>BSQZ01000036.1:2040000-2210000 GCA_033239005.1 Lamellibrachia satsuma
TATGTTTTTTATTCAATTAAGTCGAAAAATTTAATAAATTTAAGATTAATAAATAAGATATTTTTATGGTCACGAGCCTTTACTCCATAAATAATTCTCAATCTTAAATCATTCAAAGCCAAAATGTATGAACAGTCCCTCCACCTGTCGGAAAGTTCCTGCACTCTCACGACTCGCAACATTTAACTAACAAGACACTTCGCGGGTTTTTGTCCGGTCTTTATCTGTGGGCTGCCAGCTCTCTCTAAACTCAGATACTACAGTCTCCAAAATAAAAAAAGTGCAAACACATTGGTACCTGACTCCGTCATCTTCAATATGAAATAAATATAATTAGCTGTCATTCTCAATAATATAGCTCGACTTTGGCCGCGGACCTACCAGAGGCTTTCGAAGTGCAGCAGTGAATGGTGCTGATAGTTAACTGGCGTTTCCAAGTGAAACATCTTTCTGAAGGATTTCTGCGTGTAGTTTTAGCGCTGCCAAAAACAAAACAAAACTACAAACATACAAGAAAATGCAACGTATTAATTTACATTATGATGACCAACAGACCAGAAAACAATACAAATACAGCGTAAAATAGATAAATTTATAGATAAAATTTGTGTGGGGGCGGCCTTTGTGTGTGTGGTGGGGGGCCTTTGTGTGTGTGTGGGGGGGGGCTTTGTGTGTGTGTGTGTGGTGGGGGGCCTTTGTGTGTGTGTGGTGGGGGGGCCTTGGTATGTGTGTGTGGGGGGGGCCTTTGTGTGTGTGTGTGGGGGGGGTACAAGTGTACCACTTGTTCCATGGTTAATCCAGCACTGGGTCCTAGTCTTCTTTCTGTCCTTGGTCTTTGTCACCGTGGCACTAGTAATGTGCATTCTTTCATTTAGTACGACCAGTTTTCGTTTGGAAATAGCCATAATTTATATACATATTTTATTAAGATATTTTATGTTCTGATGGTTCGAGATAGCCGAAGTTCGTGCTGGCGCTACGGTAACTCCAGTGTGAAGATGCTCTCTCGTCTAGCTCTTCAAGGTAATGGTGTTTAAAAGTTTTAATTATATTTGGGAGAATTCAAACTAGAAGCCACAACGAAACATTTTAAAGTTCCACTCATTGCTGCCTGTTTTAAGTATTTGGTAAACAAACGCATACATTGCTTTAACTGTAGCCGTTGAACACATTTTAGTACGAACGAAGATAGTTCAAGGTATTATTATTAAAAAAAACGGAAACCCTACTGCACCTCTTCCCGTGAGCACAAAAGTCAACAAAAGATTAATTTACAGGCGCCACCATTCTCAATTGTTTACACGACAAACCTTCCACGGTGATTTAATCATTGCCCATGGCAAATTAGGATGATTCACGTTCGCATGTGATCACACGGATGATAAAATGATTTATGGAGGCACTTAGTGTGATTTTGGACCTAAACGAACTACGTCCTCTCACAGAACAACTCTCCAACGAGTAAATCGACACTCCGCGGAGAGAAACCGAATCGCTGGTCGTATAAGACGTGGACCAATTGAAACGATTTTAATTTCGCCTGTCAGAGATATACAGCGACGGTTTTCTTTGTTGTCGGTGCGATGAAAGCCCCGGTAGAAGAATCGTACTGTCAACTATAACGGGGCTCGGGAAATGTGACGCGAGCTGCTGGATGCCAGACCTAGCGAACTGCGTGCGGCGTCAACGGTGGACGGCCTGTCGCGCTGTTTCCGCCGTTGGACCCGATTCAAGGCAGATCCGCTGTATCGATTAGCATATTATTACAGGCATCACCCCGGCGTAGGCCACGGCTTCAATTAACCCCCGGTTGAACGGTTCTTTCTATATTTAAACCAAATGTGTTTTTTATCCAGAAGGCAGGAAATAGCGTCTACCTAGACCATGGTTTGTAATGTCAGACAGTTACTGACAGAGATTACGTTATTATCTCCAACTGCTGTCAAGTTATCGCGTACCTACAAAACGTGGCTAAGAAATGCTAAAACAGATACATATTTACCAGCACTTTTACGTGATGCCCGACTTCACCACCAGGAGGATGCGATGAAAGTAGGCCTACGGCAGATGAGGCGAAGGCCATGCCCACCCTTTGGCGTTGGAAATATTTTCTTAATAACCTGTTACGCCACTACACGGCAGCACGGCAAACTAATGGTTGACTAACCACGGTGTTTTACAAGCTCGAACGTAACCAACCATTTTGACATTTTGCACCACCACAGTCCTTGAATTTCCACGCCATTTTGTTCTTTCGAGGGTGGAAGAAATTCCGGTTAAATGGAAGCTACAGAATGCGACCACGTCAAATTGTGTTTTATGTTATTAGTCGCCGGATATTATGTTGTATGCAATTCCTTTTGTGCATGTTCTAGTAGTAATGTATAGGTATATATGTATTTATTACGCTGCAGAAAGTATGATATTTTTTATCTTTTGACTACCGCGAAGTCTGATATCCCCATGTATAATAAAGTAGGTACTGGCACATCTCTACAAGCCGGACAATTATAATATATTATATTAGATGCATAAATGCTCCCTACTGCTCTGCCTTAATGAGAAACGTAATTTAAAAAGAAATGTTTACAGTATTGACGAATAATTCCTCTCAAATCATGTGACTAGTTTTACTACAGTCACAGTACATCGATTACAAATCATGTGACTAGTTTTACTACAGTCACTAGTTTTACTACAGTCACAGTACATCGATTACAAATCATATATGTTGCAATTTTAATTTTCATGTCGAATAATTGCATCAGATATCAATATAGCGTGCCTTATGTCTATAGGCAGGCATTGTTTTACTGCTGCTAGGTGGGATATTGTTTTTCAATAATTTACTTAACATTTGGCCTATGGAATATCCTGCACACGGTCGAAAGCCCCATAAATCCGCCTCTGCTGCGAGTTACGTTAACAAGTTTAAAAACTTGCGTTAGCATGTGTATTCCTTTATATATATATATATATATATATATATATATATATATATATATATATATATATATATATATATATATATATATATATATATATATATATATATATATATATAGCCAAAGCTAGCGCCATTGGTTTGTGAGTTAGTTCTTCCCACAGTTACTGTCACCACAAAAGATACAACCATGAAAATAATATCAGACTTCTTTGGGGCAACTCAACCTATGCGCCCATTCTGTGGTGACTGCGCCTCGTCAACACATAATGAACACTGCATGAAGTGCCACATACCTGTCACCAGTGGCACAGAACGCCCTCATTGAGGCAATCGCGAAGCTCATCCAGCGACAAATTGTTGCTTAGGTGTGTTCTTTTCACTGCTGGCCGACGAAACAACAGATTTCTCCAAACAAGGAAATCAGTGTGTGTGTGCGTGCGTGCGTGCGTGCGTGCGTGCGTGCGTGCGTGCGTGCGTGCGTGCGTGCGTGCGTGCGTGCGTGCGTGCGTGCGTGCGTGCGTGCGTGCGTGCGTGCGGGCACATTGACGTGTTGCAGAATTTTCGCAGCGGTGACATGTTTGACAGACTGTTTGTCCAGGCAGAGGAGGTCGATGGCAGACCAATCCAAATACCGTGAATAACAAACAGACAACGACATCGTTCTTGCCCACTCGGCTGTGGTGTACTACAGGCGTGTTTTGTTCAATCCGTTCCTGTGTGGACACCTGCATTGTACAGCTGCAGGTGCGCTTTGCATCTACCAATGCCAAGGCCCTTTTCCTCAGCGCACTCACACCAGCCTTCTGTCCAGAGAGACTTCTCCGCAGTTGAAGAAAGGGCGACGATATACTTACAGTTTCTGCCAGGAAACAAGATGGCTGCTGACGTCAGGATTCGGCTAGCCGACCTGGCCAGGTACTCGACGCCCTGAGAGTTGCTACACACCTGGGTACATGCCCATGTGTCGCGACTTTGCTGCGAATATTTGCCACTATCCCTGTCACATTGGATTCAGCAGAGCGACCATTCAGTGCACTGAAGTACCCGAAGAACTACCTGCGATCTATAAGATGAATGAGCAACGCCTCAATGGACTTGCTCATATACACGAACGTCAAAATTTAATATCGCCGAGTTAAGTTTATTTCAAATCTAATGTGGTAGTCTATCCGCAGTTCCTGCCGTGGGACACAACTGGCGGAGTGCGTGCATTGGCAACTTCTTGCACATTTGGCGATGTCAGGATTCAGCTAACTGATCCGACCACGAATGTGACACTGCAAGTAGCTGCTGACTTCGCTACTTTGCTTACTTTGTTTTATATCTGCTTTCACTTCGCGGAAGTTGAACAGTCAGACCTGATAAAGATATTGGCATTTTCTCACGCATTGAACTGAAAAAAATGATTGCCCCTCCCCCCCGTCATCGTAGATACTCCATTGGCTTTATTCGAGACAAACATCATACGTCACGATGACGTAGCCTGTGCTAGGCGAATAAATAAGCTAACAATGTAGTCAAAGTATGCTGTCGTTCATACAGCAGGTTAAAGTTATTTTTCTCGACAACTTGCAGTAGTATTACGTAATATACTTAGTATTATTTATGCCGGTTCAGATACGTGGCTGTAGAGAAATTACACCACAGATGCCCCTACGAAACGGCAAACCATTTTTTATTTTTACTTGTTAGTGTTCAAGAGAAAAAAAGAGGAAACCCACAAAAAAGTTATCGGAAATTAACAAGATAGGCATATAATTATTTATTAAACTTTTGCGTCAGCAGGTATAACACAGTTGATATTAGGTAGTTAATATATATATATATATATATATATATATATATATATATATATATATATATATATATATATATATATATATATATATATATATATATATATATATACATACATACATACATACATACATACATACATACATATACATATCAATATACATATACATACATACATACATACATACATACATACATACATACATACATACATACATACATACATACATACATACATACATACATACATATATATATATATATATATATATTATCACAGTGTGAGCGTATACAATAAAAAATATTAATGGCATTATTATTATTTACGCTACACATCCTATACGTCCTACACATCCTACACGTCCTACACATCCTACACGGTCTACACATCCTACACGGTCTACACATCCTACACATCCTACACGGTCTACACGTCCTACGTAATGACCATCGGGCTCAAAAGGATTGGAAAGTAGCGGAAGAAGAACAAAATAAGAAATACATAGAGTCGACGAAAGGTCTGAAGTGAGTCAAGGGAAGTATAGCATCGTCGTGTAGGGAATGACTAACTAGAGGACACCACCACATCCGTCAAACTACGTCCACGAGCGGGTGTGGGTGGTCGGGAGCAACGTTTCAGCCCAAACAATCCCACAGCCTGTCTGGACACTTGTAAAGGCCGCTATACACATAGCGATTCTTTAGTTGCTAACATGTTGGCGACTGCTTTTTCAGTTGGCAACTCAAATGTATTCATTATAATTTTGTATGTTCTCCCTCAACAGTTGGCAACACTTTTTTGTGGACATCTGCCATCTGAAATATCGGTTGGTCGACGGGTAGTGGCCAACTATTTGTCGGCGGACACACTTTTGGCAACTAAAAATCGGTATGTGTATGGCAGGCTTGAACAGTTACTGCCAATAAGGGGCATCAGCTGTTATTTGCGATTGGCGGACAACATATTGGTTGTTTCTTCCCAAATTCGGGATTAATGAGTAGACGGCTTTTGACCCGGGTCCTGACGACTTCTAAAGTGGTTACAACAAGTAGTCTGGTGGCTACAACACCCGTCTCTGAGCAGATAATACGGTCTCCCGCTATTGTACACGAGCTTCTAACGTAGCACTTCAACGTTTACTGCCGAGTAAATGGCCATGAAATAAGTATGATGAGACAAAGCCTTCATTGAAGACTTTCAGGAAGCTGACAATATTATGTCTATATGAGCGATGCTTTGACTCAGATGACAGGACGAAACATAGGAAGACCGACTTATGGGAAGACCAGCGAAGCATGTTTGTGAAGAGTATTTATGTGGACGCCAAACAGCTGGGAGACGAGTGAGACAGATGGCTGAGACGAAGACGATAAGCTGGAGAAACAGAACTCAGAGGACACAGTTGAGCAATGATAGTTCGTGATAACGGACACAACGCCGAACCGACCGGACAGACGAAGAGGTCATATGAAAATAATCATGTTTCCTAATTAAACACGTAGTAGGCATACCAACATAGTCTGTTATGTATTATCTCATTAGTTCTCTGTGTGCGTAACACAAAATGCTCGTGTGCATTGGGTTAATGCCGGGGGACAATATTCCATGCAGTTGTCTGTCATTGTAGGAACACTTTAGGCGTCTCATTGTTCAATTTAGGGGAGACCAGGGCCAGTTGTTAAAATTTTCAGTTAAAGTCACTTTTGTGAAAAAATGTGTTAGGTGCATTATTTATGTCAATGCATACATTGAATGTATTATTCGTGTTAATAAAATGTACCATACCATTGCTATTCTTTATTGTATTTAGGTAGATATATGAAGTTTCCCAGGCGCAATCTCCTCAACTCTAACACCATATGTTGTTACATCATACGGGACACGTTGTTACATCATACGGGGCACGTTGTTACATCGCACGGAGCACCTTGTTACGTCACACGGAGCACGTTGTTACATCATACGGAGCACGTTGTTACATCATACGGAACACTTGTTACATCACACGGGGCACGTTGTTACATCACACGGAGCACGTTGTTACATCATACGGAGCACGTTGTTACATCATACGGAGCACGTTGTTACATCATACGGAGCACGTTGTTACATCATACGGGGCACGTTGTTACATCATACGGAGCACGTTGTTACATCATACGGGGCACGTTGTTACATCATACGGGGCACGTTGTTACAGCAAAGAAAGCGTGGATAGCAAGGCAAGTGTCACTCGTACATGTTACTGTCAACACACAATACATTAATTGGATTATACGCACTTGTACATCTAATACACAGTGTGCATAACAATGTATGTGTTCACTGCTTCATATATTAAGCTTTTCATTTTTAGTTACCAAAGGGGACTCATTCCTCAGATTCCTACATAACAAACAATTGTGAATGGAATATAAATTATTGAATGGAGCATAAAATAGTGAACAGCAATATATGATATATATATATATATATATATATATATATATATATATATATGCAATGCGACTTCTACTTGGTTGAATGATACGTACCCGCGTACGCACTCACGCACACGCGCATGAACATTCACATTTCAATGTATCGTGCAATATTTATTAATTGCTCAAACAGGTTGGCTAGGCTAGTTGAAAACATGTGGACATCGCATTTTAATTATGCGACACCCAGCATCAGTTGACCAATAACTATAATTGTATATTCCCTTTTAACCGACGAACAACGTGCAGTAGCCCTACCACTATGAAAATGTATATTGCCATAGCTTCTGAAACAATAATGTAGACAACGATCGCAGGACGCCCTGCATTAAGGAGAATGCAACTTTCACTGGCTGATTTACCAACTTGCCAAAATACACAGTAGAGCGGTATTTATATGCCGTAAAAGTTTGTTATTACGTAGCCATTTTTGTTGGCATAGATATTTAGATTAAATGTTCCTGCACTATCGTATACTCATCTATACAATTTCTAACGGTAAATATATTTAATCTGTATTGTTGTAATAGCCTATATATCATATATAGGCTATAGCGCAGCAATAAAGATTAAAACTTGAAGTATTATATTGTTAATTTAGACGTAATTTGAGATCGATAAGCTAAGAGAATTTAGTCTTGTTAGTTCAAGGAAACATCACATATAGTTACGAGTTAGCCAATGAAAACTGTTGTACGTACATCCCATTTAACCAAATAAACCAACCCAGCGCGCCCATAAGTTTTTTCCCAAGAGCGCCAACTGGATGAGAAACGCTCTGGGAGTGGCGCCGTCTTGTGGATAGTTTTGAAACTAAAAGAATTAATTCTTTCATATCTTTATAGATTCCGTGACAGCATTAATTTGATAACCATATGACGTTATGACACTATTCTTGACCTTTACCAAAGCAATAACAAAACAATTAAACCGTCCTGGTATTAGTGTGTAATGAAGGTACACAGTTTGATAGTTTTTATTGTAAAATAATCTTACATTATATAAATTAGTCCTGAATATCTATTCTATCTTGGCCACTCAAGGGTCAAATTTTTGTTTTAATGGACCACAATTTTTATAAATTATGATACATGTATAATATATATAAAATTATAATAAATGATAACGTCTTGTTGTTTTTTTGTTAATTTCCTCAACTGCTTGATCCAAAGCACTGTTCTATTATAGCTTTATTCTGCTGTCTCAATTGATCATATTTCAACGTTTTGTAGCACGTTTTTACAATCCACACAGATCAATTTATAACAATTCGCCATACTATTAATATTAGCAGGTATAAGTTACTTGCAAATACTCCACAATTAAATACCATGCAAATACTTGTTCCTATACAGTTTGATAGTTGAAATAGTTAACTAATGGGTCATCTCACATGAAACTTTGAACAACATCGACCTGTAGATGCCCCTGACAATGTCCTTCAGGCTGTAGTCATCACATACTGTTCACATTCAAACAGCACAACGCAAAACTGCCTGCATCAGCTCAAAGTCACAGCTTACATTGTGTAGCGCGATTGGAAATAAACAGTGGGGAAAATACTGTATTCAACCTATTAAGCGCACATGCCGTAATTAGCATACACCCTCTTTTTCAATCAGCAGGATCCATAACTTTTGTAATTTGACTAGTGTGGAACAACTGAAGTGTCGCCATCTGGTGTTAAACAGTTGGCACCACTTTTCAGTTCTTCTACACTAGTCAACAAGTCACACCACTAGTGTTAAACGAGAAAATAATGTTGGTGTATGCTTATAAGAACAGATTACTTGACATTTTTCCATGGCCCTATTTTTGCTCAAGCATATTGTATGCTTATCAGGCTGAATACGATTGAATATGGTACAATATATGACACTAAACAAAACAGCTGCTAACCACCCCTATAAAACCAATTTCATTTTAGATACTGTCCCTAACCGACAAATGGACCACACTGCTGTTCAGTACAGTGAGAACGTACTACGGCGAAGTGCAGCAGACAGAAACGGGTTCGGATCTGGCTCCTCGGTCAACATTTTGACCTGAACCCATTCGCGATTCTTGCTTGAAGCCCTGACTGCATCAACAACAGCCTGGACGTACTGGCCATTCTCAAAGCTGGCCGCCAGCATCACTGGTCGTTTTGCCCATCCATGTTTCTCCTCAACACACTTGAAGGCATCCTTCACCGAGTTAATTAGCTTCAACAGTCCTTTGAGATGCGATATTGGAATGTCTGCACGAATCATCTCAGAGACGCCTGTGTTCTTTTCGTCGAGGATGTTTGGCACATCCATGTGGATCGCCTCTTCTTTTGTCATGTCATTTTTCTGGCCATAGAGGTCTGATCCGCGCACTGACAAGCGTCCCTTACTGCCACATATGAGGATCTCCTGCAAGTACTGGCCGGGCACTTGGTTGTTCAGGGTGACTGTGGCACACACCCCCTTGTTCAGTTCCATCTGAAACGTGCAGAAGTCATCACTAGTGATGTGTCGAATGCCACTGATCTTCTCTGTTTGCTTCACAAACGTCTTCAGCATTCCGTGAACGTGACTCGCCACCTGCCCCGTCAGAAATGTGACGAGGTCAATAACGATGCTGCCGTAGACGTTGAGCACCCCACCACCCATCAGCTCATCACACATCCAATTGAACTGCTCCTTCAGTAGACTACCACTGTGAACGCGTGCCTCACACACCATCACCTCGCCGACGTAACCGTCTTCTATCAACTGCTTCATCTTTATGAAACACGGCAGGAATCGTAGTCCTGTGCACATGAGCGACATCAGCGACGGGTAGTACTGCGCTGCGTTCACCATACGCAGGGACTCCAGCTGCGTCGGTCCGGCTGGCGTGCCGCAGATCACGTGCTTACCTATCCCCAGAGCCTTCACGGCAATGGGAGATTGTAAATGCGGGGGGCACTGGATAAATACGAGGTCGACATTTTTGTGCAACAGAACCTCGTCAACTTTGTTGGTTTTGAATGCAATGTCGAGATCTCGCGCACACTCATCCGCCTGTTCCTTCGTGCGTCCCCACAGCGCTTCGACGCGAAAGCCGCACGACTTCAATATTGGCACCAAGCACTTTACAGGCGTACCCGTGCCAAATACACCAATACCCGGCAGTTGTGCCATCTTTGCATAAGTCTAGTTAATACAATGGTTTGTTTTCTTTCTGAGTGTATCTGTAACCTTCACAAAGGTGTAACAATTTCATGTTACGCGGTTGAAAATCAAAAACAAACGATGACACACACTCATCCACCTCCAACTTCCGATGTTTAGCGAATACGGCTGTTTATTTTTATTTCCATGTTTACACGCAAAGTATAAAGACGTTACAAGGTTTCCGTACCAGCTTTGCATTAGGCAGTTTCGCAACTTTCAAGTAAATGCTTTGCCTAAATCTTTGTTTAATTATTCGGCCAAATATTAATCATTACAAAAATACACTAGGATGGTCGTCCGCAAATAAAAACTTGCATTTAAAATAGGAACAAACCCGTGGTTCATAATTCGTCCACTAGGCGTCTCATGTTTTGGATGTCGAAGAGTTGAATGATCTATTTTGTTTTCGGTCAGTATTGCAACAATTGTTACGTTAGCCACTTGTATAGTCATTGTCTTTGCGTAATATAAATTCACAAGTCTAAATTGTTTGATCGTTTTTTATAGTAAGCAAATGATGTACCCAATTTATGGATGTTCGTTGAATTATCGCCCAAAGTTAAGACTAACTAAGACGAAGTCTTATTCAAGCGGATTCACCCAGACAGTCCAGGGCCGGGGACTGATTTGTCATGATATAATAATAAGGCGAGCACAATAAATGCATTATTATTAGTATTGGTACTTTTGTAGAATCCGAGCCCACCGAAATTTCGCCATGGGCCATAGACATAGTGAATGCCTTCTGAACTATGGAACATGAAAATTATTAAACATGTGCGTAAAAAACACATTTAATCACCTTTTTCGAAGCTCGAGTTCGCATAGTGAACCTGCACTGAGCACCATATTGCCCCTTTTATTCGCAAGATGATGCCAAAGCAAGTGAAATATGTGAATTCGAGCATCAAAAAAGATGATTGAATGCGTTTTATGTGCACGTTTAATAATTTACATGTTCCTTAGTTCAGTATGCATTGGGCATGGCATGGTTACTGTGCATTTGCATGTTATAACAGTGACATTGACGCGGTGAGATTTACCGATCGCCAATTTCACCCAAAATGGATTCTGGTGACTTCAATTGATTACTACAGTGGCCGCATGGTGACTCGAAATATTTATGGAGCTGCAATATTTTAGACGCAGCAAAAATAAACAGAATGTTAATAAACATCTCAGAAGTGTTGTTCTGGCTATATCGCATTTATGTTAACCATAAATCAAGTTTGTGACACGTTTGACATTGCAAGAAATGTTGCTAAACCGTAGCTGAAGTGATATCAATAGGGAGCATTCATTGTATTTTTAATCAACCACATCGATGCTCAGCATGTAGCTGAATGGGCATTCTATACTGAAATAATAACTGGTCATGTTAATAGTCTTGGCGCCGTGTGGTGCCAAGATTATCTGGTGAATTAATTGGAACCTGGTTAAAGTTTCTCTAGGCTGGCACCGCATGGCACCACTTATATCCATGTGGTACGTGTGACACTGTTTTAGTAATAGTTGTTTTTGATGTTTTTGTTGATGTCGTTCATGCATTCTATCTTCAAAGTGTTTACTTTCTGTCATCAAAGTATTGATTAGCAAATGGGCTACCTAAGAAGCTGTCAGGTTGGTAACCCGACTGACGACCTTCCATGACTTGCTAAATCTCACCCTTGCATTGAGGTGGGCCCTGATTGTAGAAATGTGCCTAGCTTAGCCTAAATAATATTGGCATCATCACTTAATTCAACACTAGTGGCAGGGTAAAAAAAAAACAATTTAGTAGCATTGTTAACATTACAGTCAATTTTGATAATTGTTGAAATCAGAAAGCAACCCAAATAAAATGTAATTTTTAAAGAACATAGTTTGTTTAGAAGTTGATACATAGTGTACATGCATTATTAATAGTGCTCAGTGAAAGATAAATTAACTGCAACGCTATTTTTATTTAGTACAGTAGTCCATCCCTTATAAAGCCACCCCTTGAATCTACAAAGATTCAATAGCATTAAGAAGGTTGCCCTCTCATGAGGGGAAAATGATGAGCCTTATTTGCTCCATAGCTAGGTGGGCTCTGATGAGGGAGGACACTGCACACATTTGCTTTAAGTTGTAATGGTTTTGTTAAAATATACTATACTATTTTTTAGCATAATGGCATTGTTAAGTTAGGAACAACAAAAAATGCTTTCAAATCAACCAAATCAACTGGAATCAGAATTGGCCTTCAATTCTGATTCCATTGTTGTGACAAATTCCTGGGTTTTCTCCATACAATTGGACATGTGCCAACATGTGACTTTATTTATGTGTTTTGTTGTGGTTTTGCACTGCCAAAAATAAGTGGCAGTGGAATTTAAAAGACACGTTAATTCTACCTATATTAATTTTTAACACAACTGATTTCAGAATTTGAGCTGGCCTTCAATTCTGGAATTTGTATAATAAAAATTTGTTCACCCGTTAGTGACAAATAAATATTCCTTATACATTTCACCATATACAATGTAGTGTTGTTGCAGTAGCTGACAAGTAAAATGGCTGAGGCTAAGTCAGATGAGGCAGACAAGAATGTGGACAGCTGTTTCAACACGCGTCCAGTCACTGAGAGGGACCGAGACCTTGCGCAGCAAACACAGGCAGAGTTTGACAAGGGTAACTACAGTGCATGTGTAAGCATCCTCAATAAACTGACCAGTAGTCGGACTGATGACCCAAAGGTGGCGCTCAACAAGGCAGTCGCTGAGTATTACCAGTGCGAGTTCAGGAAGACAGATGAATTCAAGCGAGTCCTCACTGATGTCTGTGCCAAGGTAGGAAGTTGTTGCTTTCCTCTTTGTCTCTGAAGTCCTTGGTGAGGCTTGTATCTATACTGGTCCGCGATATTTACGTTGTTATCATTCCGCTGCTATTGTTGTCTTCGCCACCCGTCTCCACTCCCCATATGGCCCTGTCTCTCATTATCCACTTCCACTCTCGCCAAATCTCTCCCATCCAGTCCTCCCATCTCAGTCGCATGTTTTCTTGTTCTCCTATTACCCTCAACTAGCCCACTCTGAGTGCATCCATGTTCTTCACAATTTTACTGTTCCTCTTCCATTCTTTCTACATGTTCAACCCACTCTAGCCAATTCCTCGCTAGCTTCCCCCTGAAACTCTCTTTCATACCAGCCTCCTCCCTCAGTTCAATATCCGCACTGATTTTTAGTAAATGTATTAGTAAAGAAAATATAAAATTTCTTGAGTAGAAAATTTTTGAGGAATTCATGAAGGTACATTAAACAGCATATAATATTTTATAAAGTATGAATAACCTCAGATTAAAATTTATTTCTGTCACAATGTATACTGTCTGTCTATCTGTTATTTTCTAGGCATGTAGAAACTTGTGTTTGCAACATTAGAAAACGTAATAATATGACTGTGTGCAATTGTTGTCACTGATGCAGGCAAACCTGACTGTGGATGGCATCAGTGGCTTGGACGATGTTGACCAGTGTGTCGTTTACTACAACCAGGCAGTCGTTCTCTACCACCAAAAGCAGTACAACACGGCCATCACGCTTCTTGACAAACTCTTCCAGTTTGTGGAGCCTATGGGTGAGACACTGGTTAGCTTACTGTACCAGTAATGACACAGATAAATATATGTAACTGTTATTTCATCTACAATTTATCCTTTGTGCACCAAGATGACCTACGTTGGCTTTGTGCCAGCTGATGTTATGGTTAAAGGTGCAACATCTTATAATTTTTATCATAAAAATTGAGTTATTGTATAAACTATATGTATTCTAACATCTTGACTGCCAAAATGTGTTCCAAAAATCCAGTTTGACCATTATTTGTTTATGTAGGCTGACCTTGCCATTCAGCGTGCAGTGTAAATATGACAGTCACTTCAAAACATTCAAATTTATACTGTTGAAGAATGTTTAAGAAAGCTAAAATTTTTGTCAGTGTGTAGAAATTTATCCCAGCATTTATACTTTGGAATTTTGCAGCAAGTAGTCTTCTGTCGTGGTGTTCATTTCTGAATTAGGCAGTTCCTGACACCACTAGCAATGGTATACACCCTGCAGTAACAAATATGTTAGTATTGCAATATTTGAAACATTTCCTGCCGATGTCACAATTTTGGTATGAAATGTGCATCCTACGAAATATCTGCCTGTTGATGTGTGCATATAACATCTTTGCACATCATTAGAAAGATTTAAAAGAATTATTTTATTAGGAGTGCCTCTGATAGATATATTGTTAAAAATGTAATGCTGATTTCAGAGGAGAGTCTTGCTAGAAAGGTGATGTTTCTACTTGTGGAGCTGTACCTAACAACACGTCAGGTAAGACTCTCTGTGTGCACGCCTGCTGGTTTGTTTTTATTGAAACCTGTACTTTTGACTTGAAATTCAGTATAAATCGGAATTTTCCGTATAATTTCTTTCATTAGTAATCAGCCTTTAGCATTCCGACTTTGACCGAGTGTCATCATGCATGCAAAATATATCAAATGAAATCTGATAGATTTCACACAAAATATGCCTTTTGGTACAAGCCTCAGAGTTTTTCTTCTCCGACCACTCTAAGTTTGTCATTCAATTTTATACTGTGATGAACAGAATAAAATGTGTATTTTATCATGGCAGATGTTTCCATACGTCGGAAACAAATCCATATAAATATAGGATACAACTGTGACTTTTTCTTTATTTAAGCCTTTTCACTCCCTGGTGGTGCATAGGCCATCAATGACTCCTTTCTACCAGACACCTTTTTGGGCTTCCAACTCTTTCCATTTGTATTCTGCTTTTGACATATCTGCATCTCTGCGCGTCTCTTTTGCCCTGAGGGTTCCTGTCTCATGATGTGTTGTGTTGGCTTCCTGTGAGTATGGTCTATCTAGCTCCACTTCCTGTGAGTATGGTCTATCTAGCTCCACTTCCTGTGAGTATGGTCTATCTAGCTCCACTTCCTGTGAGTATGGTCTATCTAGCTCCACTTCCTGTGAGTATGGTCTATCTAGCTCCACTTCCTGAGAGTATGGTCTATCTAGCTCCACTTCCTGAGAGTATGGTCTATCCAGCTCCACTTCCTGAGAGTATGGCCTATCCAGCTCCACTTCCTGAGAGTATGGTCTATCCAGCTCCACTTCCTGAGAGTATGGTCTATCCAGCTCCACTTCCTGAGAGTATGGTCTATCCAGCTCCACTTCCTGAGAGTATGGCCTATCCAGCTCCACTTCCTGAGAGTATGGTCTATCCAGCTCCACTTCCTGAGAGTATGGTCTATCCAGCTCCACTTCCTGAGAGTATGGCCTATCCAGCTCCACTTCCTGAGAGTATGGCCTATCCAGTTCCACTTCCTGAGAGTATGGCCTATCCAGTTCCACTTCCTGAGAGTATGGCCTATCCAGTTCCACTTCCTGAGAGTATGACCTATCCAGCTCCACTTCCTGAGAGTATGGCCTATCCAGCTCCAGTCCTGAGAGTATGGCCTATCCAGCTCCACTTCCTGAGAGTATGGCCTATCCAGCTCCACTTCTTCCTTCTAATTTGGTGTTCGATTCATTCCTGGTTTATTCTTTCCCATAATGCTTTATTGCTAATTGTTTCTTGTCACCATATCCATAGAATTCTTCTTAGACGTTTGGATCTTCTGTAGCGTGGATTTACACTTGTACACTGTCCAGAATCCTAAAAATATTGACTATGGGTAATCCATACGAAATTGCATGTGTGCTCATGTCAGTCATACATTTCTTGTTACTTTGGCTTTTTATGTGTTGCCACCTATCAGCTACCATGGTTACTTGCTAATAATTAGGTGTTTGGTAGGTTTATGATCATCAATATTGAGTATGTACACAGCACATGAACAAGTTCATAGTTAAATTAATGTATTTATGTTATATTTGATTGCATATGCTGAATCTGCACCTGTGATGTTAACCCAGTAGGTTTTGACAAATGTTGAAACACAGAAAGGTTTCCTCACACGCAGACATGGTTTTCAGCTATGATAATCTAGCAGTTTCTGCTTATCGTAACAGCCCGAGAAAGCGATGGGAATGCTGACCTTCCTGGAGAAGATGTTGCTAGGCAACGGGGTCAAACTGCAGCAGGCAACAGAGAAAGAGGGGACAACAAACAAAGAGGGCACAAAGGAGAGAAAAGAGGGCAGCACTACTGAGACATCAGCCCTGGATGCCTTGCGACCACAGATTAGTCATGTAAATATGACAGTTTCTCTTCATCTTTTCAGACAGAGAGAACATCAACACTGATTTTAAACATCGGTAATCCAGCACCATTGTTGACAATTCATCACCATCTATGTGCTTCACATCTGATGGTCTGATGTACATCTCATGGTCTAATGTACGTCTGATGGTCTGATGTACGTTTGACGTTCTGATGTACATCTGACAGTCTGATGTACGTCTGAAGGTCTGATGTACGTCTGACAGGTTGATGTACATATGACAGTCTGATATACATATGACAGGCTGATGCACATAAGACAGGCTGATGCACATAAGACAGGCTGATGCACATATGACAGGCTGATGCACATAAGACAGTTGGAGGAACAGATAATGCAATATCACAATATAAACATCACAGTGCACAATCGTTGCTTCATCATCCCGTATCCCAGAAGACGACAACTTTATTTCATTCTGCGATAAAAATTTTATTAAACGACGTTGATGAAGTGATGACAGTTTGACTGTTGTTATAAATTTTGTTTTGTTGCAGTACAAAGCTCGTTGTTACATGATGCTCAAGTCACTCAAGTCATGCAAGAGAGAACTCAAAGTCCTCGTCAGTGCTGTTGGCATGGTTCGTGTTAAAATTTCTAGGAATAGTATTGTCTCAAAGTCCTCACTAATGCCGTTGACATAGAAGGTATCAAAGTATCTAGGACAAAGTAGGAATATTGAAACATGAAATGTGAGGATTTATGGCTAAATAACTGACTAAGTTGATTTCATTTTATATGTCCCATTGGTGTAATAGTAGCTACTTTGTGAAATAAATCTTTGTGCTTGCAGAAATTAATCTGAAGCAGTTGGCAGCTTTCAAGAAACCAAATTTTAAACTTACCAGTTGGCAACTTCTAAGATATTGAATCGTTGGCAATTTCTGAAAGAAATTATTTAGCTGTCACTATTTGACAACATCTTCTCTTACAATGGTTGCAACAACATAGAAACCATTTACATATTAAGAATCTGTTTCATTTTGTGTTCATTGTCGAGTTCACATAAGCATCTACTGTCCTGTCTCTACTAGAAGTTGGTGACATGTGAATTTGATGGTGACAGTTTTCAAAACAAGGACTTTTTAGGTACCTGCCAATCTGAACCACTTAATTTAGTAGGGCACGTTTGTATGCGAAATGAATCATTATGTAAAAATTGTTTTTAAATACGTTTATTTCAGACAGCGCCTGTGCTATACCTGAAGAGTCAGTTCGAGTACATGCGGGGTAACTACCGTAAGGCGATCAAAGTACTCAACACCGCTGCCCAGCCAGCCCCCAAACCCACCTCAAAGACAGGAGAGTGCCTGCCCGTCATGTATTACAACAATCTAGCTGTGATTCACTTCCACGTGCGCAAGCACCACCTCGGGGCTTTCTATTTGCGCCGCGCGGTGCAAGAGAACTCAAAAGTGGTCAAGGAGTTCTCCCAGTCCAGTACAGGTGGGTGGGAAGTTCTCTGATCCCATGTTTGTCCCAAGTTACGTAACACAAGGGCATAGTGTCGCTAGCTATAACTGCCAGTGTTACGTTGCGATTTCAAGAGTTGGATTCCAAGAAGCCATCAAGATATTGACTGGCAGCACCAAATACTAATGCATAGATGGATATTTCTATGATAATATTGTGTATCTTAAAATGTTGTAAGTATTATCATGACAGTAACTTACGAACTACCAACAAACTTATAATTTTCCCACATGTGGAATATGGCATTTATGTTATGGGTCGAATAGACACGCATTGAATCTTGTTTAGTGTTGAGTGACTTTAGGTGGTGCCATCTGTGATGTTTTGAATTGGAATCGTGGTTTGCTGACTGCATTTTACAGTAACCAGCTTTTAACTGACTCTTAAACTTTGTTTTTTAATAGTGTTTTTGTGGTATGTGAAACATCATGAGTTCTGTAGTACTATCGTCAACATGTTGCAGCGTATCACCCGGCAGTAACAATCGGACTGAGTCGACACTTTGAGCTGCTTTACAACATGGGTGTACAGCTGTTGCATTGTGGGAAGCCACTGGCTGCATTTGACTGCCTCATCGAAACAGTGCAAGCTTTCCAGGTGAACCCTCGACTGTGGCTGAGGCTGGCGGAATGCTGCATCATGTCCCATCGATCAGTAAGTGTTGACACCCTATATGGCCTGTCGATCAGCAGGGTTGAAAAAATCATGATTTTTTTTAAAATCGGATTTTTAAAAATTATTTATTTGACTTTTAAAAAATCTGGTATATAGACATTTATGTAGATGTTTATATTTATAAACTCTTTCAAGCATCCTTGAATGGATAGATGATTCGGTTTCTTGGTTATTAATATTAATCATAATTACCTCTCAAGAAACTTGCAGTTTGTTTTATTTCGACTGCATCTCGCAGTCTTCTTCAGCAGACTGAAGTTACGGATGTGTCACATGACCAATGTCATGTGACACAAGCTGGAGTAGGACTGGTGGGAGCTCCTGGCCGACGTCTCGGTTCAGCGTAGGTTTGTTTCTGTGGATGTTAATCGCCTCCTTTATTTTTCTCCTGTGCCAGTTCTCCTAGTGGTCTAGAATATTGACGTCCTTCATAGAGCACTGATGACCTGTGTTCAGTTTGTGTTCACTTATAGCTGATAGGGGTTGGCGACAAGATAGATGTTCTTTGATTCTTGTGCCAAGTGTTCTGGCTGTTTCTCCTATATAGTGTTGGTCACATTCTGGGCATTGTATGTCATATACTACCCCACACTTTGCTGCCTTTGCTGTTCTGTCTTTTGGGTGTACCAACAGTGACCTCAGGGTGTTGATAGGTTTGTGGTAAACCGGGATGTTATAGGACTTGAAAATCCTTGCTACTTGTTCTGATAGTTTACTAATGTAGGGCAGACCTATGGCATGTTGTCTTCTGCTGGTTTCTGTGGTAGTGTTCTCCTTCCTTCTCGTTGGTTGCGTGGTGTTAAACATCCAAGTTTTGTAACCGTTTGCTTTCAGCACTTTCTTGATGTGGTCCACCTCTGTGTTCTTGTCTTCTCCTTCCGTTATCAGGTTTTCTGCCCTTTGGAGGAGTGTCCTGACTACTGAGCGTTTGTGTTCTAGGTGGTGATTAGAATCCCAGTTCAAATATTGGTCCGTGTGGGTTGCTTTCCAATATATCTTGACCTTGGTTGATCCATCATCATTCAGGCATACTAGAAAGACTAACGTATTGTCCTGTTCTGGTTCTACTGTGAACTTAATGTTCTCGTCCATTGAATTCAGATGGTGTGTGAAATGTTCTACTTCGCTCTCTTGTAATACTGTGAATGTGTCATCTACATACCTCAACCAGATGTCTGGAGGATGAGGTGCTTCTCTGATGGCTCTTTCCTCAAAATGTTCCATGTATAGGTTTGCCACTATCGGAGAGACCGGTGAACCCATGGCTGCTCCCTTCTTCTGTTTGTAGAATAGTCCATCATAATTGAAATATGTGGTGTTCAGACAGATTTCTAACAGCGTGATGATCTGATTTACTGATAGTTCACATCTGTCTTTCAGTGTTGTATCCTGGTTTAGTCGGTCCTTTATCACTGATACCGCCTCTGTCACAGGGATACTCGTGAACAGGGCTGTCACATCAAAAGACACCATTTTCCTCCCTGGTGGAACTTCCAACTCTTTGATCTTCTTTACAAATTATGTGCTGTTTTTCACAAAATGTTCTGTTTTTCCAACTAGTGGGCTCAAAATGCTGGCTAGGAACTTTGCTGTCTTGTATGTGATGCTACCTATACTTGATACTATAGGTCTTAATGGTACATTGTTCTTGTGGACCTTAGGCAATCCATAGAATTTTGGGACTGTTTCTGATGTAGGGTAGATCCTGTAGTATAGGGCATCTGAGATCGTCTTGGTTCTTTTCCACTCTTTCATGGTGCTGACTAGTTTACTTTTGTAAACTTTAGTGGGGTCCCTTTCCAATTTCTTGTAGGTGGTGTCATCTCCTAATAGTCCTGCAATCTTTGCGTCGTAATCTGTGGCCTTCATAATCACAGTTGCTCTACCCTTGTCTGCTGGTAGAATCTTGATCGTCTTGTCGCTATGTAAAGTTTGAAGTGCTTTCCTCTCTTCCAGTGATATGTTAGATCTCTTTTTTTGGCTTTGTGTTTCATCACGGCTTTAGCTACCTCACATCTCAACCCATCGGCCCTGTGTTTTTCTTTGATGTTCTTACATGCTAGTTCTGTTGTCGTTATCAGATCGTCTATGCCAGGTTCTGTGGGGTAACCGCAAAATTTAAACCTTTCTTCAATAGGCTGACTTCGTCACTGTCTAAATGTCTGTTCGCTAGATTAATGACCCACCTCTCTGTGATGTTGTCCGGGTCATCTAGTTGTGGACTGTCCGCTCCGTGTTTGTTCTTTCAAGCATGTTCTATTCAAATCGATTTGGGTACTTGCTTTAACAGAGGGTACATGATTTTTGCTTATATGAAGACATTAGACAATGTCCACAAGGCCTCACCCCCTGTAGTTGCATAATCTGTCTTGGAAAGGAAAGCATGCTGTGTGTCTGTGACTGTAGCAGTGGTAATTATTGTTTGCTGAGAGGGTGAATTAGCACCTGTCCAGGGCTCTGTGTACTCTAAGGGTCTCCAACTAGACTGCAAACTGGTACAGTATTAAACAATTGTAGTCCAGACTGTGTCACTTGAGTGAACGTACTGAATTGGTAACAACTAGCCAAGCTCTCAGTGGACTTTAACTCAGGGCCTCAGACAAGTTTGTGTGGCTTCACTGCATTCAGAAAGGGAATAGCTCAAACATACACAATGTCATAAAATATTTGACTATCTGGTGTCAATACAGCTACACAAGTGTGCGCACTTTGTGCTTTTGTATTAAAAAACATACAAAACTTTGTTGATCTTGATGCTTGTAAACAATTATTTGTGTTAAATTCATATAAATCAGTGATTAAAATAATCGGAATTACAAAAAATTGTAAATAAAAATTTTTTTTGAGTGATTTAAATCAACGATTTAAATCAAATGATTTAAATCAAACAACCTTAATAAGTAAGTGTTGACAGCCAACACATGGTCCACCGACCAGTAAGTGTTGATAGCCAACATTATCCACCGACCAGTACGTGTTGACACCAAACGTGGCCCACTGACCAGTAAGTGTTGACACCAAACATGGCCCATTGACCAGTAAGTGTTGACACCAAACATGGCTCACAGACTAGTAAGTTTTGACACCTAACATGACCCACAGACTTGAGAAGGCCCTTATGCACCCTGTATGTGTGTCAAATATAGCAGGCTTGGGAAGGCCCTTATGCACCCTGTATGTGTGTCAAATATAGCAGACTTGGGAAGGCCCTTATGCACCCTGTATGTGTGTCAAATATAGCAGACTTGGGAAAGCCCTTATGCACCCTGTATGTGTGTCAAATATAGCAGACTTGGGAAGGCCCTTATGCACCCTGTATGTGTGTCAAATATAGCAGACTTGGGAAAGCCCTTATGCACCCTGTATGTGTGTCAAATATAGCAGACTTGGGAAGGCCCTTATACACCTGTATGTGTGTCAATTCTAAAACAGTCGCCACAAAGTTCGTTTATTTTCTTACACCTTGCTCTGTGCTTATCTGGCATGTTATTAACTCTTCATTCTTGTGCCCTGGAAGGTGTTTTAATGCTACAATTCATAAGTATTAGATAACTACTACAACTGTTAGTGCACATTGTAAGTCAGTGACACAACAGATGAGGTGTTGCACGTGAGAATTTCAGTTGTGAAGCTAGCCTTATGAACTGGCTCTATTACAGAGCAACGATGAGGACCGCAATCTGCCTCAGAGGATGGAGGTCATTCAGGGGTCGGTGGGGTCAGGCATCCATCGCAAACTCATACTTGGCACCGGAGCAAAAGAGAAAAAAATCACGTTGGTGAGACACTACATTTGGATGCTTGTTTTGTGTGTTGTCATGTCTCGTCGTGCTTCTGGATAATTTCATATTGTTAGCAAGTAATATTAATGATAGTTTTCATAAACTGTTTGACTGCATAGCAGATACTTTCTCATGATTTCATCCAAGACCTTTCTACATTGTGGACTGCAGGCTTTCTGTTGTTTGCATCTTCAGGCATGCCTCGTTTTTTGGGTGAATTCATTATTTTTTGGAGTAGGGGGGGAGGGAGGATATGCATTTATTTGACCAAAACAAAAATATGTACAGTAATATCAACAAAAACAGAAAGTGTAAGTTACTTATTTACGGTGCAAACAATTCTTATACAAACATGTTGGTCAAGGATGCTGTAGCATTGGTCATGTAGTATTGTTTTTGGGTCACACATTTCACCCTTACTGAGCAGATTTGTTCATTCAGTACCAACTTTAATCTTTCAGCCACACTGCAAGTACTGCACAACACTTGGTATAATTCAGTCACTACCCATTGCCAGGTTCTCATTTGTTTCTGACACTGATTAGGGACATTTTCTTCAAAGTTTAGCCTGACACTATCTCTGTACCGTGATGCTCAACCTTTTTGTTTCAGGGTTGATGTTATTCTTTTTGTGAGTGCCAACTCAGTACATCAATGTCGACTCATGCATTCCAGTGTTGGTTTATTATATGTTTCAGTGCTGATTTATTATGTATTTCAGTGCTGATTCATGGTGTGTTTCAGTGCTGATTTATTATATGTTTCAGTGCTGATTTATTATATATTTCGGTGCTTATTCATGGTGTGTTTCAGTGCTGATTCGTGGTGTGTTTCAGTGCTGATTCATAATGTGTTCCAGTGCTGATTTATGATATATGTCAATACTGATTTATTATGTTTTAATGTTGACTCGTGGTGTGTTTAGTACCAACCGATGGTGTGTTAAGTGCCTGCCCATGACGTGTTTCAGCGCTGACTCTGGTGCTATCCCAATGGTGTGTTAAGTGCCTGTCCATGACGTGTTTCAGCGCTGACTCTGGTGCTATCCCAATGGTGTGTTAAGTGCCTGTCCATGACGTGTTTCAGCGCTGACTCTGGTGCTATCCCAATGGTGTGTTAAGTGCCTGTCCATGACGTGTTTCAGCGCTGACTCTGGTGCTATCCCAATGGTGTGTTAAGTGCCTGTCCATGATGTGTTTCAGCGCTGACTCTGGTGCTATCCCAATGGTGTGTTAAGTGCCTGTCCATGACGTGTTTCAGCGCTGACTCTGGTGCTATCCCAATGGTGTGTTACGTGCCTGTCCATGACGTGTTTCAGTGCTGACTCTGGTGCTATCCCAATGGTGTGTTAAGTGCCTGTCCATGACGTGTTTCAGCGCTGACTCTGGTGCTATCCCAATGGTGTGTTAAGTGCCTGTCCATGACGTGTTTCAGCGCTGACTCTGGTGCTATCCCAATGGTGTGTTAAGTGCCTGTCCATGACGTGTTTCAGCGCTGACTCTGGTGCTATCCCAATGGTGTGTTAAGAGCCTGTCCATGACGTGTTTCAGCGCTGACTCTGGTGCTATCCCAATGGTGTGGTAAGTGCCTGTCCATGATGTGTTTCAGCGCTGACTCTGGTGCTATCCCAATGGTGTGTTAAGTGCCTGTCCATGATGTGTTTCAGCGCTGACTCTGGTGCTATCCCAATGGCATCCCTTGAGTTTGCATCTCTGTGTCTCAAGAACGCCATGCTACTGCTGCCAACCGGAAGCATCTCTCTGTCAGTGAGCAGTCCAAGTATGACAGACGATACAGGCGAATGCAGGTTTGTTCCAATGCCATCATCACACCTAGTGGGGTGTGGTGGCGTTGTGGTTAGAACATCAGACTCAATTAAGAGAATCCGATTGTGAATCCTCTTGCTGCCATTTTGAACCTTGTGCAGTTTTATTCATGCCACGTTGATCCAGTTCACTCGGCTGTATAAACGAGTACCTGGCTATAGACAGTGGTGGATATGTGAATGAATAGTCTTTGCACAGTAATTGCAGCATGGCTGAATGCTTCCCAGAGAAGTCGAGTTGGTGCTTTGAACAGTCACGAGAACGGGATACCATGCTTTATAAAACATACCTTTTAGTGTCATGCACAGGTTAAGTAACTTTTTTTCATGCTTTATTATGTTTTTCTTTAGTTTTCTTGTGTTTTTTGTCTGTTGACTTTAATTTAAACCATTGTTTTGATGACTGTTAAGTTTGGCTATTTAAATTTTATTGATCAAATGTAAAATAAACTTATGTTTTGATTAAAATAACATAATGCCGTACAGAGAGAACTTTTGCTATATTTGCTATACCATATCATATTATGATGTAAAGCATGGGTGATTCTTGAAAACGTAAGGTGACCAATATGTCTGTCACTGCTGACTTGAGATCTTACTTTGTGAAGGTCTCCCTCAGAAGGGGTATTAATCCCTGCCCCACCCGGCAACCCCATGAAGATGTCAGAGGTCGCAAATCTTAGGTGAGTGTTTCCTACAGTTGGCTGAATGTTGCCTATAGCAATCACTTCATCCAAGAAAGTACTCCAGTATTCAAATATACATTTCCAATACATATACTGTCTTTTTAATGGTATATTGCTGAGGTGGCTATATGGTTATATTCCAGGAAATGGTTTAAATAAAAAATTTTCACCATAAACTAACCATTATTGTTTAACCTTTGCTTGAATCACTATATGATATTCCACGTGAATGAACTGTTGACCTTTGTACTTCTCTGTTGATGATTCTTGTGTTTGAAAACATAAAACATATGAACAAGAAAAGATCAATATTACTGGTAAGATATTTGTAGATTTCAGTTAAATGAAGTGAATGACAGTTACCAAAGGACCACAGACGAGTTACGGTACAACTGAATGAAAAATGACAAGGTTAAAAAAAAACCGAACCATTAAACTTTGCAAATGGAGATATCAAATCCATACATTAAATTTCATACTTGTAATGGTTTTCAAAACAGTGAGTCTTTTCTTCAATTGTCCCATGTTACGGAATACAATGGCAAGGCATTGCTAGACGGATATTTCTCTCATAATGTTGTGTATCTTAAAATATGGTAAATATTGTTACCATGGCAGTCACGTGCAAAGTACCAAAGATATTTCTGCTAGTACATTTAATTTCAGACTTTTAAATCTTGTAATGGTTTTCCATAAAGTGATAATAGGGCATAAGACACAGGTATTTTAAATCACATCAAGTTTCCAGCTGCATACAACGCCAGTAGTACCCAGTAATAGCTATTACAGTTATAGCTGTTACTGGGTACCCAGTAATGTGTATTGCTGGATACCCACCAATGGATACAGCTGGGTACCCACCAATAGATACAGCTGGGAACCCACCAATGGATACAGCTGGGTACCCACCAATGGATACAGCTGGGTACCCAATGATACTAATACAAGTTTTGGATGACAGTTAACAATAACTTTTAATGGCACAATTTCTCTGAAGGCTGCAATGAATTCTTGTTTTCTGTTCTTTTGTCTTATTCCTAATGTTCTATTTGTTTTTATTTAATAAAATATTTAATTGCAAGATGTATGTAACTGTTAACTATTAATTGCATTCAGTTTTTGACTTATTGATTCACATGATGTTCCATTTATTCCCACCAGGTGTTCGGTGCTAGCTGCCAGTGCATACGTCTCGCTTTGCTTAAACGACCACCTGATGGCGTTGCGGTATGCAGAACAGTTGCTATGGCAACCGCGTCTGTCAGGTGCTCACAGGTGCGTGTTGTGTAATGTAAATGAAAACATCACAACTATGTTTTGTTCAAATCCTGTGATATCTTCAAGGTACAACGTCACTGGCACATCTTGACTCTCTTTTTCATTTGTCTGTGTTCCTTGTATTCAGTAGTAATTAATATAATAACCTTTGTTCCTATCTTCCTTCTTTAATAGTCATTCCTAAAGGGCTTTGTAAAAAAAATACCAATAATAAAAAATGTAGTTCAGTGGGTCTACTTGAATTATCACACCAGAATTGTAGAGATATTTGTTTCAGAGTTTTCACCGCTAAATTTTTTTAATAATCGGCTTTCCATTCACTGCAATGGTAATGCATGTACAATGTCTGTGTACAATTCTAATTCTACTTTCTATTGATCTGTACACCTGTATAGAATTTTTTTTTATTCTACAGAGCATAGTAGAATATTTTGTAGACAGAATACTACAGATTCTATAAATGAATATCTCCCAAAAAACCTATAGAATATTCTATTCTAAAAACATTCTATAGAATATTTTCTGAATTCTACAGAATTGTCTCCCAAAAATCCTATGGAATTTTCTGCAAAAATTCTACTATAGATGTTTTGCTATGAATATTTTGTGCTAGCATATTGCATATTTTAAAATTAATATTTCTAAAGAAGTAATTTTTATACAGTTACCAGTGAGCTTATGCCGTCCGACATGATGAAAATTATCAAGGCAAATGAAGTGAATTTTATTCAAAATCACTTTGAATCATTTTGGCAGCAAAGTGTAGTGTTTCACTAATATCACTCACTTACTCAATCCTCTTCATGCCAGGTGGCACGTAAGGCTTCAACAAGAGATCGCCACTGCCCATTTGGTGATGGTGTCCAATGTCAGGCCACATTTTTTCATCTCTTTTTCCACTGTTCGTCTCCAAGTTTCTTTTGGGCGACCACGTCTCCTTCTACCATCCACTGTCCAGCGTAAGGCTGTCTTGGGCAGTGTGTCTGGTGACATTCGGCACACATGCCCAAGCCATCTCCATCTTCGCCTCTTGATCTGTGTGGCCAGGGATGTTGCGTCTGTTTTGCAGAGCAGCTCTTCATTGGTGATGGTGTTGGGCCAAAATACCCCTAGGATCTTCCATAGACACTTGTTTTGGAAGGTCTCAAGCTTGTGTGGTAGCTTGACTGTCAGTTTCCAGCACTTAGAGCCATAAAGAAGTACACTGAGAACGTTACTGTTGTATAGTCTCAGTTTTGTTTTCAATCTCAGTTGCTTGGCTTTCTAGATGGACTTCAACATAGCGAAAATCTGGCTTGCCTTTCTGATTCTAGCCATGGCATCTTTTGCAGAGTCTCCATCTGTTGTGATTTTGCTTCCCAAGTATGTAAAGTCCTGAACCTCTTCCAAGGCATCACTGTTGATTATGGTAATGTAGTTGTCTGTCTTGTAGTTGTTCCTCATCAGTTGAGCTTTAGCCTGATCTGTGGTGCTGTTGTTGTGAGTTGTTCCATCTTTTCTTACATGTCCTTGCACCTGCTAGACAGCAGTCTGATATCATCTGCATAGTCCAAGTCTTCCAGGCTTGAGGTAAGTGTCCATCTGATTCCCCTATTTCCATCTTTGGTGATTTCTGTCATCAGCCAGTCAATGGCGAGGATGAATAGAAATGGTGAGAAGGCTGTCAAAGGCCTTTTCAAAGTCAATGAAAGCAATGTAGATCATACTGCTCCATTCCGTGCTTTGTTCCAAAATCTGCCGTAACATGAAAATGTGGCCGATGCATGACTTGCGTCTTACTGACAAGATTGTGTCGGTAGCTGTTGATATTCTCTTCAGGATGATGTGGCTGAAAATCTTGCATGTCACTGACAACAAGGTTATGCCCTGCCAGTTGTTACAGTTCCCCAAGACACCCTTCTTTGGTAGCTTGATAATTGTGCCTGTCTTCCAATCATCTGGTGTGTCTTCTTCATCCCATATTCTCTGGAAGATCTGGCATAGGATTCTGGGTGCCTCTTGTTTATTTGCTTTCAGCATTTCTGGACAGACGTCACTTTCTGGTGCTTTTCCATTCTTCTGGGCTTTAATGGCTTGTCTGACTTCTGCTTCTGTGATTTGGTCAAGGTTGATTTCAAGGTCATTTGCTGCCTTCAGAATGTCTGCAAGGGTGGGTGGGTCTGCACAATTGAGAACCTGCTGGAAATGCTCCTTCCACCTCTCTATCTTTTCTTTCTCGACAGTGATGATCTTTCCATCTGCGTATTTCAGTGGGGGGTTCTGATTAGGACCTGTATCTACTTTCAGCTTCTTGGTTATTTGGTAGAGTGACTTCATATCCTTTCTTCTGGCTGCTTCTGCTTCTTCTGGGAGGTTTTCAATGTAGTTGCATTTGACTGCTCTGGCACTCTTTTTCACTTCTTTGTCTTTCTGTGAATATTCTTTGTAAAGTCTTTCTTTGAGTCTTGGCGACTTTGTGGTGAGCAGTCTTTTCTTTATTCCGTTCCTTTGGGTCTATTTTTTTCCCCAAATTGATGTGAAAATCCACTGTTCTTTCTTTGCTCTTCTGTAGCTTAGCACTGCTTTCCCTGCTTGCTCCATGGCCATGTTGAAACTGTTTACTGTCATCTCTGTTTCCTCCTGCAGAAAACCAAAATTGTTCTTCAGAGCAATTGTGAACTGTTGTTTGGTTTCTGGGTTTTGTAGCTTGGCAGTATCAAAATACTGTTTCTTCTTTTCTCCTGTCTGTGCCTTTCTCAGCTTCAGGGCGAGTTTCCCTATCAACAGGCTGTGGTCGCTGCCAACATCAGCTAGTCTCTTTGTTTTGACGTCTTCCATTTACAAGGATGTGATCTATTTGATTCAGTTCTGCTGTCTGGGGATCTCCATGTCAGCTTATGTATTGTCTTATGGCTAGGCTGTGGGGTGGGATCGCTGGCCCCTGCCCAACCCTCCTCTTTTATCCGGGCTGGGAACCTGGGAGATGAAAGTGCCAGTCCGCTTTCTAGCATTATGCGAGGCTGCATAAAAATTCCTGGTACTTTTCGGTAGCACGTGGTCAAATGAATCTGGATTCTCCGCGATGAATCATATCAACTTACTTTGGTGCCAATTGATGGACAAGCGATTGGACGAGCTTCTGCGACTTGCGATCTCCCCTCTCGCTCCAGGCTTCAGTCGGTTATCGAAGATTATGCAACATCACCCTTCTCGTTAACTTGTTCGTGTCGGTGCGCTGGACTGTCTGCAGATTGCCGTCAGCGAATGATAGTGTGATTCATTCATTGTCCGGGTGTATTTCAGACATTCATAAAATGCTGTATATGAGTACATTTACGCCTGTATTTGTTCCTTACTTAACAACGTTGTCCTGCACAGACCTAGCTGGGCAAAAAATGGCCCCTAACTAAACAGTTTGCGGAACACTGTTGTACACCATGTGGCGCCACCACTTTCAATACCAATGACTGGTATAGCAAAGGCATTCTATGGTTATTACCTGGTAAACATGTCCCACTTGGCCATGTTGAGCAAATTTGTCAGATGATTTTTTCTTTTCACCTTTATGTACTGCTGGAATTAATGGTCAATTAGGTTTGCTACTATGGATTAAAGTTAGGCCTTTCATTTGTTATTAGTTAGTTTAAAGATTTTCTTTTTTGTTGTAATTGCAGGAAACAGATGTACCAACTTTGTGTTGGTATCCTATGAATGCCATTTGTATTTGTGCTACCAACTTTACTGTCAGTTTGTGAACAATATTCATGATGAATACAGGGATGCAATGAGGCAGAAGTAACGCGTTCACACAGGTTTTTCTGCCATGAGAAATAGGCGTGAGATGGTTGCTCTTCCCTACGATGCTGAGAAGCAAGTCACGTTTCTGACGTGTCACCTTTTGTGACATTGTATGCAAACAGGAAGTGTGCCAGTGTCTGCTTTATATCTGCCCCTCACTCGTGTATTGGATGCGGTGATTGTGTCATTGGGTCAGTATTTTTTCGGGCATTGTCAAATCTCCAGTGGCACCCAGTGACATATAATATTAGTCGACTGAATGTCAACACCTTGAACAGAATATATAATTACAAAAACATAATATGGTCCATTTTAAATGTCTATCATTCTCAACACTTGTTATGTTTAGATAGAGATAAGATGCTGTTTTGAAATAATGAGTTTCATTGACAGTTACAACTTTATGCTAAATGCTTGGGTAACAACAGATCCACATAGACCAATTTTCACGTAGCAGACCAAGACCCACAGTGAGTGAACTGTGAAAGGCTAAGCTGAATGCTTGGATGGATGTCATTAATAGTTTGCTCCAAATGAGCCACCATTTTAACTGGGCTGAAATTTTGGCTGACATGATTTAATTCTGTCACATTTTCTGTGTTCCTGAATGTGCTGAACACAATGAATGAATTCATCATTTGCATGACAAATGTTGCCGGATCATGCGCTTCAGTGAACAGTCTTGTACAGACACTTCAGAGGGCACACATAGGCCATGGCTGCACTTTTTATCGTGTCAGGCGACCGCAGTGAATGAAAACCATTCGACCTTTTTGCTACTCAAGCTATATTTCACTGACAAACTCATCATGTGGCTGACGAAAAACATGAATGGCAGTTCATCTTAAACATATTGTTTAGTAAAGAAAGGCTAAACTGCATTTAGCAGGTTTATGTTGACAGGCAACATGATCAAAATATCAAGTCATCAGATGGGTTAGCCTGTCAGCTCTCAAGTCAATGACCTGCAAGTAAAGTCATCTCTGTGAATTCCCAAGTCCCAAGTCACCATAGTTCACCAAAAGCTATGGTTGTTGTGGTCTGTCTGTGGTAATTTTTAGCAAGAAATGTGGGTGGACGCTGCCCTGCAATAACATTGGTCAGTCATATTAAATACTTAACAATTATTGTATTCGGTGCAGCCTGTCACAAAACATGGTTTAGAGCCACCAGATTTGTTGACGTGTCACAAACTGGCAAGTCAAGTGTCAAGTCAGTGACCTCCAAGTCAAGTGTCAAGTCTATGACCTCCAAGTCAAGTGTCTAGTCAATGACCATCAAGTGTCAAGTCAATGATCTCCAAGTCATATGTCAAGTCAATGACCTCCAAGTCAAGTGTCAAGTCAATGACCTCCAAGTCAAGTGTCAAGTCAATGACCTCCAAGTCAAGTGTCAAGTCAGTGACCTCCAAGTCAAGTGTCAAGTCTATGACCTCCAAGTCAATTGTCAAGTCTATGGCCTCCAAGTCAAGTGTCTAGTCAATGACCATCAAGTGTCAAGTCAATGATCTCCAAGTCAAATGTCAAGTCAATGACCTCCAAGTCAAGTGTCAAGTCAATGACCTCCAAGTCAAATCATCTCTCTGAATTCACTAGTCATGAAAATGGGTGAAGTGAGTGCAACTCAAGTTTGACTCGAGTCAACAAGTCTGGTCATTATAAGACTGTTTTCACATAACATGAATGTGAACATGTCCTAAGCACAAGGGTTTTATATTAGTTATAAGCACACCGTCACACAGGTAAACATTTCGGGTTTGATTGTGGGTCTTTTTGGGTGTCAATAAGTGCAATTATTGTAACTGTAATGCCCTGATGATGTGTTTTGATGAAACTTGTGGTTTTGTTCCATGCCCATGAGTGACAATTGTCTGTTGCAGCTACATCGGTCATCTGTATGTGGCCGAAGCACAGGTCGCGCTTGACCGCATTTCCTATGCCATTGACCACCTGAATGCTGATTTACTGACAGACATCTCGACTGTGTTCCCAGAGCAGAAGCCGGATTCAGGTGAGATCTTGCTTACATAGCTGCAGACTGTCACTGTAAATGTGCACACTCACTTATCCATGCCAACTCTTACGGTTTTGTGCATTTTGATCAAGGCTTTTTTGTATTATGGCATATGTCCTGCATTGTCAAATGACTTGCATGGGAGTAACAGATTAACAGTTGAAAACACGTCTGAAGAGCGAGTCTCACAAATATTTTACTTGTGCGCAGTCAGCTGTGCCAAAGTCTCGCGAGATTCAATCAATCTATCCCAGTTTGCAGGTCGAGCCCCTTTTGAGCATGCACAGCAAACCAGTGAACACAGATAATCGTACAGATTTGTTTGCGGGTCTTACATATTTCTGTTGGCACCAGTGTTACAGGGGTGCACTACTGAGGGTTACATGTGTGTAATGGCATCCCATTCACAGCAGTATCTGTAATTATAATTTACCCTTTCAGAACGGAATGGCGACAAAGATGGTCAAGATCAAAGTGAAACAAAAGGCAAGTGATGTTTCTGTCGCCTGACAAGTTTACTGCAGACACGGCTAAATGTCGTAAGCTTTCATAATTTAACCATGTCGATGTGGTCGCTGATTATTCGTGAAAATATGGTGTACCGTATATGATATGAGTTTGTAATGTCAACAGATTTATAAAAGTCACGTTTTTCTTGTTAGCTGTGATTTATTTCATGGTTATTGAAAATTGCATGCACTCGCCACGTGCAAACTATAGCTGTGCAGGCAGCGTGAAAAGAATACTGATTGGAATCGATATGCTACATCCCAGCAGTATATGGTTTCACTGTTGTTCCACCATCTTAGATGGTGCTAGCATCACACATCTGTATTTATATTCTGTGCAGTGAAGTCTCATCTATCCACACTCTTTGAATATAAGTGGTTGGATTAACAAATCCAGTGGATTAGTGAAACATCCTATTTTCGCCCATGCTATAACTATGAATATAGTAACTCATGATATAAGCAACGTAACATTAGATTTATATTGTGTTAATATTTTACTGATCCCAGTAACTGACAGAACCTGAATAAAAACAGTGTAACTCTGATGTGAAAGCAATCATTCATATCGTTAATTGTCTGATTTGATGCACATGAAGTTTTGAGTGATCTAAAACAAACTGGGTAAGTGAATCATTCATATGGCAGTTTTATCCAGCCAGTCAGTTCCTCAAAATGGTGTGCGTAAACAGAATCATGGATTAATGAAGCAGAAGCACACAGATTATTGAAAAAACAAATTATCGAAGAACTGATAAATGAGACAGGGCTGTATATGGTTTTGTTGGTCTGTCAGGGGATCTGCAATTTGCTGTGTTGTCTTGTTATTTCACCAGGGACTCTGTATGCGTGGTATCCGCAGGATATGTGATGTGATATTCTATGTTGTTTCACCAGGGGCTCTGTATGCGTGGTCTCCGCGGGATCTGCCGTGTGCCAAGGCAATCATGCAGTATAACCTGGCGACAGCTCACGCCATACGCAGCGAGTACGAGAAGGCCTTGGTCAACCTCAGTAAGGTGGGTAACAGACTGTGACACCAGTCAAATGGTGTAGCACTCATGTCTAGTAACAATCACAAGGGTGATGTAGATTTAACAAGATTTAACAAAGCAGCAACTCATTTCAGACTCTTCTCATGCAAAAATATGAACTGATCTAGTATCAACTTGGACATACTAGCCCAGTTGTACACATTTTTTATGTAGTTTTGGTGAAATTATCTAATTTATTCAATTATTTTTGACCAGATCTCATCAAAATTTGGCAAAAAGCTGCATAAGTAGTATGGCTCTATATACAAGTAGTATGGCCAGGGTTCGGTTTCTGACAGTCAGAAAAGTATTTCTGACATGACAATGTCAGAAACTGTCAAAAACTAGTTTTTTACGGGTTTCTGATGTCAGAAACTGTCAGAATCTAATACGTGCTATATAAATTTATGATGTTCTGCACTTGGTGTGATGAACCAGCATTCTGTCACATTTGGGTGACATCTGGTGACCACAGAACTTGCATATAGCAACTGTTTTTCCATTACTTTCCACTTCAACAAAATGTTCCCACACAGCCTTAGCTGGTCTGCCACCCTTAAGCACAGTGCACACAGGGGTGCTACTAGCATTGTTAAAGTCACTATTCAATATGACAATGTCTAAAAAAATGTGGGTGATCAATTTGCACTTCTTTCACATGTAACAGTGTATCTTTATGTGAAGGTGTAGCAACAGGTGGCTGGCCAAGCAACTTGCTAAGTAACTTGCTAAGAAAGTATTGGGCCAATCAGCGTATACCTCCATCAAGCACAGACAGGTGCACATATGATTAAAGCAAGCTCAGACAATACTCATAAAAAATTTTGTGGCTCACTTGATAGTTCAGCTCTGGAAATTGGGACTTCAAATGATTGCCTGGACTTGACTTGAATCTTTCTTTGATATCAATTTGTCTAATCTTACACAATGAAGCTGTGAATAGCTCACTATCAGCTCACAGCAGTGAGCAGTAGAACAGTACAGTTCTAGCCGTCCCAATTGCTTAAGTTTAACTCTTTTGTTGGCTTCCAATTGGCTTAATGACGCAGGCACACAGGTCTGTGCACAGTCCTAACCCAGTCCCTTCAAGTCCTCTCCAATGTTATTACTGGGATGCACCTACACTCACCCAGCTTCTTTCATGCTTTCCCAATTGTGATTGACATTGTCCTGCTCTTTTAAAAGCTAGCTGCCAAGTGAAACCATGCTGCAACAATTACATAGATCTGTTATCATTTCTATCTGCTAACAAATTGGTAAAAAATTCAAACATAATAGACTGCACAGAGTAAAAGTTGCAATTGTATATGACATGTAACAGGTTACTAATACATTATTACGTTGAATTAATGTACAATCTACACATTAAACAAAATGGCATGTGATAATTTTTTTAAAGAAACTCTCAAAAATGGAGTTTCTGACAGTTTATGACATTTTGATGTCAGAAAGGTATTTCTGACGAGACAGTTGGAACAATGGTTTATACCACGGTAGAAACCATCCTGTCAGAAACCTGCCAACCCTGAGTAGGGCTCTGAGTACTATAACATAAGTAGTATGGCTCTGTGCACAATGACATAAGTAGTAGGGCTCTGTGTACTATAACATAAGTAGTATGGCTCTATGTACTATGACATAAGTAGTACGGCTCTATGTACTATGACATAAAGCTATTCACACTTTCACAAGTTACACAATGCGATTATCAAAGTCAATTCTTTCATCGATTTTAACAAAAGTACGCACCCTTTTATTAAGCTGACTACATATTACATAAACTATTCACACACAACATATTACTTAAACTATTCACACACTACAGATCTGAACATCAAGGAACCTGATTTGCAACGGGTTAAATCAATTGAGGAGGGAGTCTTTAAACTACAACCTTTGCTGGTTGCAGTGTTCCCCCGGGACTGACCCTACAGGGTAAACATGTACCCAGGGTTAAGAAGCCCCAATCGAAATGCCATATTTATTAATAAGTGATTCTAAAGTTGGGTTTGATGACCAATATGAATTTCGTTTCAGAGTACGCAGACAGTCGGTTTGCCATTGCCCGTGCACATGTACTTTCTAAAGCTCTACCTTGAACTTATGGAAGGTAGGTTTACCCTGTTCTGTCACTGCAGTACCCACAGTCCTTCATAGCCATAATAGTTTACGTGGAATAGCATGTTTTTGATCACTAGATGGCGGGCATGTATAAACGCAGCGCATCGCGGGATCGAGTGTCAACAGAAGTATAACACGTAATTTGTACTTTTGTACAACAGGGGTTGGATGCTGGGTGATCAGCAGCCCAACAGGGGTTGGATGCTGGGTGATCAGCAGCCCAACAGAGGTTGGATGCTGGGTGATCAGCAGCCCAACAGGGGTTGGATGCTGGGTGATCAGCTGCCCAACAGAGGTTGGATGCTGTGTGATCAGCAGCCCAACAGGGGTTGGATGCTCGGTTATGAGCAGCCCAACAGGGGTTGGATGCTCGGTTATGACCTGCCCAACAGGGGTTGAATGCTGGGTGACCAGCAGCCCAACAGGGGTTGGATGCTGGGTGATCAGCAGCCCAACAGGGGTTGGATGCTGGGTGATCAGCAGCCCAACAGGGGTTGGATGCTGGGTGATCAGCAGCCCAACAGGGGTTGGATGCTGGGTGATCAGCAGCCCAACAGGGGTTGGATGCTGGGTGATCGGAAGGATTGATTGGTGGGGTTATGATGACGATGGAAACAAGATAACATTTTGATGGTTTATAAATAGCATGCTACCTCTAATGGGTACATGACATTGAAAATAACGTGTACAACTGTAGACAAATTTTCAGTGGACCCATGTGGTGTAGATAGGCAAGAGTACATTGTTGTGTAAAATGGTGATTTTATATCTGATTTATTTATATTTAATTATTTATTATATTTTAATTAAAAAAATTTGTAATGCATATTTGTATATAGGTATATTTTTTTTACCTGAAATAAAAGTTTTTGTATTCTAATGTTCCAGTTTTTGTGCTATGAAAAAAGAGAAACTGTTTAGTATCTGAACCCAAAATAAGTTGTGTAGATAAAACGTGTAAAGAAGATGTTTGTGAGACATTCATCGTTCTATTGTCGCACAAGTTGCCGTTGTGTTTTAGGTCATCGAAAAACTGCCCAGAACATTATAAAAGAACACTTTGGCCACGCTACACCCAACAGAGGCTGACCAGTGGTTGCGTCCACTACTCCTGTACATGGCCAGAACGTGACTTACACAAGCAGTTTCCTCAGAGTAGATTAAGACTGAGAATCTGGTGACGTTCAAGATACTCTACATAATGACAGATGAAACCGAGCAAGTGTTATTGATATCAGCCACATTTTCTTTGGAGGATTAAAATGAGAAACCACAAGTTAGCTATCCGTTGCTAACAGGACCGGTTGAAACTGGACATTGAAGTAGTCAATGCAGAAATAATTGAAACTGTACTATTCAGTTATAAAGCTATTGTGAACATCCTACGTTTACTGTTCATGTTTATTATGTATGTGACAACGACATGCAGATATAAATAATATGGTGCGGTTATTTTAATTAAATTATTGAAACCCCGCATAGTTTGTCACAAAAACAACAAATGCAATCTTCATGCAGTTATTGATCCGTTATTAAATATGTTGTATTTCACAGTCGTGTTGTCAAGGTATCATTAATACAGTTCAACCAGTACAAATATCTCTGCACACACTGTGTGCATCTGTCAGTACATGTGACATAAAACATGATTCTATGCTGAGAGTCTGAGCAGACAATCTTCATATATCTATGCCAGTTCATTGTAGAAACCCTGAAGACTATACGACATTACAATGCAAATAGAACATATGAAGAAGCCAAATGTGGTGGGAAAGTAGGAAGAAACAACGGTCGTCTAAGTTGTCAGATTTAATGTACGTAATCACATAATACACAGTGGAGATGAAAAGAGCATAGCTGATACAGTGCAGCACTTAATGTCATTAAATACTTGTATAATGCACAAGAAAAGGGCATAGTTGACATGTCTGTAATAGTTGTGCTTATGGACAGTTAATCACAAGAATTACTTCATTCCACAACCTGAGATACGTGCATTGTTAGTGATAAGGGATAATATCAAAACATTGAGTTTTGATTTCGCTGGGGAGAGTTAGCAGCTGTTTCATTTAGCATTGATGTATTTTTCCAAAGACATGTTTATTTTCTGGTCCCAATTCATGATAGACACAACAGTGCTGACCTCCAACACATGTGGACAGTTGTGTGATGTGTGACCGTTACAGCCTGGATGAGGACATTGTAGATACAAATTTCATGTAGTTCGGGGGTCTGAGTTTGAACGACATTGACAACAGGGTCTTGAGATCGTCCCCGAACCAACACGGCTAGTTTTACTACATTCATTAAGTATCAAAATTACCCCTTTCAGGCGGGAAATGTCACTTTTATATGAGCAGATGTTGACACCAGCAACAATCATTCTAATTCATCCATTTTACGTTTATAACATGTTGTCTCATATATTGCAACGAACACTACATTCATCAAGTGTGGTGTCTCGTATGTCTCTGTATTGCAACGAAAACTACATACATCCAATGTGGTGTCTCGTATGTCTCTGTATTGCAACGAAAACTACATACATCCAATGTAGTGTCTTGTATGCCTCTGTATTGCAACGAACACTACAAACATCCAATGTAGTGTCTTGTATGCCTCTGTATTGCAACGAACACTACAAACATCCAATGTGGTGTCTCGTATGTCTCTGTATTGCAACGAACACTACATAATCCAATGTGGTGTCTCGTATGTCTCTGCATTGCAATGAACACTACATAATCCAATGTGGTGTCTCGTATGTCTCTGTATTGCAACGAACACTACATAATCCAATGTGGTGTCTCGTATGTCTCTGCATTGCAATGAACACTACATAATCCAATGTGATGTCTCGTATGTCTCTGTATTGCAACGAACACTGCAAACATCCAATGTGGTGTCACTGTTTGTTGCCTTAGCAGCGTGTTTAAAATGGGAGTGTTACAATATTACATTTTCAATCCCTGTATTAAGGTGCTTAATCAATTCAATTTTTTTGCTAGTCTCATTTCAAATTAATTTTACAAAAAACAAACCTACCTAGTATCTACTGCAACAGGCTAGCTCATTTGTGCAACTTTTGTATGTCGTTTTTTTGTGAAATCATCAGACAAACTATTAAATTAGTTAGTGCGTGTTCAAGCATTAGCTGAAATTACAAAATTGAAATGCTGAAAAATCATGATTTTCTTGGTAAAACTGTGTAACTTTGTCATGTGATTAGTGAGAGGATGGAGGTCATGCCCATGATCAGCACTGACCCACGCAGTGTTTACCATTTTGGACATCCACTATTTTTATCCTTACCAGATCTAACAAAAATAGGCATTTTTTATTAAACAGACTGCGCACATTACTTAAACTAGTCTCACTTGATTAAAGTTCTCACAAAGTCACTGCAAACACTAGATGCCACTTGAGAGTGCGCTAAAACGTTCATTCAACTTTCCACAAAAGAAATGTGTAAAATGTAGGTAGAAGCAACGGCTAAGTGTTAACCTTTGACAACATCACATGTTGGTAGTGAAAAATATACACCTGTTTCAGTTACAAAATGAAGAAAACTACTGGCTAAAAACGTTTACAAATAATTTATAAAGATGAACTTTCATAACCTGAATTAGGTAACGATTAATTCTGGATTGTCTGGGCTACCATTATTTACTAATTAAATTTTTTTGCCATGAAAGTGATGACAATTCGTGACATAAACGACATAATGTGAGGTAGAGGACAAGCTGTGATGTATAGGATGACTCGAGGCCGTCCGTACATATAATACACATGCATGTCAGCGGTATTATTTATAGCTTTTTCGACGATTTAAAAACACAGTGTCTTCTATGTCACCATTAGTGTGACGTAAAGGACCATGAAGTAAAGTACTGCTTTTGCATTAATGATGGATTATTGTCACCTTTGCAGCCACATGTTTATGCCACGTTTACTGAAGTGGCAGCTTTCACTTCTGAGTTATGCATACAAAAAGAAATATCTATCAACAAATGATTTTTGTGCTTAATATGTAGAGTTCTTAGAAAACAGAATGAACATGTGCTCGTGCTAGTTGATGAAAATTGCAGAAAATATTGAGTGGAGCAAGTGCACTGTGTCTGGTGTAACTTTCAATATTACACAGAAAGGAGACATTACATTTTTGTTTGACATTAAATGGAGCAACTGAATTGTCCATGATACAAAGGACAAGAAAGTAGGGACAGCGATCTTTTTATATATTAGATGTTAAATAATTATTCAATGTAACATATTACAGGTGTGGGGGCAGCCGTGGACTAGTGGTTAAGGTGTTGGACTCTAAATTCGAGGGTTGTGAGTTCAAGACCCACACGTTTACCCTACTTTGCCTCAGTCTACTCAGCTGCAAATGAGTACAAACACTGTTTGGAAGGTACCTGCGATGGACTAGTGTCCCGTCCAGGAGAGTCAGGATAACGGCACTCTAAGTTGCTTCGCACTACAGAAACCAGGTTTAAGCACTGGCCATATAAGCCTTCATGGTATCCTAAGGCGTAATGCCTGGGGGATGACTTTACCCTTACGTTACCTACCTATTTATTATGTTAGGACATGTATTTGATGTGTCCAATGATTGTTAGGACATGCAATAAAACATATACGAGACCTCAAGTTTTGGACACATCTACTGGCACAGGCTATTTTAGGATACCCCGTCTGATGAAACTGAGGAAAATTAATACAACTGCATATAAAATACATTTGTAAGTTAAGTAAAAGACTATCATTCCTTAAATTATTGAAGACAAAAATGGTGGAAAGATTAATGGATATATTTCAATATAAACATAAGGGACACAAAACTCTGCATTAGGACTACTGTATATTCACCCATGTATACTAGTATATTGAAATCAAATGCTATGAAATAAGCCATATGATGATAAACATAATGATTTATGTGCATCATTATTCATTAGTCTAATATGTGAAAATAGGATACAGACCAGAGCAAGTACCAATGGTAAATTACTAACTTCGCACTAGCCCGACGTTTCGTGATGTAAGTTTTTTTAAATAGTAGATTTATGTTGACTTGGTGATTGGTTTTAAATAGACATTAACTTGTTAAAAAAGGGAAGGGATAATCTAGTAAGAAGACATATTGCATCATATGTTCCTTGATTTAGATTGTAGATCTTTGGCATGGCCTACTACCAAATGTTTGCATCTGAGCAGTTCAGAACAACACCATGTAATATTCAACTGTATAAACTCAAATTATAATCATTTAGGATTGGGAGTGCCATATCCTGAAGATACCTATATATAGGGCCTACCCCTCTGGGGTAGAAAATCCCACCCTGTCCCGGAGTTAGGGTTCAGTATGTGCATAAAAACTCTTCTAGGCAACTGCAAATAGATTGGACTGTTGCATTATTATGACAATTAAAATAATATTATACTGACAATTTTGATTTAAATAATATTAAAATAAAACTACTAATATAATAATGGTTATTTTTTGTTATTAAGTATTATTAAATTAGTTTTTGTATTTGTGTTCTTTTGCTTTAATATTATTTACAAATTATACAGACAATTATTGTTCTAATTATATTAAAACAAAGGAAAACTAATGCAAAAACTAATATAACAATACTTAATAACAGTTGTCATACTTCATTGCACTATTTGTTATAAAGACAAAATAACAGTTGTCATACTTCATTGCACTATTTGTTATAAAGACAAAATAACAGTTGTCATACTTCATTGCACTATTTGTTATAAAGACAAAATAACAGTTGTCATACTTCATTGCACTATTTGTTATAAAGACAAAATAACAGTTGTCATACTTCATTGCACTATTTGTTATAAAGACAAAATAACAGTTGTCATACTTCATTGCACTATTTGTTATAAAGACAAAATAACAGTTGTCATACTTCATTGCACTATTTGTTATAAAGACAAAATAACAGTTGTCATACTTCATTGCACTATTTGTTATAAAGACAAAATAACAGTTGTCATACTTCATTGCACTATTTGTTATAAAGACAAAATAACAGTTGTCATACTTCATTGCACTATTTGTTATAAAGACAAAATAACAGTTGTCATACTTCATTGCACTATTTGTTATAAAGACAAAATAACAGTTGTCATACTTCATTGCACTATTTGTTATAAAGACAAAATAACAGTTGTCATACTTCATTGCACTATTTGTTATAAAGACAAAATAACAGTTGTCATACTTCATTGCACTATTTGTTATAAAGACAAAAGTTGTAAGTTTAATAAAGGATACCCTGGAAACACTAAGGTCGAGCATACCGAAATAATGTAAGGGTCAGTCCAGGCCACGGTGAGCTCATATCACGTATTGACTATTGGCTATCTATTCTTGCCTGGCTAATGCGGTGAATAGGTAAACGTGCGCACTGGCGTGGGATCACGTAAATAATATACTATTTAATCAACATGGTAAACTTGATAACTAGAAAGTTGGTAAATGTATGTCCAGTTTTATTCACTAACAAATTCGCGCGACGTGACTAATAGGATGCCACTAAATCAAATAACAATCGGTACGGCTGAATACGGCGCCAGAAGTTTTCTGAGGACACGCTTACGTATGTTTGTACTGAGCGATTTGACTGGCTGTTGGCGTGATTGACAACTCGATGGATGTAGGTTACTCCGCCTACAAAATGGCGATGGTGCGGTCGGAGTTACGTTAACGATATTGCGGTCTTAAAGAGCGGATGCTCTACAGCAATCTACCTCATGAAAGGGAGACATAATGTTCACCCGCACTTGCACAGCTACCTCAGGGACGGCCGCGCACCAGCGCGAGTCGAAAAGTGTATAAGAAGCGAAAAGTACTGCCGCTTACAGCCACTGCGTCGCTGTGCAGTGCCAGCGGCACGCGAGGCTGAACACTGTCACCTTTACCGTAAGTTTGCGTCGTACTACGAATCCATGTTTTCCACTACTACGACTTCCATATGGCCACATTTTCTGATCAGTTCAGCGAGCAGCTATCGTGCACGTTGTGTCTCAACAGATTCGATGATCCGAAGGTGTTGCCATGTTTGCACACGTTTTGCCGACGCTGCTTGGAGGAGCAACTCCGCCGCGACCGCACGAAGCGTCTGCTGTGTCCGACGTGCAAGCAGGAGGCGCCGCTCAGCGACTCCGGGGTCGACTGCTTGCCGTCGAACTTCTTCATAACGAACATCCTCGACGTAGTCGCCATCCACGACGAGGAATATGAGAACGGCGGGTCGGAGACGGAGGGGTCGGAACGACTGTGCAGTTCATGTGATGATGGCAGCAAAGCTACCTCACGTTGCAAAGATTGCAACGAGTACTTGTGTGATAACTGTGTGCGAGCTCACCAGCGTGTACGACTAACCAAAGATCATTTTATTGTTCGCCTGGCTTTCAATGAAGGTATTCACACCAAACCTCAGCCAAGTCCCGTGCTCGTTCAACCTGTGTCAAATCGACCACCAAGTTATTGTGAGAAACACGACCAGGAAATTCTACGCCTATATTGTGACTCGTGTTCGCTTGCAATATGTCGGGAGTGCACCATGACAGAACACGTCGGTCACAGCTTCATCTACTTGCAAGATGCCGTTGAAAATGCGAAAACCGTGACGTACAAGCTGCTTGCTGATGCCAAAGCTGGAATGAAAGCAATTGAGGAGAGTTTGCAACAGACACAGGCGATGGCTGAACGTGTCGAGACTCAGACACATACGGTCGCAACAGAGGTAAAAACTACAACCCAGCGCCATCGGGTAGCACTGGACGATCGTGAACGGGAGCTGCTGAGGCGTGTTGATAAAATAAGACAGGTGAAAGGGAAGACACTACATCTTCAGATGGAAGAACTTCAGCGTGGACTTGGACAGCTCTCTAGAACCGTTGAAACAGTGAAGATGGCTTTAGAAACGGGTACCGATGTGGATGTATTGAAAACCAAAGATAAAATTGTGGCAGATATGCAAAGCATGCGACATCTCAGGGGATATTTGCAACCACACGAAGACGACAAAGTACATTTTACACCTCCTGACACTGCATTGCACTCAGCCATCAGTAGAATGGGCTTCATCAGCAGCAGTGCATTCGCTCCACTGTCTGCTGCAGCGGGCAGTGGATTGAAGCGAGTGCTCCGTGGTAAAACCGCACTGTTCACCATTCATGCAAAAGATCACCATGGTGAGCTGCGCATGGTTGGGGGCGATCCTGTTGAAGTGGTCATACAGAGTCCTGAAGGGGCACTCTATCGCGCAGATGTGCTCGACCGGCAAAATGGAACATACTCAGTGAGTTATCGACCGCAGACTGAGGGAAACCATGTTGTTTCGGTGACAATACGAGGTAAGCACATCCATGATAGTCCATTCACCGTGCTTGTGGGCTGTGGACGCAACTACATGAAGGTCAACCAGGCACTGCTGTTGTTTGGCTCAGAGGGCGATGATGCGGGCAACCTGTGTCGTCCCTGGGGTGTGTGCACAGACAAACATGGCTTCTTCATCATTGCTGACCGCAGCAACAATCGCATCCAAGTGTTCCATCCAGACGGCCAGTTCCGGCACAAGTTTGGGTCGGCTGGATCGCGCAATGGTCAGTTCGATCGGCCCGCTGGGTTGGCATGCGACGGTCAAAGTCGCATCATCGTTGCAGATAAGGACAATCACCGAGTGCAAGTGTTTACGTTCGAGGGCGCATTCCTGTTCAAATTCGGTGAGAAGGGCAGCAAGAATGGCCAGTTCAACTACCCGTGGGACGTGGCCGTGAACAGTGAGGGCCAGATCCTCGTGTCGGACACACGCAACCACCGTGTGCAGATGTTTACCACAGATGGCCAGTTCGTTAACAAGTATGGTTTTGAGGGTGCCATGTGGAAGCACTTTGACTCGCCACGAGGGGTGTGTTTCAATAACGAGGGACACATGGTCGTGACAGACTTCAACAACCACCGACTGTTGGTCATCCATCCAGACTTCCAGTCGGCTCGCTTCCTCGGCACTGAAGGCTCTGCCAATGGGCAGTTCCTGCGACCACAGGGCGTCACTGTCGACCAAGAGGGTAACATCATTGTAGCTGATTCGAGGAATCACAGAATCCAGGTGTTCCAGCCAAACGGTAATTTCCTGTGTAAGTTTGGAACGCCAGGTTCTGGTCCTTCGCAGCTTGACCGGCCATCTGGAATCTGCGTGTCTCCAGATGGCTACATTGTGGTTGTTGACTTTGGCAACAACCGCATCCAAGTGTTCTGATTCATTCTCGACCGTGCCCGATGGTGTGTGTCGGTTCTGGTTACGTTGAAATTGTGATGATTGGCCGGTGCTTGGGAACAGTTCTAAAAGGAATAAGACGTAATGCTAGGGGCGGGTGTATTTTGCAAAATGGCAACTTTGTTGTGAATGTCAGTTGATTTGCAGTTCTGTTGTAGTTGCCACAGTTCGGCTTGTAGTTACTTTTTACTTGTTTGTCAGTCATTGTCAGCTGACAGCCACTGTTCCACGTGCACCATTCAGTCGAGTGTCGGCTGACAGCCACTGTTCCACATGCACCACTCAGTCGAGTGCCATTCCTTGCAATTTCAACCCAACAACCAGACAGGCAATGTCTTGTTATTGTGTAAAGATACAACACTGTTGTGTACTGCAGGGCTACAGAAATATATTTCCACATCAGGTTTATTTTTGACACTTCATCTACTCTAACTGTATGCTCTAAGCACATTGGATATGTTTGGAAGCTAGCATCTGCTGATTAATTTTCATCTGCTATTGTACATTCCTTAAAATTGCAATTTGTGTCGAATGTTCCATTGTATTCATAGTACACCAACCAACCATAAGTGGGATATACAGCAACGTTAATGTACCTAAAGTTGTTTTTGCTCAATATCCCATACTGACTTCCAGGATAAAATGCTAAGTAGCATGCTCATGGCGGTTTATGCCCCGCAAATAAAGGCAGTATTAATTTGCACCTATGTAAACTGAAGCAAAAGTGAATTTGCACACAATTTGTAGTTCTTTTTCTAGCATATCAGTGATACTGCGAATGGTGTTGCCATGCTATGCTACTAATGTTGCTACTGCCAGTGAATGCATTGTGTGCGTGGCACAGAATATACTCTCAACATTGCATCGGCAGTAGCTCACTCAGGAACTATGCTACGGTGTGGTGCCACTTTTTGGTCACACGCCAGCTTAAACTACCTCCATAAGGATTCCATGCCAAAGGCATTAGGTATAATACTATGTATTATATGGTGTAACTAGTATCTCAGGGAGTACCTAGCTTCAAGCAACAACATTTAGTGTGTATTGTGTTTTTTTTCTGACGACGGCATTTCAGCAGTCTTATAATATGTATGGCATACATGTACATGTAAAACTTTTGACGAGGAGATTATTTATTATATAAAATGTGTTACATACATATATGCTATACTATATGGACTAGCAGGGGTTGTGAATCCATAGATTGAGACCCTGCTGCTTACCTGTTTTGTTGAATGTTCACTGTGTACATAAACACACAAAATGCTGCCAACGGTTTGCTGCACGTGTGCAGAGAGTGAAGACCACGGGTTGTTTAAATGTGCCCTACGATGGAGACTGTGTAGGCATGTGCCATGCTGTGGGCACATAGGTGCTTTCATTTTTGTTTTACCACCCATTTATAGAATAATACCAATGACAGTTTTGCAATGTTACAGACTTAAAGTTGAAGCAGCACTGTGCGGTAACCAGACTCGTGCTTAAAGCAGCGATGTTGTGTTGTGTGTTGATTGACCCTATTAGTTGGTCTTTGTCTATTCACTGCTTTGCTTTCCTGTGCTACGCATCTGCATAGCCTACCTCATCCTTTTGCTCCAAGTGTTGTTAATGTTATTGACTCATTGCTTATATCAGTAATCCTTTGCCAGTAGAATGCTACAAAGCTTTGGCACTAATGTTTCCCCCACTCAGAGAGTTGTGAGGTGAACTGTGAAGGTCTGCCAAGCAGTAAGCCATTCTTGGCAAACACACAAGCCACCGGTTGGTTTGGCTCAACAGTCTGGCTGATTCTGTTTGTGCCAAGCACATGGCAGCAGCAGCAGCAGCAGCAGCACATCTGTGGCTGAAACACAGTCGCTGCACGGAGCAGGCTAAAGCTGTTTTCAGGTAAACTCAATGCTGTCCTCGCATTGACCCAATCTCTTGCTTTCTCGTCAACAACTCTGCCTCACTGTTTACGGCCACTCAGTGACCTGGTTGGCTTCAGAATGACCAGTCCGGTGTAAACATGTTTGGATTTAGTGGACAAATACTGCTGTTGTTATTTTAATGGCACAAACCCGTGTCATGTTGATTTAGCTATATTTCTGAGCAGTCTGTTGTGTTGATATTTCTCGAGGTGGTAAGATTATCTCTCGATTAAATAAATTAAATGTCATTGCATTAGAATTGGCTGTTACAATCACTGGATCATTGGATAACATTTGATAAAATATTATGCCTGTGTCACGTTTGGCACTATATGCCACTTCTTACCTAGTAAATGATATTTTCAGTTTTGATATACAGTTAATTTGCTTATTTACACCAGTTGACAGATTTCAAAACATGGTTTCCTAGAAATCAACTTTAGCTCTGTTTATCAAGGTCACTCGATGTTAAATATCAGACATTCACATCGACCTGTGTAAATATGAATAATGAGGATAAATCTTTCATACTGGTTTTATCAGAAAATATTCCATTACAAATGTGCAACTAATTATATTTGATATATATATCTATCAGATTAGACATTTCCTCTATCGGTTGTTTACTGTTTTACTTTCAGTCTAATGAGCTCTGGAATTTTTTTCTTCTAATGCAGACTTCCATTTTCATGTTCTTTAATGTGGCAGCTGACGTGGACTTCTTTGGGTTTTGTAGAATTCTAGGTTTCACTGGCGTTTTGTCTTGTGGGCACCATTACTGACCTGTCTGCCTATCTCGTGTCAAATACACTTTCGTGCAATGCTTCGTTGGCCGTTGCATATCACTGCACCAAATTGTGTGGCTTCAGATTTTGGTGACATGTCACTTGGCCGAGCAGTTCCTAGAAATGGAAATAGACACAGACATGGGCTGTCTGGCCACAAATCTGTCGTGGCTTACTTCTGCCTGCCATTTTAAATCTATTGTGCGGCTCTCATGTTCTGATTACCCTGACTTGGATTTGTCGTTTTTTTTTCCTTAATGTCCTCCGACCGAGACTGCCTGCCACAGAACAGATCAACCATTTCACTCATGACTGGGCAGGATTGTTATTAAGCGCCAATTGGAGGCAGTTTCATTTCCATCCATGTGAAAGTGGTGTGTGCAGATATTTTTCAAGTCGTTAGACGAGCCGATCTGTTGCCTGGCTCTAGCAGGAAACACAACAGTAAGGTAAATTGCTTCAGTTGGGTGGTGAAAGTTTAGGCAATACGGCCAGGTTGTCTGCACTCAACTTTTTCTACAACAATGAGTCTATATTATACCAGTGGCAAGAAAACATACAGTTGGTGACATTTCATTTCTTTTTTGTGTACTTTAATTTAACCCTGGCTACTTAGTCAACCGAACTGTAGTCACATGAATTGTGTGGGTCACAGACAAGGTCCACATGGGTCACGGACAGGGTCCACATGGGTCACAGACGGTCCACATGGGTCATGGACAAGGTCCACATGGGTCACAGACAAGGTCCACATGGGTCACGGACAGGATCCCCATGGGTCACGGACAGGGTCCACATGGGTCACGGACAGGGGTCATGGACAGGACAGGGTCCACAGGGGTCACAGACAAGGTCCACATGAGTCACGGACAGGGTCCATATGGGTGAGGTCATCTGTCTACCTAGTTGACTCATGTAGTCAATGACCTTATATCACAGATCTGTCCACCTAGTTGACTCATGTAGCCATTGACCAGATGTAATCTGTCCACCTAGTTGACTCTTGTAGCCAGTGACCTGACATTACCTGTCCACCTAGTTGACTTTTGTAGCCAGTGACCTTATATCATATGTCCACCTAGTTGACTTATGTAGCCTGTGACCTGATGTCATCTGTCCACCTAGTTGATTCATGTAGTCAGTGACATGATGTCATCTGTCCACCTAGTTGATTCGTAGTCAGTCACCTGTCCACCTAGTCTACTCATGTAGCCAGTGACCTGATGTCACCTGTCCACCTAGTTGACTCTAGTAGCCAGTGACTTGATGTCATCTGTCCACCTAGTTGACTCATGTAGTCAGTGACCTGATGTCACCTGTCCATCTAGTTGACTTTATGTAGCCAGTAACCTGATGTCTTTGACCCACCTTGTTGATGTGCAGAGCAGCAAGTGGTCACAATAAATGCCAATGTGTCCAATGTCAGATTCTTGTGCATTTATTTTATATACAATGCTGATGCACTAATGTACCTTATTATTTTGTGTTATTCCAGTAGCCAGAAGCCAGTCATGTTATTGGATTCTTGGCGCAGTCGTGTAGTGCCTTGTTTCATGCTTAAAGTCGATCCTCTTGTAGTTGTCCGTGAAGCTATTCAATAGTAGTTGCTCTCACTAAGCTTTCGCTTGTTACATGTGCATTGCAGTTTCTGTCTGCGTAGTTCTTCATAAATTTATGTTTGTTACTGCGAAAGGTGCCATGAAGTGCCAATGCTGCGGAACGTGTCAGTGTGTACATTGTAGTGTAGATGTCTTAGCTAATGGCACGGTACTGAGTCGGATATATGTCAGTTACACTTCGTGTACCACTGAAGTAGTGATATGTGTGCTTTTAATCAAGATTTGCAAGCATAGATTTATTTGTATGGTTGACTGTTGCAATGTCGCAGTTTGCCGTGAATTGCGTGGCACCATTGCAGTGCACGCAGACGTTTAGATTGTTGCTATAGGACTGTTTGTTGGTAAATACAAACATTGTCAGTCTTGTGTAGCCTGCTGGTTGAATGAACGGTCACTTATGTGTCTGCATCCACTTTGCTCTATACATGTTGTACATTGTAATGTATCAGTGATATGCGTGCACATTGTAATGTATCGGTGATGTGCATGCACATTGTAATGTATCAGTGATGTGCATGCATATTGCAATGTATCAACGTGCACATTGTAATTTATCGGTGATGTCCGTGTGCATTGTAATGCATATGTGATTTGCGTGCACATTGTAATGCATTGGTGATGTGCATGCATATTGTAATGTATTGGTGATGTGCATGCACATTGTAATGCATCGGTGATGTGCATACATGCTGTAATGTATCAGTGATGCCTGTGCACTTTGTAATGTATCAGTGATGTGCATGCACATTGTAATGTATCGGTGATGTCCATGCACTTTGTAATGTATATTAGTAATGTCCGTGCACTTTGTAATATATGATGTATTGGTGATGTCCATGCACGTTGTAATGTGCCACTACACTACCTCATTTTTGTGTTCCATGTTTATAGTTGAGCATGTTTATTGTTTTAAATCAGGGTATGCACGTTGTCAGCGCCATTTATACATATGCAAATAGATGTGCACTGGTTTCCTCGGTTCCACCTCAACCTTGAAGACTTTCGTGTTACTGTTGCTTTAATGGGCTATGTTATCATTGTTTACTATTTGGACTACAAAGTGGAGGGTGAGACCTGCACAGTAATCTACTCGGGAAGGGCCAAATGAACGTTAGACCTCCTGTGTTTGACAACTGTAAATTTGTTGAGATGTGTATGAGTGAAGTGTTGATGCGTGCAGATAGATTATCCACTCTTGACGCAGACTGGGCTTATGCACCATGGCAGAACGTGGTTGGAACACCGGCAGATTTAATGCACTGTTTGTTTTCTGGAAGTCCCTGTGATCGGACCAGTGTCGCATCGAGTCTGATGATATTGATTCAGCCTGATAGTTCGTTTGTAGATTGAATGTATGTAATGTTTGTAGCAGAAGTATAGAAATAGAAACGGTGCCTGTTATGCACACACACGCACACGTTAAAAACTTTAAAGTAACACTGCTCCATTTGGGAATCTTTACTGATGTCATTGTCGCTGATTTGTCGTTCTGTTGTCACAACTTTTGTCGATGTTGTTAGAATATTTACCTATACAGAATTGCTTGTTTGCTTGTGTGGCTCCAGACAGTGCCAGAGATGTTGCATTCTGCCATGTGATGTGTCCGTAGTTACTAGCTTTGTGAAACATCGCCCTTGCATGGTGGATTTTTGCCAGTCGGGTCTTTCTTGTGAAGAAAGCAAAATGGTTACCGTGTCGAATATATAATATTTTCCGATTTGTTATTGCGTTTTCAGGTTTTGGCACATGGCGCTGTGGCTTAGTATTTGTAGTTAAGTGTGATGTATACGGGTATCAAAATAACTAGTGTCAAAACACTGAATATTGTATAGCAGTCGTGTTGCCTATAGCAACAAAATGGTGAACCTCCATATATGATCTGTCAATATGATGGTGTCATTGTTGAAATGTATATATTATGTATGTGTGTTATTTCTAATATGTGATTAGGTTACGTATTAGAAAGCTCCCCATCTTACCTCTGTTCTCTGTGCTGCTGGAACTACTTTCACCAATGTTGTGTGATGCACAGTGGATTTTTGCATTACTGGTTGTTTTCTGTAATTATCTGCAAGTAACTGCTAGAGCCGCGTTGAATGACATTTGTTTACCCTTCAAGGTGCTTGCGATGCAGGCAAATGATTTCTGCAACATTGGAGCCTACTATTCTGGCTTTAACTGAATGACCATTTGGAGAAACAGCACTCTCAGTGTCGTGTGACAATAAATGACAATGTGTTTTCCTGCAGTTTGAATAAGACAGGATCCCATTGATGCATACTTACGGCCACGGCTGGCACATTGCTACTGGGACTCTTTCTCTAACTTTTACTTGAAAGCAAATGTTTCAGTGTGTTACTGATGATAATATCTATTACTTAAGTGGTGTTAAAGTTGTTCATTTTATATATTCTTCCTGAATATTGCCTTTTCTGTAGTTATCTATGTCTAATGACCATTGTGTGTTTTGAGAATAGTCTGGACCTTGACACCAAGTACTTAGTTGTCTGGGCCTTGACACCAAGTACTTAGTTGTCTAGACCTTGACACCAAGTACTTAGTTGTCTGGGCCTTGACACCAAGTACTTAGTTGTCTAGACCTAGACACCAAGTCCTTAGTTGTCTGGGCCTAGACACCAAGTACTTAGTTGTCTGGACCTTGACACCAAGTACTTCATTGTCTGGACCTTGACACGGAGTACTTGGTTGTCTGGACCTTGGCACGAAGTACTTGGTTGTCTGGACCTTGAAACCAAGTACTTAGTTGTCTGGTCCTTGACACCAAGTACTTAGTTGTCTGGACCTTGACACCAAGTACTTAGTTGTCTGGACCTTGACACCAAGTACCTTGATTGATACAGAAATGAATAATTGGTCGGGTATTTTGTGGCCACATAATCTATTTCAACAAATGAACACATATCCATGCCCGATTTAAACGTGCGATATCCAGAACTAAGTTTTCATGTTGTAAACATAAACAATAAAAAGGTATTCAAAGCATACGTTAAAATCATGATACACCTCAGATATGTTGATGTATTTGTACAGTTTCTGATCTGTTGAGCCGGGTCACTTCTCTCTCGCGGAGAATGTACCGCAGGAAACTAAACACGATATTGGATGGTCCAAATGCGTTAGAACGTTCCATTGTATTTTGTTCGCAAGTTAATCTTGAAGATTGTTTTTTGATTAGTTTGTATAATCTCGTATGTTATCTAATTCTTGTTGAAATTAGACAAATGCAAAAGTGAAGCTTTGTTATGGGTGCGATGTGAACGGTAGATTTCGTATGCGACGTCTGCTATTTGGCATTTGCTGCCGCTCAGTTGGTGTTTGTCGGCTGAAGCGTGGCTTCTCGTCGAAGGTCAGGGCGGGTCTGCGACAGACCCGGCTCACGTGTTTGTATTTGTTTTGATGACAACATTGTCACTTTTGCTTGTTGGGCGCTTAGCTGTTGTTAGTGTGTATAAAGTGCGCCTCCTCAGATGTTATGCGCCCTTAGCACGCCTGTTCTCTGTCTTACTGGGCTGCCAGATGGCAATAAAAACATCTGTCATTGCATTTGCATCACCAATTCCCGTTGTCGTTCTCCTTACGCAGACAGTCCACCTGCTTCTTCAGTAGCGAGATCACAATTCCTCTACAAATCTAGCGATAATTTTTGCGAAGTACTTGTACGCGTGCCGACTAAATGACCACCAAAATACATACGCCCCTTCAATAATTGACACGATTCGCCAGCAAACGAAAGGGCAACGGATGTAGTTTGACATAACGCACGCACATACAAACGTATGGCCCAGTGCTATCCTATACGAAACTTAACATTTACTTATTTGAATGCCCTACAAAACTGCTATCTCACTTCAAACACGAAAACGGAAACATCTCGCCGTTTTACTTACACAGTACATGTGTCCCCTGTTGAAAGAATCGACCAATTGTCGCACTTGACATATATGTTACTCAGATGCACCATTAAAACTGCTTCAAAATGCCCTATAGATTATCACTGTGTGATAATTACGTCAGTTACAATCGCGTTTTTCCTGGAGGCATCTGATAATCAAATAATTTTAATGAACGCTAGCGCATCATCGGGAACGCCGATCAAAGTTCGCCATTTTCGACCAGATTCTCCACCTGATCTTTGTCGCGTTCACTGCTGATTTGACTCTCGTGATTGTCTCTTCGGTCAATGCCGAAATAATCGCTAAAACGCAGCCAAACTCGAAAACCGCCATTTTGAATTTCACATTCTACTTAGCAACGAACTATTTTGTGAAAATACAGATGGAAGGTACATTTGGATTGACTTAAAAACACAACCTCCAGAAAGAGCAGCATTCATTTGACAAAGTAGTGCAATAACATATGAAAAATGGAAATTTTCGGCCAATTGACAATAATAATAATTATAATAATAATTATTATCATTAGATGTAATAACAAAAATGCCCATTCTTCGGACGGGATAACTTTGTAGTTCGTACGTGACCGTAAAATGTCAGGTTATATCCATCAATGCCTTGGTATATGGCGCTGCCAGTCAATATATTGATGGCTTCTTGAATTAGCGACGTAAAACTGACAGTTATAGTAATGTGTAGCACCGCCTTGCCTTGTATGACGTCACTTTGGATAATCAAAGAAAAGACGCATGACGATGTCTACAACTAAGTAATAGTTCGCACTAAGTAATAGTTCGCACAACGCTGTGGACAGTTGTACGTAATAATGACAATTTGATTGTTCGTAGAAAGGGTACTAGCGGGGGTGAATATCGAAAAAATAAAACTGAGACGACCCGCCCGTGAGGTCGTAGATGACCCGAACGTGAGGTCGTAGATGACCCGACCGCGAGGTCGTAGGTGAACCCTGAAAGTTTGACGCCCGAGATGCAAAACGTATAAGAGGAGTAGACATTCATGTATACATGCATGCATACTTGTATACATGTATACACGCATACATACATACATACATGCGTCCGTCCGCGCGTGCGTGCGTGCGTTCGTACGTACGTACGTACGTACGTACATACATACATACAAACATACATACATTTTGACCCGGTCATCGCGTGCACAATGGCAAACAAACATTTAAATTGTTTTCAAACTGAATATTAACTGAATGCGACAATATAGGACATAGTTGAATTTGCTAAAACCATACTTCTTCTTGTATAGCCACAGCCTCAGTTAGGCCGTTGGCGTCTTCTTGCAATCTCTCCAGCCACTTTGAGTCCACCATCAGTCCAGCCCATTTTTTTCTGGTTTTCCTGGTAGTTTTCCTTCTATGCTGGAAAGTACCAGACAACCTGGTCTTCTTTTCCAAAGTTCGTACATTCTTCTCTCAGTGAGACACCCAGATGTTTGTTTTTCTCTGTGTCTAAAATCAATAGGTGTGTAACATAAATATAAAATTGCACATTTGCGATCTGCATCTCCCGTAATCGACATCGATGGCGGCGGAGTAACAGGAGGACGCGGCCTTTGCTACACCGCCACCGTCTCGGACGATTAAAGGGGATGCAATTCGCAAATGTGCCATTTGATAAAAAGATTGCCCAGAATGTGGCACTGTAGTACGCATCATAGTTTAACAAAAATCAGAAATGAACGCATAATTTCTTGTTCGTAATTTTTGGGCGTTGCGATATAAAATGTGCCTATTGAACGATTCGTTGTTGTGATGATCGTGGTTCGTCACGGGTATTTCAATAGAAGCAAATAAACACACCAGTCGACGGCCAGGCACAATAATCAAGAGAACACGAAGGCTTCTATGCGGTCGTTAGGATCAAATATTGCATCTGAAAATGCTGTCTTTGACAAACCGGAAAATGTCCAGTTAAAGTCATCATTAGATAGACACGTCACACATAAAACAGAAAGGCTGTTTTGGGCAATACCGATGACCACGTATGTATAATATAGGAAGTTTTAAATGATATAGTGATTCAATTCCGCGCACCTTTGCGAGACCCAACAACACACATTGACACACAATAGTTGTTATAAAAATATTATTGGCAGCTAATTTCTATCGACTGTTTTTTAAGTAATTAAGATTGTTGTGTGGCACTACAACGTAATCACGATATATTTAGCAGTGTAAGCTGGATAGCTGGTCTGTTTATTGCAGGTGATCAGTTCCAGAAACAGTTTCCACTCCGGGGCGGGGGGGGGAGGTGGTGGCACACTCAATACATTGATCTAACTGAGCCCCTCCCCCCAACACATTTTCGACTTCTTCCACAAACACACCCGTACGTTGTCGACGAGGTCACAGGTACCATAAATTATTTAAATTAGATGCGCAGGGGGAACTGACAGAGAAAACTCAAATGAGTACAACTACAAATACACATCCTAAGAAATGGGAATACATATAAAAACAATGGAGGAGGAACTTCAACAAAGGTAAATATAAAGTGATGAGAACATATCTAGCAAATATAAATTGGAATAACTTGCTGAAGAACAAGACAGCAGCAGAATTCTGGACTTGTTTAAAATATGAGATTGAGGGCATTATTGAGAAATTTGTTCCATTCAGAAAACAAGGGAAAAGGCCCAGGAAAAAACACCTGTCAAAAGAGGCTATTAGAAAAATTGCTCACAAACAGATGCTGTGGAGGGTCTATAAACACACTGGAAATATAGAAGACTACACAAAGTACAAAGAGGCACTTAACCTAGCTACAACTGAAATTAGAAAATCTAAAAGAAAATTGGCAGGTAATATAAAAAATGACAGCAAGAGTTTCTATGCTTATGTAATGAGTAAACAGAACGTTCGAGATAAGGTCGGACCACTGGAAAACAACAGTGAAAACATAATTTCAGATGGGTTCCAAATGGCAGAGGTCCCGAATGAGTATTTCAGCTCAGTTTTTACCACAGAAGATATCAGCTCACTTCCAGTTCCATTGACTAAATTTGAGGGCAATAAATCAGAACATTTAGGACAGTTATTTGTAACTCCTGAAATTATAGTAAAGAAAATTAAGAAGATGAAAGATAATAAATCACCTGGAGTTGATGGGATACCACCAAAACTGCTTAAGGAAATTGTTGAGCAAATTAGTACACCACTTGCAAAAGTGTTTAACTTGTCACTAGAAGAAGGAATAGTTCCTTCAGAATGGAAAGAAGCAAACATTACGCCGCTATTTAAGAAGGGATGGAGGAAGAAGCCAGAAAATTACAGACCAGTGAGTTTAACATCAGCTGTATGTAAATTACTCGAAACATTAATTAGAGACCACATGGTGGAATTCCTTGTAAAACATCAATTAATAAATACATCTCAACATGGATTCCTAAAAGCAAGGTCATGTCTAACCAATCTCTTATGTTTTTTGGAAGAAATTACAAAGTGGGTAGATGACGGGTCACCAGTGGATGTTGTCTACTTAAATTTTCAGAAAGCTTTCGATAAAGTGCCACATCAAAGATTGTTACTTAAACTAAAAGCCCATGGTATAGGCAATGATGTAATCAACTGGATAGAAAAGTGGCTTACACACAGAAGACAGAGAGTATTAGTAGATGGTGAGATTTTAAACTGGAAATCTGTTTTGAGTGGGGTACCACAGGGATCAGTATTAGGCCCTATACTGTTTTTAATATATATATAAATGATTTGGAGGATGACATATCTAGCAAAGTTCTCAAATTTGCAGATGACACAAAAGTATTCAGAAAGGTTACTAATGATACAGATAAACAATGTTTACAGGATGATCTAGAAAAATTAGTTAAATGGTCAGAAAAGTGGCAAATGTTATTAAATTTTGGGAAGTGTAAATGTATACACATAGGACATGGAAATATGGACGAGGAATATAAAATGGGGGATGCAAGAAAATGACTTAAAAGTAACATTTAGTGCTGACATGAAAGTTTCAGAGCAATGTAAGATTGCTGCTTCGAAAGGAAATCAAATTCTAGGGCTAATTAGGAGAACTATCACATATAAGGAGAAACATCTAATTGTACCCCTGTCCAAAGCAATAGTTAGACCACATTTGGAATATTGTATTCAAGCATGAAGGCCATATCGTAATGTGAATCCCGTTTGGTAATCTCGCTCACAACAACATCCGGTTATATACAAATTTTAACAAGCACATGCATTCTGACAAAAAGGTAATAATTTCACACTTTTACACGGTTATTGTCAGGTAACATTAGTGATATACATATAAGAATACATACAGACATGAAATACGTGTTTATTGCTATGTTTATGGCGTTCTTGTAAGGTTTCACGTTTCATGAAAATGCGTACGATTATCATGAGCGAGATCTTCGCCTATACTACAGCAACAGCCAGATATAAAAAAAAATTGTATGGCGATTGACTTTGCCTAATTGCACACAAGCGGTAATGATATGGTCTAATGCTATTGTCACGTCCACGTAAGATGGTGGTAGTGGTCGGAGCTTGAAATAATGTTGTTCGCTTTGCCACGGTGTCTGCGTTGTCCCCGGTTTCCCCTATAAGTCCTGCATTGCGAGTTTTGTGCATCGGAATTTCTACGAAAGTCATGTAAACCTTTTTTTGTGAAAATCCATTTCTCCGAAGCTGTCTTTTTTGCAACTAATGTAAACCACTGCGCACGATCTAATCTTGTGGCCAGGATACTCGTTTCCGTTTAGCGACAACTCCGCTCGCTATGTATATTATCTCATTTAAACGGATAGTACCTGTCTGGCTGCTTCTCCAGTTCTTCTTCTTCTTCCAGTCTACGACGTGCCAATGCCATAAAATGTGTTATTGTTATGGTATTCTCTGTCTTATTTGAACAGAATACAGAGTGACACATAATTTCCCGATATCGGTAGGTATACTAAGGTTCGCTGATCCACTGATTTCGGGCCGATCAAGCCAGGTCTGGACAGTCAGCGCCTAATGGGTTCAGCCTCCTGTTACATATCCCATTGACGACCATGTTAACGTTTTGCACGATTATAAGAAAATGGGACCATCAAAAATTCTGAAAGTTCTTATCTGCCGTTGTCATCATCTCATTGACATGCTGTTCGAGTTTAGTCAAAGTATCATACTTCTAACTGTTTTAAAATGCCTGAACGTGCCATACCCGTTAATGTTTACCAATTTCTGCATGAATTACTACGCACACGTGCCTTGTGGTGAAAAAATTGCCAAAAGTCCTTCCGCCTATTGAAATCATCGAAAAATCCACAGTTACACTGTCAACATGTTCTACCAGCAATCTTGCCAGTGTGTCTGTTCAAATGCAGTTATGTCAGATAATATGATTTTTTTTTAATAACACATACCTAAAATTACTGTGCCCTACATTCGTCTGTAACACACCAGGAAGTGTAACTGAGGCATGACCCCAAATAGACATCACAATGTTTGCGAAAAAAAATTAATTTAACATATTTTAGAGACACACATATATCATGCACTCAGCCAAAAAATGTATTACATCCGTCTATATGTTTGGTTTTTAGACACATTTGAGCAGTACCATCCCACTGGGCACCTACTTCAGGTGGTCTTCACAGTAGGCACATGTGTCTAATTAGCTGAAGTAAACAAAAACTTACTAATAAGTCATTATATTGCAATGTCATTGACTGAGATTGATATACATGTCCAAATCGAGGCTTTACTAATGCAATTCTCTCCCCTCCCCCCCTATAATACAAATGTTCTGTCACTGTCATTTGGACTTTCAGACTGATTAGAAGTCTGTGATTTCAAATAACGGTTTGTCACTTTGAACTGTAATTTTGCCTGGATTACCGTGCATCGTTACAAAATGGAAGCTACAGTAATTGAGAATATTGAGAGTAAAATTAAGAGTGAGAGTGAGGTTAAGAGTAAGCGCAAACCACCCCCTGGTGGCATTAAGAAAGTGCGCCGTTTCAAACGTGGCCACCATTACTGGGGACCAAAAAATGCTGCAACATCAGAAACTCGACAAACAAACCGCAGCATATGGCTGCGACGACTAAACATGGATGAATATTCAAGAGTGGTACATGTAACCCCTGGTGGACTGCTAACAGTGCCCGATGCTGATGGCGTATGTGGAAATAGCAAGATTCTACGACCACGACCAGATAAATGCCCTGACTTAACAGACAGCTACCTTAAGACAGAAGAGACTGGTGGAGTTTCTAAGATGCGTCTGCTAAACATGCAAAAGAATGTGGCAATGTAGACTGAGTGTTTCACAGAGCATACGAAAAACACGACATGCACATCTCCACAGTTAGAAGTACACAACGAAAGACAAGTTGGTTTATACTGGAAAATGTCATTACATTGTCTCCACTGTGAATATCAGTCAGCCATACACAAATTGTACACTGAAGTAGACACTGGCAGTTGTGGACAAAAACCAGCTACATCGAATGTGGCACTCCATGTTGAACTTCAGGATTCGACAATGGGAATCACAAAGATGCGTCACAGTCTGGCTGCAACGAACACACCCCCTCCAAGCCGATGTGGATTGCAAAAAATGCAGACAGGGTTGCCGCTATCACTGCCCAGGCAACAATGGATGATTTGAAGCAGAAAAGAGAGCAAACAAAAGAGATTAACATTATGCGTGGTCTGCCAGAAAATGCCCCGATCAACATAAGCATGGATGTGAGGTATAACGCAACAGCACATAAAGAACAGTTACGGAGTCGGGCAGGCTGCATCACAAGCTATCGGAGCTGCCATAAAGTGGCAGACAGATCAACACCAGATCATAGGTTTTCATCTAGAGAATAAGCTGTGCAAAGTAGGCGCCATGCTTCACAGTCAAGGTCACAATGTCCCATGCCCAGGTCATGCGCGATGCTCGGCAACTCTACGAGCAGTGGATCCATTCTCGAAGTATGAAATTGGCAAACAGATAGGCCACAGTTTCGCACAGGACAACGTCGCAATTAGATATATGGCTACTGATGGAGATGCTTTAGCTTCTCGTGGGGTACAGGATGCTATGCCAGCAGTCCCCGCACAGGACAACGTCGCAATCAGATATGTGGATACTGATGGAGATGTTTTAGCTTCTCGTGGGGTACAGGATGCTATGCCAGCAGTCCCCATAGAAAGACAGGCTGACACAACACATCTTGGTCAGACGCAAATTAGACATATCATGAAAGCTTCATTCTCCCCCCGAATGTTTCCGGGAGAAAAAAACATCATCAGAGCAGAAAAGTAAAGAATATTTGCTGAAGATGTGAAGACCAGATGCCAGAAGATCTACACAAGTGTGCACACCCTGTATTCCAGTGACATTACTACCATCACTAGTAAGATGCCAAAGATAATTCAAGCTACTGTAGATTGCTATGCTGGTTCGTGCAAAAACTGTCGCCGACATGCAGTGGTATGCCGAGGCGGATTGCAAAACAATTGGTGGCATAAATCACAGCACCTGAAGGCAAGTGGTATGAGATGACTGAATATGACAGATGGCGATAGGTTAACACTCGAAATGCGTCTTGGAAATGCAGCACTTCAGATGACACAAAATAGATTAACCACAGATAAGAATGAATCGATCAACAGATCATTCTCTGCATCCCTTCCAAAGAACGTGAACTTAAGCAGAAATGCACAGGGACGAGTGTGTTCCGTCATTGATCGTATAAATTATGGAGCTGGAAATTCAAAGCTACGAAAACTGGAAAATGTAAAGTGTCCTATCACAAAGGGTGGCAGGGTTGCTCGGGCAGCCAAGCGCATTCAGCACGATGTGGTCTACCAGAGAGCATACTCGAGACGGCCATCAGTGCGACTGCACAGACGACGTACAAAATTAAACAGAATGAAAGACTATTTTGAAGCGAAAGAGAAATGGCGTCAAGAAGACAGATACAGAAAAGGTCAGCTTGACCCAAAACCTGCAACTCGACCAAGTGTGTCTAAGGCATCAACTTCAGAATTGACAAGCCTAGCCACTGCTACTAGGCCAGTGGTGAAAAGAAGGCGGTGGCAGAGAAAGCCACCTGCAGATCGTACTGATCACCCATATTCGTTAAGATCACGGACATCTGCTGACCACAACTATGCCAGCAGAGAGTAAAGACACAAGAACTATGCACACACAACATTCTAATAATGTAATATTCTGTATTTCATGCAGCATCTACCATCTGCCTACTGACATCTCTGCGAACACAATCATACGAAGACCTAGAGACCAAGACACACGACATACTGCTGACATTGATACCAAGACCAACACACACGATGCAATACCAGTTATGATGGCTAACTGACATTGATGCATATCAGTGATTAAGACGATGATTCGAAACAGTTCATTCTACACAACTTGAAAAAATTTAAGTTTTTACCATTTTTGTTATTTCAACTCTAATAGGCACTGGGGGTATTCAGCTGAAGCATGTAACTGACCCTATGCACTGTCACTGCACGACTGTAGCCACGTCTGAGTCGGCAATTAATAACTCCATATTTAACTATTCTTCCTTTTGTGCAGCCTGTCCACAGTACACACTCATTGTTTGATGACAGACACACGTTTTCATGCATTTTATCAGTATATTTTTTGATAAAAACCCTCCTCCATGACTGTTCAATGGCTACCGCATTTCCGTTGCCAGGGTACCTATTTGGGTTCAGCCTCCTGTTACATTTCCCATTGGTGACCATGTTAACGTTTTGCACGATTATAAGAAAATGGACCATCGACAATTCTGAAACTTCTTACCTGCCGTTGTCATCATCTCATTGACATGCTGTTCGAGTTTAGTCAACGTCTCATACTTCTAACTCTTTTAAATTGCCTGAACGTGCCACACCCGTCAATGTTTACCAATTTCTGCATGAATTACTATACACACGTGCCTTGTGCTGAAAAAAATTGCCAAAAATCCTTCCGCCTATTGAAATCATCTAAAAATCCACAGTTACACTGTCAACATGTCCTACCAGCAATCTTGCCAATGTGTCTTCTCAAATGCAGTTATGTCAGATGATATGATTTTTAAAAAATAACACACCTAAAATTACTATGCCCTACATTCGTAACACACCAGGAAGTGTAACTGAGGCATGACCCCTAATGCGATCTCTGCGGTAATAGAGTTACCTAGTCTGATTTACTGGTGTAACACGAAACCCATAACAAGACATCTTTAGTGGCCTTATGCACCAACGAAGAGGATAAATAAGTAATACGCTCCGCAAAGCACGGCACAAAGAGTTGTGTCGCTGCAAACAATGGATGTTCGTGAGAATTGCTAACCATACAGTCCACGTGAATACTTTGGAGTGTCCACATACTCGCGCGTTTCCTCAGGATGCGCGAGTCTGTAGAAAAGCGATAATCTGATTTTGAAGAAATGTGCAAGTCTTGTTATGGACTTCATAAGTAACACATCATGCATCACGCAATATCCAGTGGACGTACCATTTTCTAACATCGTAACATACATGTCAAGTTGTGATTATCAAAATGACCGAGATTATTAGCCACTCGACGCCTTGCCGCGATAGCCCAATTGCCTCGCACCTGATCATACTATAGCTCCTGGTAGCCGAAATAAAAAGTCCCACACCTTTTGAAGAAGTTATCATGAAGCTTCCATTCACCAGTCCTACTCACCTGAACTATATTTAAAGACAAAACAAATAGGGTAAGTGCGGGTAAGAACCGACAAGAGCACCCACAGCCTATTCCGATATGTTACACACCAGTTAGCGCCATCAAAGTACCATGACATCGCGTGGCAATGCTGACATCCCGCGCACCAGAAACGCGAACAACGTGCAGACGATTTTGGGGTCACAAGAAGTAGATGAAGTTTTTCGACAAGTTTGCTGTAATTTTTCTACACGTGAAGTTAGCTATTCATGATGTGATGCTTTTGTAAATACTAAATCAGACTAGGTAAACTCATTGCTTACTTGTAAGCTAAACAATTGGCATAAATAGTGACATCCAATCTGCTCTTGCAAAATATTGTTGTCAAGTTTGTGACGCTGGTCTACATATAGGACAAGGGCGCGCCGCACAACCGGCCAAGAACACGCCCTCTTATGCTGTGTTACCGTAGGCGTGCTTTTGTATACGACAATAAACCAAAGTTGGATCGAATTCGTAGGCAATAATTGTTCATCCTGATAATTTAAGTTCCCTACCATTCCATATTGGCCATTTATGTTTTCATTTGAGGCTTAGACAAACGATCGTGCGGGACAAATTTATTTTAAGTTACCATTAAAATGTTTGAGTTCTTCGGGTTTCGAAATTATACGCGTGGATTGTATTCTCACAAATATTCGTTGTTTGTAACAACACAACTCTTTGTGCCGTGTTTTGCGACCCGTGTAAAATATGCGCCCTCTTAAAGCCTAAGGGCGCGCATTTGGAGAAGTTGACTAAACTATTATAAGTATTAACCTTCTTCTGTAAATCCACTTCTCAGACAAATATGAGTAACCGGTTTTCGTGTCATGCAATTGTTTTTGCGTTTTCTTTACATTGTTTCACTTGTATGCGCAGTTGAACGTTAGATGCGCGATCTTATCCGCATTCCCCCTACGTGGACACAAAGGATCCGATACTGGTGTGTGATGGAAAGTTGTGTAATAGCTCATAGTAACCCTGTATTCCAAACACTTTTTTCAACACTAAATTAAACACGTCTAAATGATTAATTATTACACAAGTTACCTCATACATGCCAACCCTACCTATTTAAGCGGTAAGCTATCGATTTGAGGTACCTCCTACTGTCCACCGATTTGATACATTATTTATACTGCTTTCACCAAATATCAGTAGTGTACAGTTATATACAGAGTATTAGGTTCCGAATCTAACAAAGCGTTCAACCATGGCCACAATATGAAGTATCACCACAATGTTACACAAAGAGTGTTATGGCCACAGTATGGAGTATAAACACAATGCCACACAAAGAGTGGTATGGCCACGGTATGAAGTATCACCACAATGCCACACAAAGAGTGCTATGGCCACATTATGAAGTATCACCACAATGTCACACAAAAAGTGTTATGGCCACATTATGAAGTATCACCACAATGTCACACAAAAAGTGCTATGGCCACAGTATGAAGTATCACCACAATGCCACACAAATAGTGCTATGGCCACAGTATGGAGTATAAACACAATGCCGCACAAAGAGTGCTATGGCCACAGTATGAAGTATCAACACAATGCCACACAAAGAGTGTTATGGCCACAGAACACAATAAATAAAACATACTCCGCACGCAGAAGGCAGAACCAAACACCATCCTTTGCATACACTGCCTACCGCTTTTGCTTTTTTTAAATGTTGTCATGTCAATGACCAGTGGTGTATTTTTTGGAGGGCGGGCATTGGGATATGACCCCTTTGGCATAAATTAAAATTTTTTTCGTATAATTATAACCTGTTGAGCCACCTCTGGTAACATGATAAATTAATAAATTAGTGGGTGACTAGGTTTACCCCACACCTTTGGCCTCCCCTTTGCGAGATCCTAGATACGTCACTGTCTATGACGCTCGTGCACAAATCACTCCAAACTGTTGCAATAGCCCAAGGATGTGCTGATTGGAATAAGGCAACTTGAAACGTCAGAGCCGAGTATTTATGTCATCGAATGACATTACGGAGAAACATTGTTCGCGAATAATAAAAGAAAATCGCCAATTGGTAGATCTGAGGCCAATGGCCCAGGGAGGCGAAGGAATGTAGAAAAAGACGATTGGTCCTCGGCGCCTTGAGGAGACATTGCCAGACTGTCCCCAAAAGTTAGCATATTTACATAAATTATATGGTTGTAGTATGTAATACCAACATATTAGTGACGATTGGCAACACTAACAGCGTATAATTGTTATTTAAACCTCCATCGTCAACTGATATAGCCTATCGCAAATCCGGTTCGTTGATGTCTAAAAATGTAGTGTGTGAATAGTTTAAGTCACATCCGTAGTCGATTTATTAGAAAATTATTAATCATCGAAATAATTGACTTTAGTCGTTAGATCTGGTAAGGCTCAAACTATAGTGGATATCCAAAATGATAACCACTTTGCGGGTCAAAGCCGATCATGGACGTCACTTTCATTCTCTCGCCGATCACAGGACACATTTTTGCCAAGGGTGAAATTCGCGAGTTTGAAGTGTTAATGTTTGACCAAACATTAACTAATGAAATGACGATTTCCCAAAAACTACATATAAAAGTTGCACAAACGATATTAGGTAGGTCTGATTTTTCGCAAAATAAATTTGAAATGAGACTAGTGAAACATGGAACTGAGAAGGAACCTTTAAATGTATAATCCAATGGGGCGTCTTGTCTATGGGGCGTGACGCTACCCAGGGCGTCTTGTCTATGGGGCGTGACGCCACCCAGGGCGTCTTGTCTATGGGGCGTGACGCCACCCAGGGCGTCTTGTCTATGGGGCGTGACGCCACCCAGGGCGTCTTGCCCATAGCAGTAACAGTCTTTCTCGATTATAAGAAATGTTAATATTGAAATGTGTGCGGCATGTTGATCACAGAGGATAACGCGTATAGAGTAGCACGCACTTATTTATTAAATAATACAGTGTACTCCTAATTGTCACCTACCATCTTTGTTGGACTCTCGATAAGCCAATGGCTTCCTTGTCCACTTGCCATCTGGAACGTGTTGTTTGGGATGGCAATCTTGGACCTGGTATGGCGTCGGCAGCACCAATTTGCAATGATTCGTCGGCAGTACCAATGGCAGTGTCACACTGAAATTGATTACCAGAATTCTGAAACAACAAATTAGGCTCCCTGCGATACACTGGCGTCGTATTCATGGGAATGTAAATATTCATCTTCCAACACAACGCCAATGATTTTACTACAGCCAAAGGCACAGGGTGTTAGTAAACTACACTTGAAGAACAGAGAGCATTATAATTATTTTTAAATTTCACACATGCCAGTTTATTAATGCAACACATCGGAACATATTTGGGGAATGTTGCGTGGGGCGCCTATCCTTGGTTCCCTTGATCCTCCCATGTTGCAAACAGTAATTCAGTACATTAAAATTGGTACGAGAGTCTACTTTCACTTTCGTAAAAAAGAAACACGTTGAGATCAGCGTAAAAAAACACAAGCAAAATTTCTCTAAAATATGATATATCCACACGCAGGTAGGGGCCTACTGAATATGTCTCCTCGACGCACATTTTCAAGCAGAGGAATGACAATCGAAATCGTTCAACAATATCCCCGTATGTTATCAAATGGCTACTGGTGTATGGACAAGGCTGCCAACGATACCCTAAAAACCAAAATGGCTGTCAGTTACAATGCCAACAATATATATATATATATATATATATATATATATATATATATATATATATATATATATATATATATATATATATATATATATATATATATATATATATATATATATATATATATGTATGTCTCATAGGGCCTAACTGCGTTTGCCATGGTCACCGACGTACGCCTGCGCCAATGGACCAGGGTCGGTGCTTTCTAAATTGCCACGGCAGAGTGGAGTTTGCCTGCAGGCCAATATGCGTTCGCCACGTTGTCAACACTAAGGTGTCTCCGTGCCATACAGTAAAGGCGAATCTGATTGGGCCTTGATACTGCATGAGTTCCGTTCAGAGTTGGCTAAGGAGATATTTGATGTCCAGTTGTCAGCGAAAGTGAATTGCAGCTCTGTAGCATTTCTGCTATTTTATCAGAATACTATTTCCTGTTTCTTTATTTATTAGTTAAACATTTCAAGTAGGCCTATGAAAGAATGCATCGACCTTTGTTGGAGCCGACCAATATTACGCAATTTATTTGCTCATGCATGCCCGTGTCCGCGTGGACGGCGTGGGTTTGTTTATCTTACAAACTTATGCATATTAAGTTGGCAATGACCGGAGTTTTACCCGATGTAGGGGTGTTTTGGGTTATTTACACTAATATTTAAGGAGTGGTTTCACGACCGAGAAGCGCAACATAGATAGAAAGGTGTAGACGAACGCCCGTCCGTTGCGTCTATACTTGTGAAGCAACGAAGCGCACGACGACGGCAGGCGGCGCGCGGGTGAAGCGAAAAGTGCAAACGGCACGACTGCCGAGGTGAGACGTCAAACGGCGGCATCCCTCCGTTCACGACGACCGGGGAATCATATCCGTCTCCTATGTAAAGACGGGCGGTAATGGGAAGGGATAAAAGCCTACACTCCAATGTGGTAGATCTCTCTGCGAGAGTATTGATGAGATATGTCTTATAGTTTCAGTTTATGTTGGAACAGTTTGTTGTGTGTTAGGATTATCTAGTATTAGTAGAAGCTTCTATGATTACACTCACAGGCAACTGATTACACTAGGTGATTAACCCCGTTCCGATTGTCAGAAGATCAGAAGATTAGATTAGATTATTATTACATAGACTCAGGACCCTACTCATTTCCTTGTAAAGTACGTATAGTAACTATCGTGTATTAAATGGTTATTTTTCTTTCACTTGTCTTTGTTGTCTTGTTCATTCGTGCAACCACCATTCACGAGCGTTGAATGATAGAAGTGGGGCATCCCAACTTGACCCGAGCCAATCGAGTGAGTGGAAACCCCGCCAATCCGTGTCAAGCTCAGACTCACAGAGCTGTAGTACCGGCTAGTACAAACTTTTTGTGGGGCCCATACCAATTGCGTGAAAGACGAAGATCGAGACGCGTGGTGTTAACTGTGGAGGTAACTCCATACCTTAACGTTTATTCAACTATGTTTGAACATAAACATACAGATTGTTGTATGACAGACCAGAAAACAGTACAAGAAAAAAAACATAAAATAGAGACCATATCTAACAAATACCCAATGATACCCAAATACTTTCTAACATTTTAGTTACCAACGGTTCTAGAGATGTAATCATGTGAATGGAACATGGTTGACGCCCTATGCTCCTGAAGGGGCCAAGAGGATTAAGCAGTAAGTAATCATGTGAATGATCAGACATGGTAATCATGTGAATGATTAGACATGATAATCATGTGAATGATCAGACATGGTAATCGTGTGACATGATTCTGTATCTGTTGAAATTTTTTGGCAGCATGTTAAGTACGACAAAATCTCATGATGTCCTGTTCAGTATTGAGCATAGTCAGATGAACTATTCTGTTCTGGCTTATTCAATATATATCCTTGATTAGAATCAACATGGAAAATGACCTTTCTCTGCTACAGTTAGGCCTAATCATCAAAATCAGATTTTTGCGAAGCAGTACCTCCACATTGGGGAAAGCATCCCTGAGATTTCTCTTGATCAACATCTAATACATCATCGCCTCTGGAACCCGATTCAATGGAAGCGAAGAAAGACTAAGCAGCTAATCATATGGATTATGATTGATTTTGCGGGGGGCTGGTACGAGTTTACTACTTGTGCCATGGTTGATCCTAGTAAGAGTGTACCACTTGTGCCAATGTTTAATTTGTTTATGTAAATACAAATACTTTGTTTCTTTTGTATTATTTCGTTGTGTTCACTTTGTTGGATCATAATCATATGTGAAGGGTTGGAACGATCGGTCGCGAGTGTACGAGGGTGACGATGCAGGTGTGGGCCAATCGGGCTTAGCGGGGTCGGCGTCCATTGGTTAACAATCTCAGTCATTTTGATTGACATGTATGCAAACAGGTCACGTTACATACACGCGTTCTGTATAGATAACATATGGATCAACTGCACAACATCCCCATCCAAAAGATTGCAATTTGAAAATACATCGTAGCACTGTTCGACTAAATGCAAGCCAGTCATCTATATTAAAATCGTCTACCGACAGTTTTGTAACAAGAAACACCTAGCAAACAACATACATCATTCAAAGAGGTTTATTTCTGCAAAATAACGACAAATAAATTGCAATGAAAAACGTATGTGCATGCCCATGTGCATGCCTTCAATGTCGACCTTAGTTCGACATTTTCAAGCAGAGGCACGACAATCGAAATAGTTCAATACTATTCCCGTGTGCCAATGACTGATATCTAACGCTACAGTGATACAGTTTATCAAGATTCATAAAGCCAATCCCCCCATCATTTGTTTTTCGTTTTATCTAAATTTAAATACTAGTACATAGTATTAGAAATCACAAAATATTGCTCTCTCTGGCATGAAACAATATTGATTATATCAATATATATTTTATTTCCTTGTTAGTGCTTCCGATAAAAATCGCTCCGCCACTGTAGAACGATGACTAGTCGGCCTTCTTCCAGTCAACCTGACCGTGCACCTTTATCTCATGATTTATATTGTGTTGGTTTCAGTTTATTAGAGACATATTTTCCTCAGCTTCCGAATAAGTTTTAACGTTTATTTTCTCCATATTCTGAAACATTGTTGTTCAATAACGTGATATATAGCTCATAATATAAGACTGTGCATTAATAGTGATTTTTCTAGAATGAAACTAATCTTCACGGGTATCTGTGCATACGTGCATGTGTCTGCATGTTCTGTGTCACTTCTCATCTCCCGCCTAGCTTGTAGTGTGCACAAGGGTGAGTCTAGTCAACAGGCCTGGTCACTAGTTCGTTGCCTGAATGCTGCCGCTGCGCCTAGGGCTGGGGTTCTAGCTTGGTTTAGCATATCCCGGGAAGAAGTACAAGTTCTTTGACAGTTGATCACCCGTATGAGTTAACGCAATGGACTCATCGTTAGTGATTCGCCTGCTCACTCTCCTCCTCACCTGGTAACAGATCACACAGTTTACAGAGTTAGTGACATGAGTAACAATAGTTTACAGAGTTAGGCACATAAGTAACAACAGTTTATAGAGTTAGGGACAAAAGTAACAATAGTTTACAGAGTTAGACAAAAGTAACAACAGTTTACAGAGTTAGGGACAAAAGTAACAACAGTTTACAGAGTTAGGCACATAAGTAACAACAGTTTACAGAGTTAGGGACAAAAGTAACAACAGTTTACAGAGTTAGGGACAAACGTAACAACAGTTTACATAGTTAGGCACATAAGTAACAACAGTTTACAGAGTTAGGGACAAAAGTAACATCAGTTTACAGAGTTAGGGACAAAAGTAACAAAAGTTTACAGAGTTAGGGACAAAAGTAACAACAGTTTACAGAGTTAGGCACATAAGTAACAACAGTTTACAGAGTTAGAGACAAAAGTAACAACAGTTTACAGAGTTAGAAACAAAAGTAACAACAGTTTACAGAGTTAGGGACGTAAGTAACAATAGTTTACAGAGTTAGAAACAAAAGTAACAACAGTTTACAGAGTTAGGGACAAAAGTAACAACAGTTTACAGAGTTAGGCACATAAGTAACAACAGTTTACAGAGTTAGAGACAAAAGTAACAACAGTTTACAGAGTTAGAAACAAAAGTAACATCAGTTTACAGAGTTAGGGACAAAAGTAACAACAGTTTACAGAGTTAGGCACATAAGTAACAACAGTTTACAGAGTTAGAGACAAAAGTAACAACAGTTTACAGAGTTAGAAACAAAAGTAACATCAGTTTACAGAGTTAGGGACAAAAGTAACAACAGTTTACAGAGTTAGAAACAAAAGTAACATCAGTTTACAGAGTTAGGGACAAAAGTAACAACAGTTTACAGAGTTAGAAACAAAAGTAACATCAGTTTACAGAGTTAGGGACAAAAGTAACAACAGTTTACAGAGTTAGAGACAAAAGTAACAACAGTTTACAGAGTTAGAGACAAAAGTAACAACAGTTTACAGAGTTAGAAACAAAAGTAACAACAGTTTACAGAGTTAGGGACAAAAGTAACAACAGTTTACAGAGTTAGGCACATAAGTAACAACAGTTTACAGAGTTAGGGACGTAAGTAACAATAGTTTACAGAGTTAGGGACATAAGTAACAACAGTTTACAGAGTTAGGCACATAAGTAACAACAGTTTACAGAGTTAGAAACAAAAGTAACAACAGTTTACAGAGTTAGGGACGTAAGTAACAATAGTTTACAGACTGCAGCATCATGGGGCAGAAGTAACAAGCTTTACAAATTGCAGTGTCGGGGGTTGGGGGGGTAGAAATAGAAAGGTTTACACACTGCAGCGTCAGGGGCAGACATAGCACATCTTATATTATATTGCAATGTCAGGGGGTAGAAATAACACAGTTTGCAGAGTGCAGAGTCAAGGGCAAATAAATAAAATAACTTAGAGCAGTTATTTGTAACCCTTAAAATGGGAATCAAGAAAAGGAAGAAGATGAAGGGAAATAAATCGGATCGAGTTTATAGAATTAATAAATACATTTCCATATGGCTTTCTAACAGTTATGTTATCTCTAACCAAAATAAAAACTTTGTTTTAAAGAAATGGCTAAATTAGTAGAATAGTAGATGAAGGGCTGCCAGTAAATATTGTGTACATGGATTTTCAGAAAGCTTTTTCAGAAAGTGCCTTACTTAGATCAAAATGATTGTTACTTAGATCAAAGTGTCATGTGATAACGGATGGTACACGCAACTACACTGTAGTTAGAAAAATGCCTGAGTGACAGGCAATAAAAAATGCAGTAGACGGGGAGACTTCAAACGGCAAATCAGTTGTTAATGGGGACAAAACTTGTTAAGTTCTGGGTAGTGTCTCAGAGAAGATATTCGTTATTACTACAAGAGGTGGGTATGACTGATGTCATCCATACTCGTCCATACACAAACCACTGTGTCTCAACAAAAGTGAAGTGGTAAAAACATCATAAAAAATATATCTCTTAGCAGATTGAGAATATCATCTTTGCAGGCATTAATAGTTAAAAAAATGTAAATCCTAATGTTTAATGGACTGGTGAGTCAGTGACCATCTTGTTCTGAACTAGAACATCTGTACACTGACCTTTGCAACTAGCTGCAAATCAACAAATATGAGTTGGATAATGCTACGTGAAAATATACCTCAGAGAGCAGATGCAGAATGTCATCTCTCCAGGCAAGCTCGACAAATGTGTCAACAAGATCATTTATAAACCAGCTGCCATCTTGTGGGTTCCTCCATGATGCATAGTCTGGAAGAAAGAGGATATTTGTCACTCGCTGGCTTATCACACGTACAATACACTGAACAAGGAGACAACACAACAGGATATTAACACAGGTTGTCTAACCGACAAATAACGAGTTACTTGTATATGTGGTTCAGCATTAAGAAAGTAACCCGGCTGATGAAACCAACTGTGCCCCGCCCACTTTCCAATTACCATACAATCCAGCCAAAGGAGTCAGAATTTGCTCAACAATAAATTAATTATGAGAGAAATTGCTACCCCCTCTCCATCTAGTCATAAGGCTTTAAAATAAGAATTTCGAGATAGCCAGATGGAGACGCAAATGGTCATGTCCATCTGAATACAGTACGGTTGCAGCGGAAGCAGAACACGTTCTGCCATCCTTACCCAAGACAGTGGAGAATGCACTGATCATATCTGCTTTCTCATGCACTTTCAGCTGTGTGTCGCAGACGTTAATTTTTTCTATTTTATCTGCCAAGTCACCAACGTCTGAGTCTGTCTTGTCTGGTGACACTCCCTGTGTCACTTTATCTACAATGTTTCAGACCACGCAGTCAAAGAGTGTCGCCTAGACTGGGAAGCCTTGTGTCAATATTATCATGTAAAAACAACTTATAATTATGTGGTTTGTGAGACAAACTGCTTGTAACAGTGGACTTTTAGGACAAATATTGGTGAAATCAAATTTGCAGAGCTCTATCAAGCATGTGTCCTTTTGGTGGACTTTCCCTTACATGATATCGTATGAAAATAATGAAATTAGTAAAACGGCGCACCGATATTTGAGGTAACATGCAACCAAAAAGAAAATGTTTATCACAATCCAATTTAAACGAGCACAAATAATAGAGAAAGAAAACCGCAATTATTGTCATAGGTTGGTCTAGTTGGTTTAGTACGCATTATTATGATAATTCCCTCCCTCACTCCCCCCTCCAGATAGACACTCACCACCACGACATGCCTGAACAATGAAAATCTTAGGTTTGTTGATCAATTGTGGACAACTCTTTCCATCAAACATTGTGGTGATTTCTTCTATGGAGATCAGTTCCCAATCAGTACCATAGATGTGGTCTCTCTCTCCATGGGAAAGGATGCAGAGGACAAAGGCATTTGCTGATGACTTCTGATTCCTGCTCTCTTCTTTCAGAGTTTGTCTGATTTGCTGCAAGTCAACAAAGAAGCATAAAGTGCAGTGTCATTATAGGACAAAGTGCAGTGTCATTGAAGGACAAAGTGCGGTGTCATTGTAGGACAAAGTGCACCAATAGAGCACTGCCTGTGTGTTCTAGAACCATTCTCTGACTGGATTCGTCCCCACAACACTCCCTTGGATCGATGTCGACATCGATAATGGTCACAGACAAGACAAGAGAAGTCATGCATCAAACCAATGTAATCATTCCTTTTTTGCTAACATTGACAATCTTTGCAGAACAAGAACCTGAACATTTCAGGAAACTTAAATTTTAGTAAGTTGTTATTAAAACGAATGTAAGCAATGCATGTGATTCATACTGATGATAAAATGTCCAAAACTGTTGGCAATACAAATACTTGTTGACCCTAACATCCAGTCTAACAGGCAACTAGCCACTTTAAAACATAATAACATAACAACTACATGATATTATTACACATATATATATATATATATATTATATATATATATATACATACACATATTTGTTTAATTTACTTTGCATAATTCAATCAACGTTCGATAACAGATACAACACATATTGAATGGTACGTACTTCAGCTTTGAGATCATCACAAATGATTGTGTCAAAGAATAGTTTCATAAAAAGCTCCTCAAGCTTTTTCTTATCACTGTCTGTGCCACGACGGTTCGATGTAGCATCCCCGAAATCAAAGTTGCTGATAATGACAGCCCGGCCTCGTGGGTTTTTGCTCATATCGTAAACATCTTTCTGCAATTACAAAAGTCTACACATTGTCGTCAGTGCATTTAACTCACCTTTTCAAAGTTCACATGCATTTATTAAAACATGCAAACATAACAGGTTCAATAGATGTAAATTAGAACCTTGCCATTGTTTTATTACAACTTCCTTGCCATGATATATATATATATATATATATATATATATATATATATATATATATATATATAAATGGTGTTATGGTAACTTAATGTAAATAAAATATTATTAATGTTGCATTAAGCTGAACATGGCAGTGCACTTGCGACTGGTACGGCTTATATTTTTTACCTAATGTTAAGTGTTAAGTTAAACATGGCAGTGTACTTGCTACCTGTATTTGTTACCTTGTTATCTGTACTTGTGATCTTGTTAACAATGTTCTACAATGCTGGAATTATTATAACTTCAACAAACCTGCTTCAAAAGTTTCTCAGCCTCATTTTTGTCAACTGGTCGAACTGCAAGTTCTATAACAAAATATGGAAAGTGCTTATGTGTGTGTGTGTATATATATATATATATATATATATACATACATATATATATATATACATACATATATATATATATATATATACATATATGTATATACAGTATATATATATATATATATGTGCTTATATGTGGGTCATTCCGTCTATATATATATATATGGGTCATTCTTTTTCAAATCAACCAATGGTCAAAAAACTGATGTTTCAGAGAATTTGCTTAAATTTTAACCAATGAATAAGTAGCTATGCCTGAGCACTTCTGCAAAAAATAAGCATTTATATGCAAATTGTGTATGTAATGCCCTATGATGTGAACAGGGGGTAAGTGCCAAAAAATGCACGCTTTATTTGTATCTGTCTTCAGTCGCTTCGAACTTGAGTATATAAGCTATCTAAAATTTGCTGAATATTTGGTAATATTGGAGTAGATTATCTGTGCAAAATTCAAGAATGATAGGACAAAGGACAATGGGTACACCGGAGGCATGAAAATGGAAAAAAAAAATTTCTGAAAAGGATTTTAGCAATCTGTATTTCATTGTTGTGTTATAGTGCAATGTCCAAATTGCGACCATCTATTGTCATGGATACTGGCAATAACCTGTTAGTTCAGTAGGCTTCTAGTTGCCATACTTTCAGAAAATTCAGCCTTAAACTAACCTTTTTCTATATTTTACGAATTTCAACACCCAAAATGAGAATGTGGGACAAGTCCTATGACCACCATTTTTAACTCTGCATAGACCTTTATTAGGTAAACAACATATTAACATTTTAGGACGGTGTTCTGTCTCATTTATTTTTGATAGTTTTGGGTAACAATTTTTTTGGAGAAAACGCCACAGAAACAGTAACTTTCAGCTGCAATATAAATTAAATGAGACAGTGTTCACTGTTCATGCACACTTGTCTTTTCCAATAGGCACGTCGAATGAATCGAACAAAGAAATTTTTACAAAGGTCAGTTAGGTCACTGACCTTGAACTTTGACCTGATAAGACCAAATTGAGTAAACCCCAATTTTGATAAAATTTTATCTTTAGCAAGGTCATTATATCAACAAGTTTCATACAAAAAATTACAGTAAGACCATCAAGTTCTTGAGTTGGGACAGCACTTGGTAACACTCATGTTTTAACATGTTCAAGTGAGAAAAGAATAAGCCAATTGAAATGTAGCAAACTGAAGCGAATTTATTACACCACATTGTAACAATGACGGGTGTATTTAGATGATCAAGAATCAACATACAAATAATCACCCAGAGATGTGCATGTTCGCAGTGTTTGATTATTCAAGCCTCAGTGATTTAATCCATAATAATGTTAGCCGGTTTAACCACATTGTGTGTACAACAGTACAACTGATACATATCTACTGTGCAAGTTTTTTGGTGGCAGTCGTTTGCTCTGTGGCACCAAGTTGGTAGGTTCGTCCAGTAACAGTCGTTGGATCCACCTTCATCACGACACTTGTACGGTGTGTGACTAGCATGTCAGGGTTCCTGGGAAGCTGACTGTTACTTCCTCTGTATCAGCACTAGTATCCAATTCACACCCCAGCCACCATTGGCTATCATACCTGCATGTGACAAACACTGTGATGTCATCAAAGCAGATGTCATCCTTGAGCAGAGAGACTTGTGCTTTGGACATTGACAAGGCTGTTGAGTAGGAATGAACAGCCAGTTGTGTTCTTGACATCGGGACGGTTGAGTTAAGACTGTGAATTCCCACAATTGGCCCGCAGTGAGCAAAGCTGTCTTCCAAGTGACACTTTTCAGCATTGTATTCTTCTTGTGTGCAGTAGTGGAAATGCCCAGCTGGGATATCTTTCTGTGCCCACTTGTACAGATACCGAGGTGTCATTATTTGTTTGTTGTATGATCTGTGAAGGCTGGTTAGTGCAGCAAGGAGTTTTACTGTCCCTCCAACTCCATGACAGGCTCCCTTCCCATGTCATATTGCTGAGAAAGCCATTCAGCTGGTACCTGAACAGATGGATTTTGTTAAATTTAAATAGAATAAAAAAGAAGTTCATATTTCCTAATATTGGACATGCAATAAACTATATTTACATACATACATCGACTTATTGAAATATGAACAAAAGTTTTCTATATATCAGACATGGGCAGTCAATTAATTAAATTACAACTTACTCAGAAATGTTCCAATTAAATTAACCTTGAAAATTCTTCAATTAACTTGAATTAAATTAACAAACTACTTTATGTATCAGTACAAAATGTATGATGTACTGTCATTACAAATTATTTTTACATTAATATATAACTGTCATTTATGCTTAGAAATTATATAGACCACAACACGGTATATTAGACAGTCAATGTATACATGCATGCACATGTCTTGTGTGGCCCTATGGTTTAACATGGCAGTTAGTTTTGCAACTCTTCCTTTAGACAGAGATTTGTGGTACATCTAATAATAGGGGGGGCTACACATAAAAAATGGACTTCATAAGCCAGTGGCTTCCTTAGCCACTTGCCAAATGGAGCTTACCCTTTGTGTGGCAGTCTTGTTAAATCAATAGACAAAGATTGTCTAATGCTCTAAGCCTTCTCTCCATTCCCATCTGCCTGCATGATCAGTCTTTCATTCCCTGGCTAGGTCCAGCCCAGTTTACAGATCTATTGTTTCTATTATACTCTTCCATGTGTGCCCCTTGAACATGATCTATCTCAAGACTCATGGCCAGATGAAATCACCACTGCATGAATGGAGTACCCTATAATATCAGGTTGAGCCAAAACTTTTGTCAACTAAATAAAAAAAAACATTTCTGGGGTAAATAAATTATGAATTTAATTGATTTAAATAAATTAACAACTGAAATGAACACATGCTTACTAGATGTGTATTATTAAAGGTATTTGGTTTTAAGCTAAACTGCATATTGTTTTTAATATTGATTTTCAAAAATATATATTATGGAATATTTTAAAAAGTACCACTACAACATACCAAAAACAACAGGGAAAACATAAATTCAGACAGGTTTCAAATGGCAGAGGTCCTGAATGAGTATTTCAGCTCAGTTTTTACCACAGAAGATATCAGCTCACTTCCAGTCCCATTTACTAAATTTGAGGGCAATAAATCAAAACATTCAGGGCAGTTATTTTTAACTCCTGAAATGATAGCAAAGAAAATTAAGAAGAGGAAAGATAATAAATCACCTGGAGTTGATGGGATACCACCAAAACTGCTTAAGGAAATTGTTGAGCAAATTAGTACACCACTTGCAAAATTGTTTAACTTGTCACTAGAAGAAGGAATAGGTCCTTCAGAAGGGAAAGAAGCAAACATTATGCCGCTATTTAAGAAGGGATCTAGGAACAAGCCAGAAAATTACAGACCAGTGAGTTTAACATCAGTTGTATGTAAATTACTCAAAACATTAATTAGAGACCACATTGTGGAATTCCTTGTAAAACATAAATTAATAAATACATCTCAACATGGGTTCCTAAAAGCAAGGTCATGTCTAACCAATCTCTTATGTTTTTCGGAAGAAATTACAAAGTGGGTATATGACAGGTCACCAGTGGATGTTGTCTACTTAGATTTTCAGAAAGCTTTCGATAAAGTGCCACATCAAAGATTGTTACTTAAACTAAAAGCTCATGATATAGGTAATGATGTAATCAACTGGACAGAAAAGTGGCTTACACACAGAAGACAGAGATTAATAGTAGATGGTGAGATTTCAAACTGGAAATCGGTTTTGTGTGGGGTACGACAGGGATCAGTATTAGGCCCTATACTGTTTTTAATATATATAAATGATTTGGAAGATGACATATCTAGCAAAGTACTGAAATGTGCAGATGACACAAAAGTATTCAGAAAGGTCACTAATGATACAGATAAACAAAGTTTACAGGATGATCTAGATAAATTAGTTAAATGGTCAGAAAAATGGCAAATGTTATTAAATTTTGGGAAGTGTAAATGTATACAAATAGGACATGGAAACATGGATGAAGAATATAAAATGGGGAATGTTGTACTAGGTAGAAGCACACAAGAAAAGGACTTGGGAGTAACATTTAGTGCTGACATGAAAGTTTCAGAGCAATGTGGGATTGCTGCTTCGAAAGGAAATCAAATTCTAGGGCTAATTAGGAGAACTATCATGTATAAGGAGAAACAGCTAATTGTACCCCTGTACAAAGCAATAGTTAGACCACATTTGGAATATTGTATTAAAGCATGGAGGCCGTATCGTAAAAAGGACATAGACAAGCTAGAAAGAATACAACGAAGAGCAACTAAAATTATTCCAGAATTGAAAGACCTTAGTTACAAAAGTCAGGAGACTAAGAGGAGACCAAATAGAATTGTTTAAAATAGTGAATGGTTATGAGGATGTTGATAGGAATATGTTCTTCAAACTTAAAGAAGGCAGTAGATCCAGAGGACACAAAGCAGCATTAGTTAAGGAGCATTTTAGGTTAGACATGAGAAAGTACTCTTTCTCACAGAGGGTGAGAAACTGCCAAATGATTGTGTTAATGCTAGTAGTGTGAATATGTTTAAAAATAGAATTGACAGATATCTGATAAGGGGGGGCTACACATAGATGAGAAAATTGTTGGACTCTCAATAAGCCAATGGCTTCCTTGTCCACTTGCCATCTGGAACTTGTTGCTTGGGATGGCAATCTTGTTAAATCTACCTTAAAATCGTCCTGATGATGACAAAGATTTATGAAATTCTTCCTGTTCTTGTACTGGGAAGCAGCACCATCAGAGAAATAGATGACCTTTCTTGGAAGAGCATGGACGTGTTCCTAGAGGAAGTTGAGGAGGCACCATTGGAACAGGTGCACTGAAACGGTGTCATGCTTCATGCAGTCAGAGATGAAGACATAGCTGATGTGCTGCAGTGTGTTGTCCCTCTAGTAGTAGCACACAAATGGATGAACAGTGGCCTGTGCATTGTTCCAATGAAATTCTTGGGCTGCAGCAGCAAAAAGGAATAATTCTCTGCAAAGTCCAGGACGACAAGCAATTCGCCCATCTGAAGACTCTCCTTGACCTTGGAAATTGCTCTGTTTTTTGGCGATAAAATCATGTCGCAGGAGGACATCCAATTTGTCACACAAGTCATCGACAAAATCATCACTTTTTCACCATCGTTTCTAAGGTTGACCTATCTGTCAATACCCACTGTTTCACTTTCCATCAGTGCATTCAATTGTTCTTTGAAGGTGGATCTTTTGGGACACGGTGCACATTCTCCCATGTGACATTCAGGAAGAGAAGAATTACACGTCATCTGAGCCAGGCTGTGATGGTAGGACTTCAGTGGGATATCCTCCAATGTCATACGACAAAGTTTGGCACCTATCCACATCAACTTGACATTCTGATGCACAGTACACAGACAGACTGCATGTCAAGAACACATTCCTTCAGACGGAGATCTGCAAACTTGGAAAATCCAACTTGTACTTCTGTGTGCTTTGTTTTTAATGATTCGTATGCCTCTCTGAGGTTACAGAGAATAAGACGCTTCTGTATTTGAATTCGTTTCTCCTTCATTTTCACTGAAAAAAAATTTTCATCCCTGGCATCATACAACTAATTTCGTCAGATCTGTACCACTCTTTGGCTTGCTCAACTGCTCTTTGAGTCAGAGTTCTCCCTGATAGCTTTGGGTTTGGGGTTGGCCAACACCTTTGCTCGCCTCACCATGTCATTAGTGGCACCAAATTCTTCCATTATCTTTTGTCTTGTCCAACAATTAGGCAAGATGGTGAGGATCTGTGTCTTCAGACTCTTCTTCGTTGAGGCATGGAATGCGTCTTTTAGTTGCTGCACGATTTCAGATTCACCAGGCTGATCTGAGGAAGTGTCACTTACTTCTACATTCATGGCTTGTAGTCTCTGCTTGATGGCAGTTCCAACCCGCTTCACTTTTACCTTGGCATATTGTTTGACTGTCCCAGTCTCTGTTTCTTGAATGGAGAGATTCCTAGTGGTGATATCAATGTGTTTAGTGTGGAGATGTTATCTTCCCATTCCTCTACTACACCAACTGTACTTGGACCAGCCACTTCCTGAGTTTCAGATGAACTGCTTGTAGTTGGTCCAGCCATCACACATTTTCTACACAGAACACAGAGTTTGTTTCCAACTCAAAGCCCCAGGCTTGGATCCATTTCAGAAAACTGTCTAGATATCAGTCGCACACCCTTAATCCTCCTTCCATGATTCTTAAATGGATTGCAACACTCACGATTAGGCACAGATTTTTCTTTGGAGCCATCACCACTATCACTTCAAGTGCTCCACACTATGAGACTAACACCTAAGCCCAGGGTTTTATATACAATCAACCCTATAGGATTGTAAATCATATTGTAATGATGGCAGTGGACGTGTCAGTGTAGCAATACACACAGCTGAGCATCATTCCCCTGTCAGATCTTTGGGCTGATATGATGCCAGTTACCAGACATTAGGGCCATTAGAGCCAAAGTTATGTCTACAAATGTGTTACAAGGTAACGCAAAAGTTTTGCTATTTTTTATCATTAATATGCAATAACTCAAAAACTATTTCACTTTCAAGTCTGAAATATGGCTTAGGTAAATTTCACAACAGGCCCAACCTGTGTGCCAAATTTCATTAAAATCGGAGGGGTCAAGAACATTGCTGGTTGATTTCATATGGAATGACCCTATATCCTCGGATGACACATCCTCGGATGTTCTTTAATGCTTAGTTGTAAACATACAAACAAACTTGAAGCTCTAAATCAACTGCTACTTTATTGGCTCTATCCATACATATCTGTCATCTGTCCAAGATCCTTCGCTATCGAACGTTTGTTCTGCTTCGTGTTTACTATGGAACACTGCAGAGTACAGACAGAACACTGTCCTGAAATTTTAATACAGCTGTATGTTGTTTGTCTAATAATTAAAGGACTATGCACAGTTAAAAACTCCCACATTCTCATTTTGGGTGCTGAAATTCGTAAAATATAGAAAAGGTTAAAGTTTATAAGGCTGAATTATTCTGAAAGTATAGCAACTAGAAGCCTACTGAACTAATAGCTTATTGTCAGCATCTCTGACAGCAGATGGTGACAATTTGACTGTTGTACTGTAACACAACAATCAAATACAAATTGCTGAAATCCTTCTGTGAAATAAAAACAATTTTTTCTCCATTTTCGTGCACCCAGTATATCCATTCTTTGTCTTTGTTAGATGCACATGGAAACAGCAAATTATGAGACATCAACCTTTGAAATGTCCTGAAAATTGGTCGATTTGACACTGAATGACCCATATATATATATATATATATATATATATATATATATATATATATATATATTTTTTTTTTTACTTCTGAAAATTCTGAAGGGACATTCAGCATGGGACAAGATAATGTTGCTAAACCTGGACCATCCCTTTCTAATATTTCCCTGACCCCACGTAAGGCAGTCCAGCTGATATAGCCAAACTATTTTCAATGTGTATCAATGTGCCTTATGATAATGTCATCAGGGTACTAAGAACCACTTATGTAAATAAAACATGTGGCCCTGATAATATACCTAGTATCAGGTGTAATCCTCAGGGAGTGTGCCACAGAATTAGCAGGTCCACTAACTGTACTTTTTGTAATATGTCCTTAAACTGTGGAACTTTTCCAACCTGTTTTAAATGCAAAATGTTATTCTTGTGTATAAAAAGGGAGATAAGCAAAATGTCTGCAACTACAGACCTATCCCTCTTTTACTGCTATTTAGTAGTTTTTGAGAAAATGGTGTACAACTCATTGTATAACCATGTGCGCAACACAATTTCAGGCAGCCAACATTTGTGAGGTATAGAAGCACAGTATCTAACCTAGTTTGTTACTTGGACTCTATTTCTGAATCTATTGACAACAAGAAACAAGTTATTTCTGTTTACTTGGACTTCAGTAAAGCCTTTGATTCAGTGTGCCGCCCACTGTTAATTCACAAGCTTAAATCATATGGGTATTCTGGGCAATGCATACAATGGTTGCAGTCCTACTTTCTCAACCGAAAACAACGTGTGGTACTTGAAGGCAAAGCATCTGACTGGAAGCCAGTGTTGTCCGGTGTTCCACAAGGTTCACAAATAGGCCCACTTCTGTATATCTTGTATATTAATGATCTCACTAATCATGTTGATTCATGTGAAATATCACTCTATGCTGATGATTCCAAACAGTTTAGAGAAATTACTTCGGTGACCGATTGTCAGTTGGTGCAGAGGGATCTGGACAGTGTGCGTGCCCTTGGTGTGAGACCTGGCACCTCAAACTTAATGCAAACAAATGCTGGATAATGAGTTTCACTAACAAAAAGAAATGCTTATCTTTTGACTACACCATCTTAAACCAGTCTCTACCCAGGGTCACCGCTGTCAAAGATCTCGGAGTCACATTGACCGGTAATTTGAATTTTAAAGATAATATTGTCGTAATGTCTCTAATGCTTTGAAGTCAATTCTCAACAATGTGAGGTGAGTTTGAACTTACCTTAAGACTCAGTGGTACACACCACGGCAACCATGCATGATTATATTTTAGAATTTTAAAGATCATATTAGTCATAATGTCTCTAAAGCTTTGAAGATGTGTGCTTTTATTAAGCATGTTTGCACAACATCTACCGATGTACAAACATTGCGATCCTTGTATATGTCTTTAGTTAGAAGCCAGTTGGAATACTGCAGTGTTATTTGGAATGCACGGCAACGTACTTTTATATTTTTTTAATACGTAAGTGTCTGCACTCTCATCTAGATTCATCTTATCTGGTAGGAAATATCCAGTATCATTGTCCTTCAAGATCTCTACAAAACTACACTCCATTTAGAATTACCAAGAACAGAATCAACATTAGGAAATACTCAGTTTTAAATAGATGTATGACTACTTTCAACACATTGTATTTAACAGAACCCACTTCAGATCTGTAATTCTAAAACTTTTCTATGTATAATGCTAATGACTGAGCTTGCTATGCTAGTAATGTCAGTATTGTGTGGTTTTAAACCCTTATTATAATTTTTGTTTTACTGTTTTTATTATTGTCAGTCCTATTACTGGGTCTTCGGACCTATTGGAGCTGAATGAAAAAAAATAAAATACAATACTGCAGGGTTGGACCTACAAAAGTAAGTTAACATTCAGCCATGATGTTACTGAATTCGCTATTAATCGAAGTTAAGCGACAACGTACCAAACTTCACATTGAGATTGTAGAAACACTAAAATATTCATATAAGTCCAGTGCTCCACTGACTGCCCATTGGGATGGTAAACTTATTCCACAAATAACAGGAAAAGAGAAATTAGAGCGGCTGCCTACCCTAATTTCCCAAGGAGAATAAGATCAGCTTTTGGGAGTGCTCTATTTGGGTTAAGGATCAAGTGACGAGATGGCGACAGCAATAACGACATCAATCAACTACTGGAACTTGGAAGTCATGGTCAGGCCGTGTGTTTTGATATGACCGTATCCAATACTGGACACACAAATGGTAATAAACTGGGAAAGCAGCTTTTCAGTCATATTTTCGAACTCGTCCTGTAGGCTGCTTTCTCTGTTTGCCTGCGATGGTCAAGTGAGATTTAAAAAGCAATGGGGCTGCATAGACCAAAATAGGTTCAGTAAATGACAAGCGCTGTTTCCAGATAATGGCAAGACATGTCATTGTTTGCCGGAACTTCAACCTTTGGTAGCGACCCCTAAAACACCGATCAATTCTGAAGAGGGAGGGAGAGAGAGTTGTGCAGTGGCCAATAGCTCAAATGCTTCATTGACTCTACAGCTATATTTGTGGATCTCACGAAATAAAAGTCAACATTTTACAGCATAAATCAATGGTGGACAAACAGAGGTTCAAAAGTAATTTGTATCAAAATCATACCTTTTGTTTCTTGTGAATACACCACCATTGGTGTCGTCTCCTGTGTAACCATACTCTTTTTCTCCAGGTGGGCAGTTAGGTCTTTGTCAACAAGTTCAGCCAGGTGTTCATGGCCATATTTTACCAATGCCTCAATAAATATGCGGAAAGCCTTTGGGCCTCGTTTTGGCAACAAGGACAACAATGCAGATGCTCTGTCTAGGCCTTTTTCTGGAAGTATCTAATTAAGAGTACACAAATTACACAATAGTTTGATTAGAGCAGTTCATGAATATGTTGTTCTCATGTGATATTTTTAGAACTGATTCTTATTTAATGACACATGCTGAGAGCACTTTGTGAACACGACCTGAAGCTACTGTAACTAGAATAATGTGGAGATAAGAAGTGATTATAAAAGAGACTCAGTGGAATGGCTGTCGAATGGGGAATGAGTCAATCTACATGTATACAAAATGTTGATATCTTCGACTCATACCACACTTCAATATTTAATTACCTAAGTACACATGCATATGTTTTGTCTAAGTTCTCTCATGATGTCCCCGAGCAGTGAGATTGTGTTTGGATTTTCTCTAAAGGTGGACTATATTTCCCAGCATTTCACACATATCACAAATAGCCTTTGAATGCCATTAAAATTAATGTGATGTATAATTATTTATGTTCTATTTCTGTGACTGTGCTATGGTTTTTCTGCATTACTCACACATGCACGCACGCATGCACGCACGCACGCACGCACGCATGCACGCACACACATATATCAAGCCATTCTCCATCGTATAAATACCAGTAGAAATATGTGTTTAAGCATACCTCTATTTTTGCCTTGTTCTCTGATGTCAGTACTTGTTTTTCTTGTAGAAAAGTGAGCAGTGCCAGTCCTACTTCCAAATCTTCAGTAAGCCTAACTAGGTTATTAGATAGCTTCTTTTTGTCTGCTTCATCCATCCTGGTACCTGCCAACATATAACAGCTGATAATTACCCTATGTTATAAGTTGTACTAAATCATGGGCAATAACTGACGGAAATAATGCCAAGTTGGGATGACAACAAATTAATGTCCCAAATAAAATTGCCCATTTTAAAGTATTCAAACAAATTACAAAATGTAGTGATAACTAAACAAGGAATGCATTTCTTTAAAAACAATGGTGAAAGTTTATAGTGACATAATCAACTTTCAAACAACATGTCCAGTAACACTGACAAATGAACATGACATTTATCATTCATGTGAAGTTGTATTGGAAAATTGCCATCAGTGTATTCACATTATACAGAACCCAAAAGTTTGAACATGCCAAGATTGATACTTATACAACAGACGAAAAATATTGAGTGGTGACACCAAGCAAAAACTGTTGCACAGGTACAGTTGACCAAGTTTGTAACACTTGGTACTGTTTGTGATCAAGTGATAAAGTTACAAAGGCCATAGTGGCAAAAGGAGAAGTACTCGCATGGTTGAAAATAGACACAATAAACTGCAGCCCAAAAAAGTATGTCCGACAACTATCAGCAGAAACTAACACCCCAAAGTCATTTGTTCATCGCATTCTTGGGACTGAATTGCATGCATTTACATTTAAATCCACACACAAACTGAATCCAGATCAAAATCACAAATGATTGGATTTTGCCAGATGTTTTCTGAGAACAAGATGGAGAGTGGTGGAGAAAGTGGAGACTGATGGAGATTTCCTAAAAACAACTTCACATGAGTGATGAATGTTACACTCATTTTTCTGGGTTATTGAAGATGTTTTTGTAAGCTGATTAAGTTAACATAAACTTTCATAATTGTTCTTTAAACAATGTATTCCTTGTTTAGCTATCACTACATTTTGTTAATTATTTGGCTACATTAAAATAGTAAAATAAAAATGGGACACTATATATATGTACTGTATGTGTATGTATATATATATATATATATATATATATATATATATATATATATATATATGTGTGTGTATATATATATATATATATATATATATATATATATATATATGTGTGTATATATGTGTGTATATATATATATATATATATATGTGTGTATATATGTGTGTATGTATATATATATATATATATATATATATATATATGTATATATATATATTGACAGTATCAGTTTTTAATTATTATACTATAAAATATTCATTATTTGTTAATTAACATATATTTTTAAACAATATTCCATATCTAAGGCACATATACAACATATGTTGAGAATTTCATTTCAATTAGAGAATACCCCCTAAATACAAAATGATCCAATGACTTTTTACTGGTACTGTATATAGTTTTAATGGTGCTTCAAAGTTATATAAAATTGCCTTGTTGAACCAGAATTTGTCCAGGCAGTTGTTAAATGAATTTATGGATTTTGCCTGTATAACTGTTTCAGGCTCAGTCACTCTTATATTTGATCTTTGGGTAAAAAAAATTGGTGTATGACCTCTATTCCCTGTCCTGAACGATGCTTGATCCCATTTTAAAAGCTTAGGTGAGGATTTATTGTCCTATAAATTGTGCATAATTTTAAAAACATCAATAATTATCTCCTCGTAAATGTCTATATTTTAACCCTTTAGACCCCGCACATTGAATTACGCGTGTGCTGCTTTCCCCGGGCAACTGAGGCAGATTTTGAAAATTATGGGTGCTTGTAGTTTTTAAGCTGTAGTTTCAAAAGTATTGATATCTTATAATTGCAAGTTATGTTTATTTTGAAGCAAATTGAATTATCTATGCAATGGTGTAACTGTGGTGTATATAAGCCTGTTATATGTTGTCATTCTGAGGTGTGGAACTTCGGAAATAATTTTTTTAAACAAATATTGAGTGAAGTTTGACATGATAGTCACATTTTATTACAATAACATCACCAACTGCTGGCTCCACACAAGGAAATGTTCTTCCTATGCATGATACTGCACAAAGAATCCAATTTTGCACAAATGCACATTGCATGTCAGACATCCAAAGCATGTCTCAATTGCACGTCCAGATGGCCGTTTCACTCCGTTTTTGCAACACAACTGATAAGCTCATTTTTTATGACAATGAGTTGTTGGAGTTCTCATCAGGGATGTCATCACTACTATTACTTGCCACCTGAAACAAACAAACAGCTACAGTAATGAAAACAGAATAAGAATAAAATTTTGTATGCATTTGTCACATGTCATATCCATTACAACAATGTAAAATTATCATTTTTACAAGCAGCCAATAATTACAAGACTTTTTTTAAATTGACTAATATCTGAAATATAGATAAATATAATTAATTACAAAGACCACTGACACCGTCATTATAATAAAATTGTCAACAATGTCCAAAGGCAAAGCAACAACACCACCCATCCAGGCACCGCCCATCCAGATTCCAGGGGCCGGGCTTGACTGTTTACATGCTCGTCGGGCCAGATTTTTCTGTTTTATTTACTCATTTGCTTTATAATTCATTATATAACAACATGCACAACTAACAATGTAATCTAAGCCGAGTAAATGGCACAAAACACACAATGTCAGCGTTGAAACAGTCGACAAGTTGAATAAGACAGTGACCAGGCTACTCTTGGACGAAGAAAACCAACCGACGCCATCTTCAATTTATCGCTCACTCAGTCAAAGATCGAGCCACATATAAATCTTACCTCCACATCCATCTCAGAAGCACTTTCTTCCGAAGATTCATCTCTAAAATCGCGCAAACTTCATCTGCAATGAACGTATCTGTTCTACGAGAAACGGCCATTTTTAAAGCCCACCAGTGCTCGACTTAAAATGCGATTATCTTCCTAACTTTCAATACGACCATATGTCAATTTTACCCACAATTCATAGCTAAGATATGTAGAATTCCGCTAGTTTTAGTTTCATATCAATCCACCCGATGACGCCACCTCCACAGCCTTTTTCCCCAGCGGACGCTTTCGGGCGCCGTGGGGAAAACAAGGTCGGACGCTTTCGGACGCGTGGGGTCTAATGGGTTAATGAGTGTAGTTTATGTGAGTTGAGTTAGATAGCTTTGTGTCTACAGTGACCCCTAAGTCTTTTTGCGGTTCAATTGTGTCGAACGGATGCTTGGTGTTGTTTAGTGTCATTGAATATTCGATTGTCCCAACATAATCTTTACCAGTAGTCATATGTTTACATTTGTCAGAATGACATTTTAATAACCACTTATCACTCCACTGCTCTAAGATATTTAGGTCATGTTGTAAGATGTCTTGGTCATGTTTGTTTGTAATAGTTCTAAATATCTTGATGCCATCTAAAAAATAAAAATGCACCAAACTTTGTTAGTTCTGGTAAGTCATTTATATATAACACAAATAGCAATACAGTAGTACCTGCCTTCAACTGACACTTCTGTATCCAAGAAAAAGTGTCCCTACATGGCAGGTGTCCCCTCATCGGAGGGACAGGCATGCTGGAGTGGAGGGCTGAAATAAGGCGCGTTAGGTGTTACCATGTCTGCCACCAGGGTGCTACTAACCAACAGTGATCGCCGCCCGCTGCTCCAAGTCCAAGAACGCTGTCGAAGCCACAGTGTGCTTGGAGCACTGTCTTATACGGCAATATGCAGTTTATAGATCTTATTAAACGAATCAACTACCATCAACGTGTATTATTTTTAAATGTCACGCCCTGTTTAATCGTTAACTGAATAAAATACATGTACGTATACCGTTATGGACGATGTACTGAACTAATAGGCCTACGAATCGAAAATAATAACCTGGATTTGAGCAGCCGAAAACGAATATGAGTTGACACACGCAGTATGTAAGCTGATTAAACATAGAAAACGACAATAGGCAGAATTAATAATCGTTTCAACTAATCTCGATTGAAGCCTAAATTTATGATGCACGACTTAGCATCGATTCGTCGTTTCGTATGCAGATGACAAATTCGTATTTTCGCGCACCGGTAGCGCCTTTGGCATGTTGGTTTCGCGTCTTTTAGATTGGAGGCATGCCATTTCACCCCAGTGTCATATTAGTACTGCATACTAAATTGCATTTAAGACTGTTTATCTGATTCTTATGCGAGGCGTATTTGTGAATCTCGATTGTAATTTCAAACCGCCTAAGCGAAAGCCAACATCAGCGATTGATGTCGGCGGCAGCGCCAAACAAACAACGTGTTGACAGTCGTTTATTGTCGTTGACATTGTTCACCTGTTTCTTGAGAATTGTCAAAGCAATTCTAAGTAGGTTTAAGCAGGCCCATTTGTCATTTACCCCGGTGGCAGAAAATCGGGGTCCACGACCAACAGCCTTATATCCGAATTCGCGATATAACGTAGTTTTTCCTACTACACACCGTGCTGTTTATCCGTCGCCATTTTGGAAATAAAATATTTCGAGAACAAAATTACGAAAATAATGATTACTGTCCGCCTTAGCAATGACAGAAAACCAAAATATCCTGTCCGCTGTCCGCGTTCACCAGGTGTCCCCTCATCAGAGGGACATTAACATGGTAAAACAGTCCGTACATTGAGAAAGTGTCCCGCCATAGCAGGTGTCCGCTAATCCGAGGGTCCGTTGAAGGTGGGTACTACTGTAGTACTAAAACTGAACCCTGAGGTATCCCAGAAGACACTTTGCGCCATTTTGATTCTTTTCCATTCACAGCCACCTTTTGTTTTCAATCTGTGAGAAATGCTTAAATCCGATTTATTACTTCCTTCCTAATGTTGAAGCTATGAAATTTCTTAATTACCCTCTTATGTGACACAGTGTCAAAAGCTTTTTGGAAGTCCATATAAATTACCTCTGTATAACTACTATTTTCAAGTCCCAATTTAAGGTCCAATTATCTAAAACTTTAATAAGTTGGAGGACAGTTGAACACCCTGATATAAACCATATTGTTTTTGGCTAAATCGACCATTTTCCTTCATATATTCAATAATAAGGTTTCTAATGACCCTTTCCTTGCATTTACATAGTATACTTGTAAGGCTTACTTTCCCTTCTTTCCAATCGCTTGGAATACTAACTGTTTTTATTGATGTTTCAACTATTTTCTTTAATGGATAACGGATCGATTTTGATAATTCCACCAATAGCCAGGCTCCTATCTCATCTGGACCAGGGGATCTGTTTATGTTTATGCTTTCTTAACGCCAATAATATTTTACTTTCAGTTATTGTTAACTCTTCCATCATGTTTTAGTCTTCACTCTAGGTGTAGTTGGTATTTCCCAGATTCTTTGGTTGTAACTACGCTAGCGAAGTAGGTTAAATGAATATTTGCTTTTTCACCATCATCAGTTGTTGTTTGGGACTTACTTTGGATTTATAATATTGCCATAAGGCCTTTGGATTTTAATCATATTTGTAAGTCCTTCATTATTATCATCTGAACTAGTATCACTTCTGTATATACATCCAAATAGAAGCTTTGTTTTATTAATAAGTTTTATTTCTATAAATAAACATTCGTTAAATTATGTAACCAGATTTACTTTTTCTGCTGGTAAGGTGTTTTCGATATATATTATAATTCCTTTCCATTCTTGGTTTTCAATATTCTATGAGATTAGTTTATATCCCTCTCGCGAGAACTCTGAGTTGGTAGCTAGACATTTTGGGTTTTAGGTTTTACCTCATTAATTGTTATTATGTTTGGTTTTAAATCTCTGATTCTCTGTTCAAATTCGTTCTGCGTATTCCTAAGTTTGTCAGCATTTGCATAAAAACACTTGATGCCACTTATTTCTTTTAGTTGTGGGTATGATTTGTTGTTGGTTGCTTTACCTGTTCTGAGTGCTTGGGTATTTAATGGTTTTTTTCTGATCTTCTTTATTTTTCGGTCCCAAGGTGGCCCCCGTACCCTGAACAGGTAGTTTCTCTCTCCTGTTTGGTTTTGTCGTGATCGATCTTTATGTTGTTATGTTATTACAGGGTGTATTATTTTCTGACTTTCTTTGAGGTTGGAAGAATTTCCTGAGAACATTACTAACACTGATCTAGTTTTGTCATCCTTAGCTTCTCCTAGTTTACGGACCTTTGTGATGTCAGTGTCTACAAAGTCTTTCTTTATCTCTGTGCATAGTTCCAGAACTGTTTTCGTGTCGTGCTTATGTCTGTTGGATTTAAGTTGTGATTGTGACTCACATAGGTTAAAGATGATGACATCCACAGCAGTGTGATGAAACACTTTGATCGCCACCACATCCTAACTGATGCCCAACACGGATTCAGGAAGAAGCGTGTCGCGGTTTGTTGTATATATTCTCATTATACAAACGCGTTGACTAAAAACAAATCAACTTTATTAGGAGCACATTTTACTACACACCAAGTATTCTCATTGGTCAAGCCGTGCCGGCATGCATATCATTAATGTGGCGACTTCAATGGTAAATGATAAGATAGTTTCGCCATCTAGCGATTAACTGTTAAGTATAAGCTTTCCGTCACAAAGCGCTCATGTGAACTCAACTCCTATTCACAGTACACAACATCGCCAAAAACTTGGCATTGGGGGATCAATTAGATGTAATTCTGCTTGACCTCTCCAAGGCCTTTGACAAAGTTCCCCACCAACGTCTACTGCACAAGCTGCAATGCTATGGAGTACGTGACAAGACCCTGAGCTGGATACAATCCTTCCTGACCAACAGAATACAGCACGTTGCCTTAGAAGGCACCCTTTCGTCCTCTGCAACCGTCCTATCCGGAGTACTACAAGGCACTGTCCTAGGCGCCTTTCTCTTTCTGACCGATATCAACGACCTACCTGCTGCAGTCCATCATTCCAGTGCCAGGCTCTTCGCAGATGACAGCCTCCTCTACAAAAAAATTAAGGACCACCAAGACCAGGCCCTACTTTAACAAGACCTTGACTCCCTGGAAGGGAACACACCTGGCAAATTAATTCAACACGAGCAAATGCAACGTCATCCGGATCATGCCAACCAAGCAAAGGGAAACCCTAACATCCAACTATTCTCTCTATAGTCAAACACTGGAAACGACAAGTGCCAACAAATACTTGGGCATCAACATCAGCAGTGATCTCCCCTGGTCCAACCATGTAGAGGATGTAGCGGCAAGAGGAAACCGGACAATGGGGTTCCTGCGAAGAGTGAGAGTGTACCCCTAAAGTCAAGACGGCAACCTATACCACGTCGATGCGCCCCACTTTCGAATACGCCTCAGCTGTCTGGGATCCCTACAAGCAAAAGGACGCCCAACTCCTTGAAAACGTCCAACGCCGAGCAGCCAGATACGCGAACAACAACTACATGAACAGATCACCAGGCAGTGTAATATCTATGCTCGAAAATCCAAAATGGACAAGTCTGGAACACCGAAGACGACAGGTCCGCCTGGGGATGCTCTACAAAATCAACAAAGGCCTCGTAGACATCAACCCAGCAAATTTCTTCCACCACGCTGACCGAAGGACTAGAGGAGCACAACGCCTGCATCAGAAACAAATCCAACACCCTGCCCTCTTTCACTGTTTCTTACCCCGTACAGTGTCTGAGTGGAACCACCTCCCAACCTCTATCTCCTCAGCCCCTTCACTGGAGTCCTTCCAGAGTCGACTAGGCCGCACTCTCCACAAACTGCAGCCAGTCCTCATCACTCCAAAAATAACTTCGTGTATATAGATTTTAATATAGTTTTTAACCTATCGTTGCCCCAGTAGCGGTGCAACGTCTTTTAATTGGACAATGAACATAAACGCTGCAGGACTTACGACGCTCCTAAGGAGCCCAGTCCTTCACGGGAAGAAGAAGAAGACATTGTTTAATCTTTTTTCTCTCTCCTTGGGCTTGGCTTCCATTGTTTGATCCTTGACTACCTTATTAACTTCATTAATGACATTGTCTGATGTGTGTTCGATATTTGCTTCTTTAATCATTTCGCTAAATCTTGTCTCATCAAACCTTGCTTTGGTGTCTTCCTCCAACTGCCTTATCCTATGTTCAACATTTTAGAGGAATTCCTCGCATCGTTCTTAATTTATTTCTTCAACTTTAGCCATTTCAGTACGACCGGCCAGAATTCCGGCCTAGCTGTGTGTGTCACTATAGTCATTGCACTGTTGTTTACAGACAAGTCTTGGGCACTGCTTAAAGCACAGGTCTCTGGGGTCTGTGCTAGGGAATAGTCAAGATCAACCCTCTCACAGCCACTTCTTATTAATTCATAACTTCAAAGTGAGAGAGGGCACCAACCTGATCCTGGCTACAGTTACCTAATACCTTATTACATGGACAATCTATCCGTGCACCAATGCATGATCGTGCTGGCAGTCAACTAAACTATTTTTGTACAGTTGAGGATTCTTACCTTTCCTTTTGATTCTGTCTTATGTCAATTCGTACAAATAGCCATATTCGTTGTCCCACAACTGTTTCCAGCAAGCCTCCAACATGTTTATGTCTTGGAGAGTTTAACACTAATGCACGATGCTCGCTCCAGTATGAACAGCTCAACTGCCCACACTTATTACACAACTGCTGGGACCACCCTCACCCAAATGATTAATAAATCTGGCGGCCATGACCCATTAAGAACAAATGACAATGAGAAATCTTCAAGTTAATTGGTTCCTGGTTTCATCGTCACTGTCTACTAGCCGGATCAGTTTATACTTCTCTGGTAGCCACCTCATCTTAATTGCTTTTGAATCTCTTATATTGTACACGATGATGGTGAGGAGGAAATAAATTTACTTACTTACTTACTTACTTATGTTAGACAACTATTTGTAACATGCTATGTTCACACTACAAACAGTTCTACCCTGTGTGTCTTGCCAGTGGATGCAACTGTTTCTGCCGTGCAATGAAATGCCGGCCAATGATCCACGCCCGCTTCACGGCAGTGAGCTGGCTTATCGCTCTTGAATCTACTTTATTTATTGATCTAATTTACTGAATCTACATAATTTAATTTAATGGTCTACTTAAATTCCTGACTCTAATTTATTTACTGAATCAGATGTTTAACTGATCTAAATGGTAATACTGAACTTAAGTGATAGGCTGAGCCTGAATGGCTGGATCGCTTCCTTTGTTTACAGGAAGAAAAGGCGGGAGATTTAATTTAAACTTGAAGATGGATAATCTGTCCTATTTACATTAATTCCTAACAATTTACTAAGGATTAGCTTTTTAGAGTATTTGGTTATTAGTATTGAAAACAGTAATTCTTGAAAACCGTTGAATTTGGCTCGGGAGTCCCGAGTTCAAAATTGTTATTTAACAAGATTGCCATCCTAAACTACAAGTTCAGGATGGCACGTGGATAAGGAAGTCATTGGCATACGGAGACAATTCTGTCATCTATGTTTAGCCCGCCCTGATCAGATATGTGTCAATTTTATTTTTAAACATATTCATATTACTAGCATTAATACAGTGTGTTCCATTCAGTTATCACCCTCTGTGTGATTGAATATTTTCTTATGCCCTACACTGTTCCTTGTGGAACTCCAGAGAGGACGTCGGCTGACCATGATGACTGCCCATTGACGACAAATTGTTGACAGCGAGAACCGAAAAACCCACGAATCCAGACATTTGTCTTTCCGTTGATTCCATAGTATCAGATTTCGTGGAGAAACGTTGCATGAGACACTTTATCGAAGGCCTTACTGAAGTCCAGAAAAAATACATCTGTCTGGTTCTTTCGGTTGATGGAGTACGCCAATTCATGTATAATACTGACGAGTTGTGTCTCGCAAGAAAGACCCTTTCGGAAGTCATGTTGGTTAGGGGTTAGGATGTTGTTGTAGTCAAGGTGCCGACCGATCTGGCTGCACACGATATGTTACATTATTTTGCATGTAATGCATATTAGAGGTATATGTCTGTAATTAGACGCTGTGGACTTATCATCATTCTTGTAGATCGCCGATATACGTGAGTAGACCAATCAGATGGGACGGTACCTTCCTCGCAGGACTGCTGGAAGATGTAGGATACCACACCTGAGATCTCCTTGGCGGTCTCCTTCAGAATCCTTGCTGGGAGTTCATCGGGGTCTGCAGCTTTAATTTGGTTGATGTTCTTCAATAGTTCCTCAATCCCTGGTTGCGTGAAACGGATGTTGTCCATCTCGCCGTCCTTTGTCAGTCATGTCTATACCGTTGTCACGTATGAATACTGACGCAAACTTGTTGTTAAGAGACTCTGTTTTGGCTGGGCTAGTAATGTGCAGACCATCTGTATCAGAGAGTATCGGTATACCCATGTTTTCAGTTCTGTTGAGTCTCACGAAGGACCAAAACTTCCGATTTCCTCCATCATGCGAGCTAGCTCCAATGACATCCCGAAAGTAGTCGTCACGAACAGATTTCTGTATGTGTTGCCGCTTTACACAATAGGCAAACCAATCTTCTTGTTTCTTGGACTTCCTGGCTTTGCGGTAGTACCTGTCCTTTTTTATGGATTTCACACTGGATATCGCGGATGATCCATGAAAGGTCACGTTTGGTTTTGGAGCTCCTCGTCGGGACATGTGTAGTGATGGCTCGGTGTAATGCATCCTCGAATGCTTGCCAGTTCTCATCAGGTGATCTGGATGAAGGATTTCCCATAAGGAATTGAGTGGCATATTCAGCCATGTCTAGCCGAAAACCAACAAAGTTTGTTGACTTATAGTTGTATACCTTGTGTGAGTGTCTTAAGTATGCTTTTGGTCGAACATCAAGCGTAGTGAGAACTGCAAGATGATCACTAATGCCGGAACCACTTCCACTTTACTAAACAGATTTGGATTAGTGCAAAACAACAAGTCTAACACAGCATTTGACGACGGTCTGGTGATTTCTCGTTGGTGCTGGGTAAAATTAAAGGGGGGTGAAGCACTCGAACAACCATAGCCCAAACATAATAACATACCATTTACAGTATATATCAACCTTATATGATGGGCGCAACGCCACGGTAATTTTGTAATATCCTTTTAAACTTTGCCATTATCTTCGCTGGGCGGCGCCATATTGCTCTGCGGGGGGCTCAGCGGCAGAGTGGTTTGAGTACGAGCTCCTGGCACGGCGTTCACACAGTAAAAACCTCTCGGAAAAACGGCCGAAACGCATGGAAAATCGGATTAAAAGAAAACTGGTGTACACTGGATGGCTCCTGGATATATCAACTAGTACTACAAATGCAAGGAAAAAACTTTTGATCGACTTCCGAGGAAGAATTTGCAGCGGAAAAGGTGGTTGCAAATGCGGAAATTGCCGTGTCCGCCAGCCGCAGGCACTGCGAGCGACCACTTTTCCGATGCAAATTACAAGACAAAAGACTGTGATGAGCATGGACAGACGGTGAGCATCAAGATGTCATTCTTGGTCAAAGACACCGTTCCATCTTAGATTTTTTTTCCGCATATGACCATGCATCTACAGACTATTCTGCGACAAGGAAACGTCAGATATCAAAGGGCAGAGCGATGCGCAGGAAGCGACGAGCCGAAACCAGGTTAGTAAATTGGATTACCGTTACCATTGTGACTTATCACTACGATTACAATATAGTTCCACCCCAATAAGCACAGCTGTGCTTCAACGTCAGCATATATATATAACCCACAGTAAATCGAAATGTATGAATACAATAAAGTGCGAGTAACTGTTAATAGTTTGATATAATTACGAGTGTTTTCCTATCCGCCGATTTATTTTCGACGTGATCAGACGTACCGTCAATACGTGGCCGTACTCAAAACAATAACAATAACTCAATAAGTGCTACAGGATATACTGCAGCCTTATAACATGGGCCATGGCGTATGTACTAGGCAAAATTATTCAAGAAAATAATTTGATATTATTTATTGACAGTCATAATAAGTCTCATACTCCAGTGTTTTAAATGCCTAGAGACCAAGCAGCAAGCGTAAGGCTAAGCCTAAGGGGGTAGATGCATGGGAGAAACACACCAAAAGACAGTATAGACTATAGCGCAACAGAAGCCTGCTGTTGCTGTTTACATTTCAAATTCTTTATGGAAATATTTAAATATACAAATACTTTCATTGTGATTAAGTGCAAATGCAGTTACACAAACTTTTTAAAAGTATTTAAATATTTAATAAAATGTATTTCACCCATGCAATGTCTAGCTGGAGAGGAAACTAACTAAGGCATCGTCATCTACCCAGTTGAACACTGTCAGATTACATGTCTGCTTTCTATAATGACACTTTATAATTTCTGTCTGAATTCTTGTGACTTGACAATAAGGCAAAATTAATTTGCTTTATTGATCAGATTAAACCCCACATGTAATAACCGGAACTTCATAAAGAGATGTATTAATTACATTTTATTCTGAGTCGACTGATAACACTGTAATGAATATCGTGGGGGGAGGGGACAACTATCGGCAACCCACAATAGTGTTAGTACAAGCTATACATATGAAGGAAGTCTATCAGGCATGGGAGACAATTCTGTTTTGTCAATTCCAAAATATCATTTCTAATTCCGCCTTGCAAAAAATCAATTCCAACTGTTAAAATCCTAGGCTAAAGAAAAATTCAAATCCAATTCGTTTTAACACAGTTTTATTTGTCACGTGTGCACAATCATATTTAATTAGATATGATTACAAAATTATTGTTCGTTAACACACACACACACACACACACACACACACACACACACACACACACACACACACACACACACACACACACACACACACACACACACACACACACACACACACACACACACACACACACACACACACACACACACACACACACACACACACACACACACACACACACACACACACACACACACACACACACACACACACACACACACACACACACACACACACACACACACACACACACACACACACACACACACACACACACACACACACACACACACACACACACACACACACACACACACACACACACACACACACACACACACACACACACACACACACACACACACACACACACACACACACACACACACACACACACACACACACACACACACACACACACACACACACACACACACACACACACACACACACACACACACACACACACACACACACACACACACACACACACACACACACACACACACACACACACACACACACACACACACACACACACACACACACACACACACACACACACACACACACACACACACACACACACACACACACACACACACACACACACACACACACACACACACACACACACACACACACACACACACACACACACACACACACACACACACACACACACACACACACACACACACACACACACACACACACACACACACACACACACACACACACACACACACACACACACACACACACACACACACACACACACACACACACACACACACACACACACACACACACACACACACACACACACACACACACACACACACACACACACACACACACACACACACACACACACACACACACACACACACACACACACACACACACACACACACACACACACACACACACACACACACACACACACACACACACACACACACACACACACACACACACACCCACACACACACATATATATCAAGTCCAGGTCGTTTGCCCCCCTCCCGGACATTTGCCCCTTTGTCACTTGCCCCCCCAGACATTAGCCCCTTGCCTTATTCAAAATCTGGACATTTGCCCCCTGTCCGTAGCCTCTGGATTATTTGTAAGTTTTTTAATAAATGTTTTTTTAAACTAATTTTTTTATTTCTGAACATGAATTCAAGATATATATTACCCTAATTGCAATTAATGTTCTTTGTGCCAGATCAGCCAAGTAAATTACTTTATATAGTTGGAGGTGATCCTGTAATCAAAGGATTATCTTTATTGCAATTGTGGAAGAAGCCAGTGACATTAGGACCTGGACCTGTTAGGACAATTGAGGATATTTGAAAGAAGCCATCTCAACAAGGTTTCTTTTGAATTGCATTTACCATGGAGAGTTGGAGTGACTCCATTTTCCTATAAAACTGGATGCACAAGCCAGAGTTGTCAGAATTCACTTATAACTTCACCATGGAAATTACTACTAGCATCTGAGGAGGTCAGAAGCTATGTTTTGAGTGTCATTCCTACACCAAGAAGGGGGACCAACAAGATTACTCTTCAATGGGAGTGAAGCCAGCGTCGATCCTGATCATGCAAGGGTGCTGTGGTCACTGATCTGATCTCCAGATCCAGAATGCGATCAACAAGACTGCCTGCAACCATGATGGTGACATGGCACCGATAGAAGCTGCCAAGGTCAGTGAGGACCTGAAAACTAAGGCAGCTAATACCAGGGGCACTCCAAACCAGCTGATCTCTGACTCGTTACTGTCCACCACTGTTTGTGGAAGCATCACCCCAAGAACCCATCTTCCACCACTGATCTGACTATCAATGATACCTGGAAGACAACTGGTGACAAGAACATCTCATACACACTCCAGGGGATAGGCCATTGCATTAGGCTAAAGTGACTTTGACTTGTCATTGAATGTTATGTTATTGTAGCAATAATGATAAAACTGCAAACTGATTTTCACTTGTCAACTATCATAGAAAAAAGGGGCAGATGTCCGGGGGGGAGCAAATATGCTAGGAGTCAGATTTATATTGCTATCAGTGGTGGTATCATAAATTTACTGGAAAGTTTGAGTCTTCAACATCCTAATCTCCAACATGTATTCTCCATGGGGACATTTTTAATTACTACAAAGGGCAAACCCTACAGCCACATGTAACAGCATTGTACAGATGACCAGTGACATGTTTATTATGGGAAACTTGTGGGCTGAACATTAGGCTTGGATAAACAAGGGGCTGCATTCAAGTGGGGTAGGCTTCCTAAAAGCAAGGTCATGTCTAACCAATTTCTTATGTTTTCTAGAAGAAATTACAAAGTGGGTAGATGACGGGTCACCAGTTGTCTACTTAGATTTTCAGAAAGCTTTCGATAAAGTGCCACTTCAAAGATTGTTACTTAAACTAAAAGCCCATGGTATAGGCAATTATGTAATCAACAGTATTAGGCCCTATACTGTTTTTAATATATATATATATATATATATATAAATGATTTGGAGGATGACATATCTAGCAAAGTACTCAAATTTGCAGATGACACAAAAGTATTCAGAAAGGTTACTAATGATACAGATAAACAAAGTTTACAGGATGATCTAGAAAAAATTGTTAAATGGTCAGAAAAATGGCAAATGTTATTCAATTTTGGGAAGTGTAAATGTATACACATAGGACATGGAAATATGGACGAGGAATATAAAATGAGGGATGCTGTACTAGGTAGAACCACACAAGAAAAGGATTTAGGAGTAACATTTAATGCTGACATGAAAGTTTCAGAGCAATGTGGGATTGCTGCTTCGAAAGGAAATCAATTTCTAGGGCTAATTAGGAGAACTATCACGTATAAGGAGAAACATCTAATTGTACTCCTGTACAAAGCAATAGTTAGACCACATTTGGAATATTGTATTCAAGCATGAAGGCCATATCGTAAAAAAAGACATAGATAAGCTAGAAAGAATACAACGAAGAGCAACTAAAATGATTCCAGAATTAAGAGACCTTAGTTACGAAAGTCGCTTATTACAATGTGGTTTGACAATACTAGAGACCAGGAGACTAAGAGGAGACCAAATAGAAGTGTTTAAGATAGTGAACGATTATGAGGATGTTGATAGGAATATGTTCTTCAAACTTAAAGAAGGCAGTAGAACCAGAGGACACAAAGCAGCATTAGTTAAGGAGCAGTGTAGGTTGGACATGAGAAACTACTCTTTCTCACAGAGGGTGATAAATGAATGGAACAAACTGCCAAATGATTGTGTTAATGCTAGTTGTGTGAATATGTTTAAAAATAGAATTGACAGATATCTGATAAGGGCATATCTCTTTTTGATGCAAATGCTTGATTATATTGTTCTTGGTCACAATGTTTCAATACCAGAGTAGACAGTGTCTATGCTGTAATGTTAACAACTTCCTGGCTGTTACCAGATTCAGGGTGACATGCTAATAGCAGACAAATATGATTTTAAAAGTAATATAAATAAATATAAGGGTAAATATTAACAGTATCAAGTCAATAATTCCAACAAAATCAATTCCAATTCCCAAAAAATAAATTAAAAAAAAATAAATTCCAATAAAAAAAAAATTTTAGTCAATTCCAATTCCGGAACTGGAATTGAGGGCCAGTTCCAATTCCGGAATGGAATTGACCATATGCCTGAAGTATATTCATGACAATATCTTGTCTCTGTGTACTACAGCAACAGTCATGAACAGTATAATTGATTTGAAACAAGCTTATGTCTGTGGGGCTTTTGTCCATGCACCATACTATCTAGCAGATGCTTTCAGTATAATACCTAATAATTATATATATACATATATACACATATATATATATATATATATATATATATATATATATATATATATATATATATATATATATATATGTGTGTGGGCAGGTATGTGTGTGTGCGTGCAGCATTTATAAGATAAAGATGTCACAAACATAGATCTGCATTTGCAATAACAATATTCATGCATTATGTTATCTAACTCGAGTGTCAGATACAAAATAAGGAACCCCATAGAAAGTGAACCTATGGGTCCATATTTTGTTACGGAATTTGGACCCCTTATAGAATTTTGACCTCCCTGGCCCATTGAAAACAGTGGAATGTTGATTAGATAATATAATGCACATTTGAGCTAAGATGCTACAATTTTGGTTACATGCGTTTGGTTATGTTACCAGTGGCATTCATCAAACTGACCAAACAGATTCATTAAAAACATTAAGAGATCAGTAAAAGACCCATTGGTTGAATTAACATGGCTCCATAGGGAAAATGCTTTTCCCTGTGGTTGATTACTTTATACATTCTATATGACACTGGCACTCTTATATTCTAAAAATAATATATACAAGGGAAAGTTTCTCACATTGTGGTTCACTTTTATTATGCAAAAGATGAATTTTGTAAAATTTTCAAGTCACCGTATGTGTAATCTTTTCAGATGAAGGATTCACCATTGGTTCGTACAAGTACAGATACTAGTTTTGAAGCATCCAGCGCTACGGGTGATGCCGTCAATCTTTACATTACGGATGTCACCTTTAGTGCCATCACTGCTACTACTGCTGTGGCACCACATACAACTGATGCTGAAATGCAAATCGATCCGGTAATGATATTTCAAGTGCGACACTTCGCGAATACTGCTGTAGTCACGGATGACATTATTGGACCAATGAACTACTCCTATGTGAAGCTTCCATCAGATTCAGTGAGAACAAAGACATTGGTGCAGATGATGCACACTATGTGATAACAGCGACATAACCGAGGGTGACTCAAGCAGCTCCGACACCTATGAGAAAGAGAAGAAGTTTGTCATTCGTGAGAAAAACTTATGTTACTTTTCTGCACCTGCCACACACCAAACAGCCATAAACTGTGACACAGGTTGTACTCATGTCTGATCTATCAGCCAAGGTCTTTCGGATACTGGGGTGTCTGTCAAAGGAAAGGGTGCTGATTTCTACCCCTGGATAAGTGAAAGGTGAATTGAATATGTTAGGTGTATGTGTACTATCAGTCAGAATAAGTAGTGTATTGGTGTATATTTAGTGCCAGTAGTTTATTGGAACAGATGGTTGGTGTGCAAGTACTATCAGTCAGAACAAGTAGTGTATTGATACATATGATTGGTGTACATTTAGTGTCAGTACAAGTAGTGTATTTGGTAGAGAATGAGACGCTTGGTTTACATTTGCTGTCGGTAGGAACAAGTAGTAGATTCAGTCAGAACAAGTAGTATATTGGATACACATGATTGGTGTACATTTACTGTCAGAAGACGTAGTGAAATGGTGCAGATTCCAGAATGAGATCATTGGTGTACATTTACTGTTGGTAGGAACAAGTAGTGTATTGGTATGCATGATTGGTGTACGTTTACTGTCAGTCAGAACAAGTAATATTGTTACACATGATTGGTGTACATTTACTGTCCAATCAAAACAAGTAGTCTATTGCCATTGGTACAGATGATGATGGTGAAACAGTTAAATGCCTTGGCTTTATAAAGATTAATTATTTCCTAAGCTAAACTACCAGTATATTTGATATGTTGTGGCATAATAATGATGTGTGTAACCGTGATATCCATGTTCCAGGTTGTATTTCCCTGTGGTAGAAGTCACTGTTTTTAGTCAAACAGTTAAATGCCTTGGCTTTATAAAGATTAATTATTTCCTAAGCTAAACTACCAGTATATTTGATATGTTGTGGCATAATAATGATGTGTGTAACTGTGATATCCATGTTCCAGGTTGTATTTCCCTGTGGTAGAAGTCACTGTTTTTAGTCAATGGTTTCAGTCGTTCTAGTTAGCCTTATTTCTTTGGTAATTGTTTTTCTATGTGAATAAACTGTTGGTATATTTTATGTTGGTCTCAATATAAATGAAATTGTGTGTGCAAGATGCTGCAGGTAACATTTTTGTTGACAGAAGTGGGATATGGATAAGGAGGCATTCACATCATTCAGTTATTAATATTTTATTGGGAATTTTTGTAGTTTTCCAGGTTGTTTTTCGACCTGCTGCATACTGTGGGTGCCTCACAATTTGTCTATATCAGACTATCAGTACACTCACCTGTGTCAGGTCAATCTCCATAGCTAAACTTTCCATCAATTCAATTCGGTTCAGAATAGACATCACAGATCCTTCCCACATTGCAGGATGGGATTACTTGTCTTGCCTTTCCTGAGCCTGAAATATAATTTGTCAGGGTTAGTTGATAGCACTAATTCCATAATTACCATAATAGTTGCAAAACTGTGAACATTAAATACTGTCAGTAGTTAATTATTGTTATTTAAATGATTACATTGCACCAAACAACAAGGTGTTGTGGTGTGCTATAAAGAGAGGGGTGTTTACAAGTACGAATATTAATGTAATCATGATTACAGTAATTATTGCAATCACAATTACTAATGTAGTCATGATTACAATCATTATTACAATCACAATTATGGTAACATCTAAGAATATATATATATTCACATAATGAATTAAATAAACCCTCATGTTATTATTGTCATCAATGTTATTCAACACAAAATCAAACACAATATTAAAATACAGTCACGGTACACTTCATTAGATTAGATACAAAATAAAGAGAAGAGCCTGCTTGCATTGCCATTGTAGTTCGGACCTCGCCCTCGGGCTAGGTAAAAGAAATATGCAGAAAAAATATGATTATTAAAATGGCAACGATTCGATAACAATTGAATTACTGACCTGCTAGCTATAGGGCGAATCAATGAGTCGGCATGCAAATCATGCAATGACAGCAGGCCAACATCTAGCACCGCTCTGTTTGTGCATATCAGTACAAAATCATCGACATCGTCTTCGCCTTCGTACGGTGATGGAAGCACCAACGCGGTCGGGCACACGGTGCTGCATAGCCATAGCCTAGCCCTAGGCATGGTAGCTTCCTCGGCGCAGCATGATGACTCAACGTAAACGTGCGCAGACATCAGGACGTAATTTCCACAGGTTCACCACATCACATTACCTAGTCAGGAATCGTTGACAGTCAAAGCGCTGTTGTAATTTTTCCTGAATCCAACGTCAACAAAGTCAAAGGCGAAGCCGACCTGGAGTCTGGAGCGTGACTCGCACACTCGGTGACATTTTACGACTGTCAACCGTTGTTTCCGTGTGGCCTGTCGAACTAGACTCTTCGTCTGTGGTTTCCATTTCTCCAAAGATAGACTAAACTATTACGGAAGTTCAGTAAACCACTAATCGCTAGTAGCAGATCTGGTAAAACTGTCACAAGCGATGCATCCATCTTGTCAACAAGTAAAAAATAGTTCCGGTATTCCGTTATCGCATATTCTCGTTGGTTAGCGTCTCGTGTGTTCGAGAAGTGTGGCGTTTTCGACGATTTTTTGCGTGTTTTGTTGTAATTTCTTTAACTTTTTTATTTGGAACGAACAAAAACGCTATTTTGTTGACGTGTGTAAACACTTGTATATATAACAGAGACCCATATCTTTTTTTTTCGCTCCAGAATGCCTATTTACGAAATAAATCGCAAAAAATCGAAAATTTACATTGATTAGATATACGCGACTCAAACCACTCGTTTCGACAACAAGATGGCGATACGCAGTGATGTATTTTGTCGATTTTTGTCTCGAACAAAATCAGTTTTTCAATTTATCTCACACATTAGCAGGTATCTGTCACCATTAATGCATAGTTAGATAATATATATTTAAATATACGGCACAACACAAAATTGCTTCAGTTCCCCTTTAAGCTGTTCTGTGATTACGAGTAGCTTTCTGGCATTCACTGTGTCACTACTTATAATCACCTCGTTGGTATCCCGTGTAGTATCAGCAGCATCGAAGTCCCCGGCGATGATGACATTCGGATGTCTACGCATACACTTGGTATGCAGTTCGGTCAGTGATTTTTTTAGGTGCTCTATGTGTTCAAATGGAGCCCTAGGTGGTCGATAGAATGAGCCCAAGTATACTTTCTCTGATTTGGACAATTGAATCCTTTTCCTCTGTGACTAGGCCATCCTCCCTGATGGCACAGGATACTCCACCTCCATCCCTGGTACGGTCTTTTCGATAAACATCTGTATAGCGGCTAGGGAAGAGGCTGTGTGTCGGGAATGTGCCGTCAATGTTAGACTCACAACCAAGAATGACGTGTGGGTCGTGTTGGTTGATAAGTGCACGGAATGCACAGTTCTTTATATTCCCCACGATACTATTACACTTCACTGACAGTATACTGAGAAGTAAAGTTCCTTTCTTAGGGGTTGTCCTTGAGTTGGGTTGATACTGTCTCCATTCAAGTCAGCCACTAAGCCAGTGGTGGTAATGTTGGCAGGCTGCATTGTCTAAGACGACTGGCATTGTCTCTGTCCCGCCATGTGTCGGCGAAGCATGACTAATGCCTAGTTGCTTCAGGTCATAATACACTGTCTTGGAGGCACGCATCAACGAATCAGCTGGTGGCTTGTGTACATGATTACCATGGCGACCGTCGCAGCTCACTGTACAAGACACTGTAGTTACAACAGTAATGTCTCATAAAAACCGCTAAAATCCAGTAAAACCACCAATATCCAAGTCGTATTTGAGACGTTACAGTAGTCCACAGATTTTCACAGAAAAAACTAGATGTAAACTTAAAGTACAGTATAGCTCAAAACTTAAAATAATGTCAACAATACAGCGACAACGTTTCACTGTGGCAGCACAAGCGCACACACATCCGGGTCTGTTCCAAGCGCGCACGCACACACACACGCACGCACGCACGCACGCACGCACGCACGCACGCACGCACGCACGCACGCACGCAGGCAGACACACACACACACACACACACACACACACACACACACACACACACACACACACCATGAATGTGTTACAATGTTATATGACCAGGGACGCACGCACGCACGCACATGAAAGCACATGCACGCGCGCACAGTTATATCAAACTATTATATCTAAATATTTTTATACATTATAAAATTAGATTTTGACCGGCGAACTTATTCTAAGAAGTATGGCAAGTCATGGTTATGGCAAGTCATGGTTGTCAAGGTAAAGCACCCGTCCAAACTGACGAGACGCATGACACAGAACCATTCAAAGTTTGTTGAAATTGTATCCGCGTCCTGGTATGTTTTATGATGAGTACAGCAATGACACAGCACCGAACGACATTGAGTTAACTTGTTCAACCCCTCTGGTCAGGTAAATAACAATTAAAAGGCGTAACCAGACATAACCACCGTAGTGGTTATAGTCTACACAAACGCTCGAGTATTGTACAGTATGATCAGCTTACAAACGTGAATCTTAAGCGCTGTCAATAGATATAAAAACAACGTAGACAATAATGTGACTTCCTGTACTCACCCTAGCGCTTAGATACAAATTGAGCGAGTTTGTTCTATTGCTGCGTCTGTCAAAACGAGGAAATGTAGTTGTGATCTACGACCTCGATGGATCTCGCGCATGCGCGACTGGCGTGGTTATAAGGAACGTAAGTCTCGCGCCTCGTTTTCGTTCTGGAGTCCACTATATGTTCTCGATTATCCAGGCTGGCAAAACCGCTTGTTGCACACATCTTCGCCTGGATTCTCATTGTGACGGAAAATATGTAAGTGCCCAGATTCTGGGAACATAATTATACAATTAGGTAATTACGATATCATCCGGGCATTTGACTAATTCACAAAACAAGAGCTAGCTTTTATCAGTTGATAAGATGCAATTCGAATAAACTTTGATTATATTGACACAACTTTCCGACTGAAAAGTTAAATCAGACTAAACAAAATGTGTAGCATCTCGATAATGACGCTGATTGGCTGATGGCGCTTCACGGGAACGTCAACACAGAATGGAGTGGTGATAGTGGATAACAACGAGACCACGCCTCTGCTGACAAACTCTCTTCTCGGTGGATTCACGAAGCCGAGTGAGAGTCGGGATAAGCGAGACTAGGAGTCCACTGGCGACCTCGATGGTTTTTATGCCTGTGTAAAGAATAGGATTTTGTTTTGTTTTTTTGGTGTACTCACATAATTGACACCGTCATGTATTGACATGTAGTGTTGTCTGCTAGTGGTGCTGCCGGCTGGCGACCATGTAGAGAGGAATTGTCGGGCAGTGGACCTAATAAAGTGTCAAAAGGTCAGAACAGACATCAAATGGTGTACATTTTTCTGGTTTCAGACAGACGATGTTAAAGGTGTTTGAGAAGTTTTACTTCTAAGAATGTTCACGGTAATCGCTTGAGCGTTGGTAACAACTGGACTTTTACTGGATACCATGTATTATCGTTCATGCATTGACAGCATAGCAAATCTGTTTACTTTACTCAAAACAGCCCGTTTGTGGACATGAACTTTGTGGGTTTATGTGCATTTATAGACACCTTGTTAGGCATAAATATTTACTAAAGATTTTCGACTGATTCCTCAAGTCTAAATGAGTAGTTTTCGAGTATTTTTGAATATCTGAAGCTATTTAATATTTAAATAGGTAAGTTTCGCGATAATAAAATCTTCCACCAGTTGCACGAGACTGGTGCCCAAGTCCACGGTGCGGCGCCACTTGTCACATGCTCACTTTCCTAAGCGTAGTGTGCGGAGCGCCTCTCGGGAACGATCCGGAAACCAGTTTACATTGGCACTAGCATCGAAACCACTGGTTGTTCTGGTGCCATAATCCAGTGTGGAGCTGCAATATCAAATAAAAATAATTTTCACACGTATACCCGATCATTGTAACAATTACGTTTGGTGTCACATTATGGAAAATTTAATACTGTTATGAAAAACCCATAGAGGCATTCAAAGTCAAATGGCAGAGCAATGAAAGATGGTGCTGTAATGTTGTAACAGTACTACGAATACATTGTGTAATAACATTAATAATATATTCCTTTCAGTCAGCCGTAAACTTTTTATTCCATTTATCGAAATGGGTTCTCAGTACTGAAGTTATTCAGTGCATGTCAGCGGTTATTGTATGTCCCCAGTTATGGAAATATTGACATTATCAAGGCCTTCCAAGCCATGAGGGATACATAGTCCCCAATACACGTATAAGTATGATTTGATGAACCAAGTGATTTCTCATGGTTCTACTCATATTTGAATGTGCTGTCTTGAATGCTCTGTCACAGAAAGTGATGGATATGAATAAAATTACCACATCCCTCGTTTCTTTCGTGACTGTTCATCACTATGCCTTCTTGTACTGGCAGGCAAGTATTATAGTTTTTCGACAATGTTTGTTGTTATTTGATCTCTATTTGGGCGCCAAGAATATCCTCAGTGTCTGTTCTGTAACATACATGTATACAAAAGTACACATTAAACATATTAAATGTTGGAGGTTTATGTTGCTTAAGTAGAAATAATTTGATAAAGTTAATGATATTGACAATGTAATTGTAGTCCGCATTACCCCAAGCTACCCTACTTCAATGTTTTTGTGTTGCAATGTTTCAGTGGTGGGTGACTTGGAGTATTGTGTGTTATTTTTTACAAATAAAAATTATGGTTATTTATAACTAAAACAAAAATTGTTTGCCCATGAATGGCCGATTCATTTTGACTGCGCAAATATTTAAAACATTACATGATTTTTCAAATTTTCATTCACACTAAAAATAAAGACAGGACAATAATCGTAATTACTGCGTTTAACAAGCACTTCGTCCTCTAGTTTGTCCGTTTGGTGTATTATTCTCGAACAATCTGATTCCATATATAAAATTAGATAAGAAAATATGAAGGGAAAGAAACTTGCAATTTGTGTACAACGCCACCAAGTATGTATGCAAATGCTTTTGTATGATCATCGTCTTGTGCATGTCGTGCATATAGGGGAAGGTGGGGCATGCCCGCACACGTGAGGTATAATGTGTCCTAACTAATGAACTGTTCATGCAATAATGGTAACATTTCGCCTTGTTAATCATTATATTTAGTAGTTTACCACTACGAATCATCAAACATCAACTCCACTAGGAACAACATATATGTTATCAACATTTATTGATCACTGGTGTGCGAATATGCCCCAGGGTACTGGGGCATATCCGCACAGGTATGTGCTTATACACATCGCGTATTTCAGACCTTTGCTACAGAGCAGGATACGAAATGCAATGGTAAACTTCAAGCTGCCAAAGTATTACTATTAGATCAGAGCTTATAACAGTGCATATAAAAGTTAAACACACAGATTTAATTACATATAAAAAATAAACACACTGATTTAATTACGTCTGTTTCGTGTTGCTGAGCTTTCGGGGTGGGTATCCGATAGATTTTAGCTTAATTTTGCACCAGATATTGGGACGTTCAGAGTTTTCGTACGTTCTGGGGAGCCGTCTTACATTCAGGGGCCGGTTTGCCCAAGTTACCCTACTTAATTCGTGTAGATTCGTGGATCAAAGATGCACAGTTAAACGACGAATTCAAGGGCATTTCGTTCACGCGACTCGGGAATGAAAAGGTCCCTCCTCTATTTGATTTTTTTGCTCGTCTCATTTCTAATTCATTTTGCGAAAATTCCGACCTATCTAGTATATATTACGACATGCTAGCTTATTTTTGCAACTTTTATATGTAGTTTTTGTGAATTCATCAGGCAAATTATTAAATTATTTAATTCAGCATGCAGAATTTATTGAAGTGAAAATGGAAATGCAGAAAATTCACGAATTTCGCCCTTGGTGAAATTTTATAACTTTGTCATGTGATCGGCGAGAGGATGGAAGTCACGCCCATGATCAGCCTTGACCCCATACAGTGTTTACCGTTTTGGATATCCACTATTTTGAGCGTATCGAGATCTAACGACTAAAGTCAATTCTTTCGATGATTTGAAAAAAATACGCACTTTTTGATTAAACAGACTGCGGGTATTACTTAAGCTGTTCACACACTACATATTAGGACATCAACGAACCGGATTTACGATAGGTTAAATCAGTTGAAGGTGCAGTTTTAAACGACGAGTCTGACTTGCAGGCCAGGCGTTTCATTAACAGGCCAGGCGTTTCATTCAAAGGCCAGGCGTTTCATTCAAAGGCCAGGCGTTTCATTCACATGCGGGGCGTTTCGTTCAAAGGCCAGGCGTTTCATTCAAAGGCCAGGCGTTTCGTTCACTCCACGCGGGAATGAACCGCCCGCGGTTTTGTGTGTACTCAATTTGTGTACAAGGATAGAATAAAATATAAGCCATGAAATATATTTAATGCAACAATGACCCTAAATAAGGCACGATTTCATTTCCTGTAACAGTCCTTGTACGACTTGCATGACAGGCGTTTCGATTACATTACAGGTCAGGCGTTTCGTGCACGCGATACGGGAATTAACTGCACGGCTAAATAACATAATTATTTGTGGCATTCTTAAAGCAAGATGTTATTATTAAGTAGTTCATTAGTTTAGTAAAGTTGCGATACCCACAAAAACTTGTCAAATTGTATGATTACTTGAGAACTATTTCCTACGGTGGCGCTTCACAGTGCAACGCGGTTGCTAAGTATAATTACAATGTACGCAGTTTGAAGGTGATGGTTCGGCCCACAGATGCGTTAAGAATTAAATTGTTTTTAATTAAATATAATCATATATATATATATATATATATATATATATATATATATATATATATATATATATATATATATATATATATATATATATATATATATATATATATGTATTATATATTATTAAATATAATCATATATATATATATATATACATACATGCATACATACATACATACATACACACACACATATATATATATATATATATATATATATATATATATATATATATATATATATATATATATATATATATATATATATATATTGTGTGATTATATTTAATTAAAAGCAATTTAATCCTTAACGCATCTGTACGTTTTTCAAGATCCGAAAACGCTAATAATTGATCATATAACATTTCCCATTTACAACAAAAAGTTAAGTCAAAACAAAGAGCGTAATAAGGTCCATGCCCACGCACCCCACTTTCCAGTTAGAATACAATAGTTGTTTCAGTCCACGGAGCCCGCTGGCACCTGTTACATGCACAGTAGTTTCGGCCCATGCGAGCGAAAACACTTCACGGTTCATCGGCTGGGAAAGCGGTTGGTTCGGCCCATGGGCCGAACCCATTATGGGCCGAAACATCCGACACCCCTGGTCTGCCTAATGAAGAAACCAATTTTCAGGACATTTCAAAAGTTGATGATGATTTTTTTCAGTTTTAACTGACGATTAAGTAGCTATGCCTGAGCACTTTAGTAAAAAAGAAATAAGTATTTACATGTAAATTGTAATGCCTCTTAATGCGTTATTTTTATCTGTTTTCAGGTGCTTCCAACAAGTTTTCAAGCTACATATCTGAAATGTGCTGACTACATAGACATATTGGTATATTTTATCCATGTAAAATTCAAGAATGATAGAACAAAGGACAATGGGTATACCGGTTGCACGAAAAATGGAAAAGAACATTAAAAAAACTGTGAGAAGGATTTGAGCATCCTGTATTTCATTTTTGTTTTACATCCAAATTACTACCATCTATTGGCAGGGATACTGGTAATAACCTGTTTGTTCAGTAGGCGAACCAGTTGCTATACTTTCAGAATAATTCATTATTAAACTTGAGAAGGTGGGACAAATCCCATGACCACAATTTTTTAATGTGCATAATCATTTATTAGGTAAACAACATTACAATTTCAGGATGGTGTTCCGTCTTGTTTAATTTATATTGCAGGTGAAAGTTAGTTCTGCCCACTGGCGTTTTCTCCTAATTTTCTCCCAAATTGGCCAAACATATCCAAAATAAATGTGGCAGAACACCATTCTGAAATTTTAATTGTAATTGTCACCATACTTCTTCAGAAGGGTCATTCATCAGTTAGCCATAAAATGTCTTTGTTGCACTCACAGAGGACAGTGCCAAGAATTGCTACCTGCCTAACTGCTAGTCTTTAGCAGTTTTCCTTGAGTCGGGGTATTGCGGATGTTCAGCAACGCCAAATACTGGTCCTCGCCAGCTTTTCATGCTTTCTTGATCATCTTCTTTGCACTTTCACTGAAGATTCCACTTTACCGTTTGAGCGACTGTCGTGTGGAGAAGTTGACACATGTTGTAAACCCCATGTCCTACTGAAATTAGCAAACTCATCTGATATCAGCTGGGGACCTTTGTCACTATTGACAGTGTCGGGAATCCCCATTCTAGCAAAGTGAGTTTTGAGTTTGGTAATGACCGCCTTGGACCAGGTGGTTGCAAGGCAATTAATCTCCAAAAAATGTGATCTATAGTCAGTCGTGACTAGGTAATCTTTTTCGTGATAGGAGAACACCGACCTTCTGCCATGGTCGATCAGGCACCTCATGGCTCGTTAGAGTTTCCTTGGTCTGAGAACATTCGAACTCACGACAGGTTTAACATGCTTGGATGTATTCTTTGATTTCTAGGCCAGTACACTGACTCTCTTTCTCTTATTAAACATCATTCAATGCCAACACGGCCTATGTGAATGTCCCTCTTGATATGTGACCTCATGATGTGCAGCATCACGAGCCTTTCACCTCGGAACACCAAGCCATATGCGACAGCATCTCTGAAGTTGTAGGGTATTGCAGGAGGCGGCACATTTGATTTATCGGGCCAGCCATGCTGTATAACAGCTTTCAGCACTTATAGTGTGGAGTCTTGCTCACTTGCATTACGAATGTTTTGAATACCATCGTCTCTAATGGTTCACAGCGTGAATAGCTTCGAATTCAGTGGTAGGTTGTTTCTTTCCAGCAGGTAGGTAGGCACATGACAAGGTGTCAGCAAGATATATCTTCTTGCTTTCCAAGTACTTGACATCAATGCCGTATGCTAGAGCACGTAGCAGCATGCCTTGTAGACGCTTTGGTGCTCTGTCTAGAGGTTTCTTGGTTATAGCCTCAAGTGACTTGTGATCACTGTAGGCGAGGATGAAACGACCATAGGTAAACTGGTGCCACTTCTCAAGAGCAAAGATGACTGCCAGCATCTCCTTCTCTATACTGGCATACCTGGTCTCCGCGTCTGTCAATGCACGACTGGCATAAGCGATTGGTCTGCCATCCTGGAGCAGAGCACGTCCCAGGCCATAGTTGCTAGCATCACACTGAATGACAAGTTGCGAGTGGGTGCCTCAGCCAGGAGTCTTGTGATGGCTTGCTCCTGCGCATCACTCCACATCCGGTCAACATCATACTGAGTAAAAGCAACAGTGGGACGGAAGACATCAGTCAGCTTAGGTACGTATCTCGCCAAGTAGGTTACTGTGCCTCTTAGTATCTCACCAGCTTCCTTGCCGCCAGGTCTCTCCATCTTCAGAACAGCTTCGACCTTGGACGGGTCGAGTTTCAGACCATCAGCCTAGGAATGGGATCTCATCGACATTGAAGCGACACTTCTCAAGGTTGAGTTTGATCCCATGCGCCATACATCTTTGGAGTAGCCCCTGGATTTTTATACAGTTATCAGAGTCATCAGATTCATAGATGCTGATATCATTGGTTCAGCATTTGGTTCCAATGTGAGATGGATTTTGCCACCAGGGAGGGATCCAAGTTTACCATCAAGCACGTCAGGATAATCTTTAATACTAAGAGTACGAGATTACGAGTAGTGCTAGATACATATACTGCAGATAACATTTCAAAGTTCTCGTAGTTCACTGTGGTCAGCTTCATGCGTTCAGCAGCCTTACGACTGAGTAGGGGAGTCAGTTCGTCACCATCCACTATGACATAGTCCACGCTGAACCTGTCTCCAGTAGCTGGATTCACAGTTTTAGCACGGCACTTGCCAAGAGATTCGGTCTTCACATTGTTACACATCTTTAGAGTGACAGATTCTGGATGGATATCCTTATCCTCCGCATATTTGTTGGGTAGTACATTGACAGTGGAGCCACAGTCAACTTGAATCTCCACAGACTGCTTTCTGACCAACATTTGGCAGAAGATGGGACCATTATCATCCGAGCTGAGTGTGTGCACATCAGCAGTTACTGAGCTAATGTCACCATAATTATTACATGAGCTGTCGGAGTCACAGTCATTCTGTACACCGTGTACATTCCTGGAGCATTCCTGGGTTTTCGGTTTCGGCATTCCCCCAGGTGAATGACTGGTAACAGCATGTACAGATTCTTCGTCATCTCCAATATAACGTAGTTGAGATGACGCGGCCTGAGCACATCGACAGAGGTCGATGCATGAAAAGTCAGAGCAGACTCTTGAAGCAGACGTTTCCTTGTGGCATTGTCAGTAATGCCAAGCACGATGCGGTCTCTCAGTAGACTGTCTCGCATGCAGTCACAAAAGTTGCAAACTTTTGACAGGGTTCGTAGTGCAGCACGTAACTTTCAACACATTCAGTAGCACCTTTGTTGAGGTTGCTGAACACGTAGCTCTCATATGTCTCATTAATCGTTCCCACAAAATGAGCATCGAAACCAGCAATGACATCATTTAGTGTATGCGGATCAGGAAAGCACATGCCATTATACAGTTTCAGCAGGTAAAGCAAGATTTTGAACGTTTCGGTGTGCAATACCTATTTTTTGCGTCAGTGCGTAGCGCGTTCACGAACTTGAGCCACACTACTGTTCATAGTTGCACACAGGAATAACACTATACGGCATCTAGAAAGCAGTAGAAATAGTCAAAACAGTGTACCACCCCACTTTCAGTTGCGCGTCTGATCACAGACACTCACCGTTAAACTCAGTCTCAGAGCCAATGGAAAGGCCCACGGCACATGGCGCGCTTAGACCGAGCAGTATCACCGGCCGCCACTAGGGGTAAGACCACTGTTGACCTTCCTGTTTATTGTTTCACACGAATGTAGGGCGTATCAAATTGTGATATGTGAATTCTCCTCCAGTCTACGAAGTAACAATGCTATAACAGTTGTTATAGTTATGGTATTCTCTGTCTTATTTGAACAGAATACAGAGTCACTATATATAAAGTAGGTATACTAAGGTCCGCTGATCCATTGGTTTCGCGCTGATCAAGCCCGGTCTGGGCAGTCAACGCCTAATGCGATCTCTGCGGTAGTACGAAGCCCATAACAAGACATCTCTAGTGGCCTTTTGCACAAACGAAGAGGATAAATAAATAATACGGTCCCCGAAGCACGGCAGAAAGAGTTGTATTGCTGCAAACAATGGATATTCGTGAGAACTGCTAAACATACAGTCCACGTGTATTATTTGGAATTTCTACAGACTCGCGCGTTTCCTCAGGACGCGCGTAGAAAAGCGATAATCTGATTCTGAAGAAAAGTGCAAGTCTTGTAATGGACTTCATAAGTAACACATCATGCATCACGCAATGTCTAGCGGGCGTACCATTGTCTAACATCGTGACATACATGTCAAGTTGTGATGATCAAAATTACCGAGATTATTAGTCAATCGACGCCGTTCCGCGAAAGCCCGACTGCCTCGCACCTGATCGCCTCGCGCATGCGCGACAGACCGCTCCACCCTTTCACATATCTAATCCACCGAAGCAAACATAACAAAGGAATACAAAAGAAAGTGTTTATGTTTACCCAGACCTGGCCAATCAGTTTTCTTCCAACTATCCTTAAAATGTAACTGGTAGGTCTACGATCTTTTTTGTCTTTGCTCAGTTTCCTTGCAAGCTATCATCGAAATTTAAGCATATTACTGCTCCTGGTAGCCGAAATAAAAAGTCCCACACCTTTTGAAGAAGTTATCATGAAGCTTCCATTCACCACTCCTACTCACCTGAACTATATTTAAAGACAAAACAAATAGGGTAAGTGCTAGTAAGACCGCGCAACCGACAAGAGTGCCCGCAGCCTATATCGATATGTTACACACCAGTTAGCGCCACTAAAGTACCATTACATTGCGTGGCAATGCTGACATCCCGCGCACCAGAAATGCGAACAACGTGCATATGATTTTGGGATTACAAGAAGTATATGAAGTTTTTCGACAAGTTTGCTGTAATTGTTCTATACGTGAAGTTAGCTATTCACGCTATGATACTTTTGTAGAAACTAAATCAGACTAGGTAAATTCGTAGCTGATTTGTAAGCTAAACAATTGGCATAAATAACCCAAACACAACGCGGTAGAACATATGTTCTGTCGCGTTGTATTTGGGCTTTTACGTATGGCTCTTGAATTTCACACATCATGTTTGTAAACACACAGATCGATAATTCATCAATACTAAATTAGCATGTGTGAAATTTTAAAATAATTGCAATGCTCTCTGTTCTTCAAGTGTGGTTTACAAACACCCTTTGGTTGTAATAAATTATGATGGGTTGGAAGATGAATATTTACATTCCCATGAATACGGTGCCAGTATTGTAGGTAGCCTAATTAATAAATTAATTGTTTTGGAATTCTGGTCATCAATGTTAAACTGCTACTGGTACTGTGGACGCTGTGCCAGGTCGTGCCATTGGCATTGCAGATGCTATGCCACGTCGTGCCACTGGTACCGCTGATACCGTTCCAGGTCATAGCATTGACATTGCAGATGCCGTGCCAAGTCATTCCACTGGTAGCGCCGACGCCAGGCTAGGTCAAGCCATTGGTGTTGCCGACGTTGTGAAAGGTCGAGCCATTGGTATTCCTGACGCTGTTCCACTAATAGTGTCAACGTCGTGCTAGTTATGTAATATAGGATTTGTTTGGGTATTCATAGCAACAGGTATTATAAACTAAACAGCCAGATTACAATAGGGGTCAGACTACAGTTGAACTTCCTATTTATTGTTTCACACGAACGTAAGGCGTATTAAATTGTGATATGTGAAATTAAGCAATTCGCATGACATAACATAAGTGCAATTAAGCAGGCATATTCACATGTTTGTTTGTACAAGTTATTGGCTGTGAAATAGTGCATTTTTTAAAGAATATAACAGGCAGAGGGATTGATGGGAATTTTTCTGCTATGGGCCACATGGGCGTATTAATGCATGAATATTTTTGTAAACATTGATAGTCATCGCACATGGGGGCGTTTAAAAAGAGATGCAAAGTATGTGATTTTGACAAAACTTGGTCAGCCTGTAAATGAGATGATTTAACAAGATTAACAAGATTTGCCATCCAAGCCAAAGGCCCAGATGGCAAGTGGACAAGGAAGCCATTGGCTTATCGAGAGTCCAACAATGTTCATCTACTTATAACCCGCCCTCCTGAGATATGTGTCAACCTTGTTTTTAAACATATTCACGCTGCTAGCAGTTACACAATCTGTAGACAATTTGTTCCATTCATTTATTGTCCTCTGTGCGAACGAGTGCTTCCTGATGTCCAATCTACATTGATCCTTTACTAATTTTACCTCATGTCCTCTAGTTCTGCTATCCTTCTTGAGTGAGAAAAACATATTTCTATCAATATTTTCATACCCATTCAATATCTTAAAAACTTCAATCTGATCTCCTCTTAACCTCCTTGTCTCTAGAGTTGTTAAACTACATTCTTTCAGGCGTTCTTCATAACTAAGGTCTCTAAGTTCTGGAATCATTTTAGTTGCTCTCCTTTGTATGCGTTCAAGCGTATCTATATCCTTCTTACGATATGGTCTCCATGCTTGTATACAGTATTCTAAATGAGGTCTAACTATTGCTTTATAAAGAGGTATAATTAACTTTTTTCCCTTGTATGTTATGTTTCTTCTAATCAATCCAAGAATTTGATTACCCTTTGAAGCTGCAATACCACACTGCTCTGAAACTTTCATATCAGCGCTTATTGTAACTCCTAAGTCCTTTTCTTTTACAGTAGTACCAAGAACAGTAGCTCCCATTTTATAGTTTACATTCAAGTTCCCATGTCCTGTATGTAGGCATTTACATTTCCCAAAATTGAACAGCATCTGCCATTTCTCAGACCATTTCACTAATCTGTCTAGATCGTTTTGTAAATGTTGTTTATCACCATCAGTATTAACCTTTCTAAACAGTTTTGTGTCATACGCAAATTTCAGTACGTTACTTGTTATACTGTCGTCCAAGTCATTGATATAAATTAAGAATAATATAGGTCCTAATACTGATCCTTGAGGTACCCCACTCAAAACCGATTTCCAATTTGAAACATCTACTACAACTCGTTGTCTTCTGTCAGTCAGCCATTGTTCTATCCAGTCATTTATGCTATCCCCGATACCATGGGCTTCTAATTAAGTAGTAATCTTTGATGTGGCACTTTGTCAACAGCTTTCTGAAAATTTAAGTAGATAATATCTACTGGCGATCCCACGTCTATCCACTTAGTGATTTCTTCAAAAAAACATAACATATTTGTTAAGCATGACCTCGCTTTAAGGAATCCATGTTGAGATGAATTTAATAATTTATGCTTAACGAGGAAGTCTACCATATGGTCTTTAATTAACCTTTCTAATAATTTACAAATCACTGACGTTAAACTCACTGGTCTGTAATTCTCTGACTTATTTCTCGAACCCTTTTTAAATAATGGTATGATGTTTGCTTCTTTCCATTCAAACGGAACAACTCCCTCTTTTAATGACAAGTTGAATACTCTTGCAAGTGGTATACTGATTTGATCTACTGTTTCCATTAGTAATTGTGGAGGAATCCCATCCACTCCCGGTGATTTGTTATCCTTCATTGCCTTTATTTTCTTAGCTACCAATTCTGGAGTTACAACTAACGGACCTAAATAGTCAGATTTAGCCCCCTGAAATTTAGCATCAGCAACTGGTAATGAACTAATATCTTCTTTGGTAAACACTGAACTGAAGTAACCATTTAGGTCTTCCGCCATTAAAAACCCCTGTGATATTATATTTCCAGCACTGTCTTCTAGAGGTCCAACCTTGTCTTGTACGTTTTGTTTACTCCTGACATATGCATAAAAACTCTTGCTGTCATTTTTTATGTTACATGCCAGTTTTTGCTCATAGCTTCTTTTAGATTGTCTGATTTCAGTTGTAGCTACATTAAGTGCCTCTTTGTATTTTGCATAGTCTTCTTCCTTTCTGGTACGCCTATAAACCCTCCTCATAGTTTGTTTTAGCATTATCTTTCTAATAGCCTCTTTTGACAAGTGTTTCTTTCTACACCGTTTTCCTTGTTTTTGGAAGGGAACAAATGTATCGATGATACTCTCAATTTCATATTTTAGAATATTCCAACATTCAATTGCGGTCTTATTCATCAGCATGTTATTCCAATCTAGCTTTGCTAAGTATTTTCTCATATCTTTGTAGTTACCTTTGTGGAAGTTTCTCTTGTACGTTTTCTTATTTTTACTTTCTGATTTTACATTGATGTCAAAATGTATTTGATTATGGTCACTATTACCCAATGGTTCAAATATTTTTACATTGTCCACTAATTCTTTTTGTGATGACAAAACTATATCTAATACATTTTCTCCCCTGGTTGGTTCTAGTACGTGCTGAGTAAGAAAGCTATCCTGGATTAAACATAGAAATTGTTGATCCTCAATCCCTGTGCTCTCTAGAGAATTCCATTGTATGTGTCCATGGTTAAAATATCCCATTATGATACATTCCCCTTTACTAACTTCCTTTATAGCGTTTTTTATTTTTGTGTTGTCCTCTTCCTTTATGTTTGGACTTCGGTAAACTAATCCAATAGTTAATTCTGAATTTCCTGAAACAATTTTGCACCAAACAGCTTCATCGCAATCTGCTTCCCTTTCTAGTTTTATTTCATAAGCCTGAATAGATTCTTTAACATATAAAATAACTCCCCCGCCCCTTCTTCCTATTCGATCTTTCCTAAACATTACGTATCCTGTCAGTCCTAATTCAGCATCTGTTATATCTATTTTGGTCCATGATTCAGTTATACCAATTATGTGAGGGTCAATATCTTCTACCATAATGTTTTTCTTATTTACTATGCTCCTTGCATTTAAACATACGCATATATAACCTTTTTCAGAGATGTTTTTCGGATGATTTGATATTGGTTTATCTGTGCTAGTGGCCTCTTGTTCTGCTTGAGACACCTCTAGGTAACCCCCCTGCACTTCTAGTTTAAAGAATGTTTACTTCCAAAAATATTTGTCATTGTACCCAAGTCGCTATCTACTGCTGCTGAAAGTTTGTCCGCGAATACTGCCGCCCCCTTTCCACTTAAATGAAGTCCATCCTTCATGTACATATCTGCCCTCCCAACAAAACTTCCCCATAAATCCACAAATCCAATTTCCTCTTCCCTACATAGCTTCTGGACTAACATGTTAATTGCCATCCCCCGACAATTTCGATATTTGTGACCCTCCTGCCCATTACAGGTAAAATCCCTGACAGTATTACCTGCTCAACCCGCGTCTGTTTTAGTGTTCTGACCAACTGCCTATATTTCCTAACTATGGCAGTTTTACCCTCCCTCTCTACGTTATTTGTCCCTACGTGTACTAAAACAGATCCACCGAAAAACAGATGATGAAACAAATTCAGAATTGTTGATGGTCATGTTTTGTTATCAGAAAAAAACGTTAACATAGCCACTAATGTAATTTTCCACCGTGGTCTGACCTCTACAAACAATGAGTCAGCCAAATCAGGAAAATACTTTTAAATAGTCCACAAGGTGGCAGTACTGCTCAGTGAAGCTGAAACGTTTGTTGAAACGGTGTGAAGCATGTTCGTGTGTAAACATCAAGACAAATGCTGTAATCATTATAATTTTTCTAATGTATTTTGTTTTTACCCTACACAATTTGGTTAATTTATAGTAGTGGTTAGGTAGTGGGAAATGTTTTTACTTTGATGAAAGCTACGTTTTCAAATATCATTTCATAGAATAAATGGTACGTGACAATTAGGAGTACACTGTATAATTTAATTAATAAATGCGTGTTACGCTGTACGCGTTATGCTCTATTATCAACGTGCCGCACAGTAGAAACTCATTTCAATATTAATATTCTTATAATTGAGAAAGACTGTTACTGCTACGGGATAAGACACCCGGGGGGGGGGCATAGACAAGACACCCGGGGGGGGGGGGCATAGAAAAGACGCCCATTGGATTATACATTTAAAGGTTCCTCCTCAATTCCACTTTTTTTCGCTAGTCTCATTTCAAATTTATTTTACAAAAAATCAAACCTACATAGTATCCACTGCAACATGCTAGCTTGTTTGTGTAAACTTTTGTATGTAGTTTTTGTGAAATAATGAGACAAACTATTAATTACTTAATGTTTGATCAGGCATTAATTGAAATGATAATGGAAACTGTTATATATTGAATAACTAGTTGTTATGTAGTAGTATTACTAGATAGCATTTGTCATTTGGTGAAGTCAACACTTTATTTTATGTAAATCGAGACGAACAGACAGACAACAACACGAAAGTCCATCCCACAGAAATCGGTTAGAGTCTTTGTCAAACAACTGTCACATACACAACATCCCTTCACACCAGTTAAAACTAACTAAACAACCTACTGTTGTACCAGGGATTATTATGCCCAGATGTACAGACAGCTTTACAGTGATAATCGCTCCGGAGCTTTGCGCTCTCGCTCGGATCTGCGAACTGCTGGCTGCGGAGCCGGCGAGTTGACGCTGCTACCCCCAGGTATGGGAGCTGCGTCGTCGGACTCGTCGATCGTGTCGTTTCCACATTCGCCATATTCGGGCGCTTGTTGAATCGGAGCTGGAGCTGGAGCCGCGATGTCGGCTTCTACCGGGTAGTCAGTCGCGCCTGCATGTCGAAGACGCACGTGATTGCGATGGCGCCTCAACTGACGACCGTCGAGCGCCTGCGATGTTAACACGTCATTATGCAGCTCCCGCAGGACTGCGGGAATCCACTTTGGCGAGCTTTGCATATGGTTTTTTACGTAAACCGCATCGCCTGGGCTGAAATGACGCTTCTTCGACTTCTGATTGTAGTACTCGGTCATCTTTTCCTGCGATTTATGCACTTTTGCGCCGATGTTCGGGTGAACCACGTCCAGAAGCGTTCGTAGCTGTCGCCCCTTCAGTAACATACTCGGGGAACTTCCTGTCGTACCGTGAGGGGTTACTCGGTAGGTCAGCAAGTAACGAGCCAACCTTGTCTGCATCGACCCGTCTGTCATCTTTGTTAACCCTCGTTTCACGAGCTGCACTGCGCGTTCAGCGAGCCCGTTCGAGGAGGGGTGATAGGCAGGTGACGTGATGTGCTGAATGCCGTTTTGCCTCATGAACTGCGTGAACTCTGCGCTGGTGAAACATGTGCCGTTATCAGTGACGATAGTCTCCGGCAGACCATGCTCTGCGAATAACATCCGCAATTGTTCAATCGTCACTTCTGATGTCGATGAGCGCACGACCATCGCAGAGATCCATTTTGAGTACGCATCCACCGCCACGAGAATCATTCTGTTCTCTATGGGGCCTGCGTAGTCGAGATGCACCCGTTTCCACGGCTCTTGCGGAAACAGCCACGGTCGCAATGGAGCTCTGGTCGGTTGTCGCGCGTTTTCCTCACATTGAGCACACTGTTGCGAAAGCTGTTCCATCTGGAGGTCAATGCCTGGCCACCAAATGTACGAGCGCGCCAGCGCCTTCATTTTCACCACACCGCTGTGGCTACTGTGTAGTAGTTTCAGCATCGTCGCGCGTCCAGGCTCGGGCACTATGATACGTGCGCCCCGCATCACGCAGCCATCGTGGATGCTCAGTTCGTCACGCACCTTGTGGTATTGCGTTGTTGTGATGTCACTCTCTGGCCACCCGGTGAGCAGATAGCGGTGCACCCGAGATAGCACTGGATCGCGTTGAGTCCAAGTGCGTATGTGAGTGGACGTGACCGGCGAGTCGTTCAAATTCTCGATGAGCTGAACATACTCTGCTGGCGCAGGCGTCTTAGCGGAGTGTGGCGTATGCAGAGGTAGTCTCGAAAGCGCATCACAGTTGCCGTGCGCGTCACCACTGCGATGACGAATGATGTAGGCGTAGCCGGCCAACGTCAGGGCCCAACGCTGAAGTCGACCCGACGCTTGAGGAGGTATCGGTCGTTGCTCGTTGAACAACCCTGTCAGCGGTCGGTGATCGGTGATGAGCACAAACTTCATACCATAGAGGTATTGGTGGAACTTTGTCACTCCGAAAACCAAACTCAGTCCTTCCTTGTCTAGTTGCGAGTAGTTGATTTCTGCGGGTGATAAGCTCCTCGATGCGAACGCGATCGGCCGCTCCGAACCGTCCTCCATCTGATGCGACAAGACCGCGCCCACCCCGTACGGTGACGCGTCGCAAGCGAGAACGAGCGGCTTGTCGGGGTCGAAGTGTACAAGTAGCGAATCTGACTGCAGCAGCTGCTTTGCTGCCTCAAACGCACTAGATTGCTCGTTCCCCCAGCACCACTTTGTCTCTTTTCTGAGTAGGACGTGCAGTGGGGCTAGCGTTGTTGACAGGTTGCGCAGGAACCGCCCGTAGTAGTTGAGCAGACCGAGCCACGAACGCAATTCCTTCACGTTAGTTGGGCTAGGTGCATCACGAATGGCCCTGACCTTGTCGTCTGTTGGATGTAGGCCATCGCGATCGATCTTGTGCCCCAGGTACACGACTGACTGATTGAAGAACTCGCACTTATCATTGTTCAATTTCAGTCCTGCTTCGTCCAACCGTCTCAGGACCCAGCGAAGGTTCGCCACGTGTTCCTCTCGAGTTTTCCCGGTAACGAGAATGTCGTCCAAGAATATGCACACTCGTGGTATGTCAGCAAGCACACACTCAAGAGCTCTCTGGAATATGGATGGTGCCACCGAAATACCGTACGGCAAGCGGGTGTATCGAAAGAGTCCTTTGTGGGTGTTGATGGTGACGTACTCGCGGGACCCTTCATCCAATGGCAGTTGAAGGTAGGCATGCCTCAAGTCGAGTTTACTGAATGTCTCGCCTCCGGCCAGGCTGGGCGTAAAGATCGTTCACCCTGGGTAGCGGATATTTGTCCTCCACTACACTTCTGTTGATCGTCACCTTGTAGTCTCCGCAGATCCTTATCTGCCCGTTTGCTTTGCAGACTGGAACGATCGGTGCCGCCCATTCCGAAAACTGGACCGGCTCGATTATCCCTTCATGCTGAAGTCGGTCGAGTTCGTTTTCAACTTTCTCCTTCAGTGCGTAAGGAATGGGTCTGGCCTTGAAGAATCGTGGTATAGCGCCGTTTTTAACATGGATCTTCACCTGCACGTCCTTCAGTTTCCCCAGCCCCTCAGAGAACACGCCTGGCACTTCCGCCAAAAGTCCGGACTGCACCGGGTCACGTTTGCAGACGTGCATGATTTCACCCCAGTCGAGCTTCAACTGCGACAGTAAGTTTCTCCCCAGAAGGTTTTTTCGAGTACCCGACACGACAATGATCGGAACGTGTGCCGACTGTTGCTTGTACTGTGTGACGACATCGATCTGTCCCAGCACCGGAACCGACTGACCGGTATAACTGGTCAAGTTCACATCAGTCGATTGTAGCTTAGGCGGGTGCGACCATAACTCGCGATATGTCGTCTCATTGATGATGGAGACCCCCGCTCCCGTGTCCACCAGCATTTTCACCGATTTACCGTCCATCTGTACGCCTACTTCGATAGGTTGATGTGACGTCGGCCCACTGGTGACGTGGTACAGGCTGTAGTCGCTGTACTCGTCTCTCTCGTCAGTCTCGTGTGTAGTGCTCACGAGATGAGTTTCGCCGTTTTTCTTGCGGCACGCCTCCGCGATATGTCCTCTCTTCTGACAAAAGTGACACGTTGCGTCCTTGAACCTGCACTGTTGCTGTGTGTGGTTTCCGTTGCAACGGTAACACCGTTTGCGAGTCGCATTGACGGCATTGTCGTTACGCTGGTGCTCCGGGAACTTCTTTTCCACCCTACTTTGATACTTGTGCACCACGTCCACCGGCACTGTATTGCTAGTGGAGTCGTGTTTAGGGGCTATCTGCTTAGCCTCGCTGTCCGCCACTTCGTCCGCCAGTGCCATCTGCATTGCTTGTTCGAACGACCTCTCTTCGCTCAGTAGTTTGCGTTGAGTGCTGCTACTTCTTATTCCGCACACTAGTTGATCTCGCAATGCCTCACTCAGAAATTCTCCGAAATTGCAAGTGGATGCTAGTCTCCGGAGTTCTGCAGCAAATGTAGCAATGGCCTCACCGTCTTTCTGGGTTCGTTGATGAAATTTGAACCTCTCAGCCACTATAAGACGACGTGGCGTCAGGTGACTTTTAAGTCTCGCAGTTATCTCATCGAACGACAGATCTATCGGTCTTTGCGGACTGACTAGGCTTTTCAGAAGTAGGTACGTTTCGGGGCCTACCAGAGTCAGTAGAGTGGCTACCTTCTTTTTCTCTGCGGCCAACTGCACAACTTCGTCGGCCCCGGCGATTCCCACCGCCGCAACATCGTTCGCGACCAAGTACATTTCGAGCCGCTCCAAATATGCTTCCAGGTCACTACTACCGTCGTACGGCTCAATTCGGCCAATGTTCGCCATCCTCGTCGCCAGTTGTTATATATTGAATAACTAGTTGTTATGTAGTAGTATTACTAGATAGCATTTGTCATTTGGTGAAGTCAACACTTTATTTTATGTAAATCGAGACGAACAGACAGACAACAACACGAAAGTCCATCCCACAGAAATCGGTTAGAGTCTTTGTCAAACAACTGTCACATACACAACAGAAACACTGAAAACTGAAATTTCGTAACTGTGTCCTGTGATCGGCGAGAGGATGAAAGTCACGTCCATGATCGGCACTGACCCGCAAAGTGTTTACCATTTTGGATATCCAATATAGTTTGAGCTTTATCAGATCTAACGACTACAGTCAAAGTCAGTTCTTTCGATTTGAAAAAAATACGCATTTTTTATTAAATCGACGACGGTTGTGACTTCACACACTACATTTTTAGACATCAACGAACCGGATGTGCGATAGGCTATATCAGTTAACGATGGAGATTTAAATAACAATTACTCTCTGTCAGACCTGCCAAGTCTTCCGCTTTTGGCAGAAGATCTTCCGCTTTTTCGGGTTTTTGAGAAAACCTTCCGCTATTCCGCTATGCTTTGAAAACCTTCCGTTTTTTCCGATTTACCCGGTGATCGCAGCGCCACCCGAAGTGAAAATAAAATTGGCACCAAGAACGACACCAAGTTCCGGTCATCTCTTGGTGCTGAGACACTGTGCAACCTGCTGCAGGTGAAAGTGAACACTGACTATGACTGTCACATGTTCCAGCCAACTAAAGACCTCGACAGAGCACGACATGCCACCGGCATCTACAACAACCACAGACCAGCTGCTTGATACCAGAGTGTGGGAATGACACTGAACTGTGGCACTCAGCATCGACTCATCCACAGACCCGTCCACCCGTCTTTTGGACGGGTAAACTGCGTAAAGTGCGTTTTTGGACGGATAAAGATTTATTTTGGACGGACTAGCCCGTCCATGTCGTTTTTATAATCCGACATACCCGTTATCCAACGCAATGCTAACTACAACGTGTGGCAAATTCAGTTGACAGGCAAATTCAGACTGTGAGAAATAGGTCAAGCCAATATAATCTGTTAGTGTTGTCAATTGTCACTAATATGTTGGTATTACATATTATAACCATATAATATATAAATACGCTAACTTTGGGTGCAGTCCGGCAATGTCTCCTCCAAGGCGCCGAAGTCCACTCACCTCTTTCTATGTTCCTTCGCCTCCCTGGGCCATTGGCCTCAGAACTACCATTTGCCGATTTTCTTTTATTATTCTCGAATAATGTTTCTCCGTAATGTCATTCGATGACATAAATACTCGGCTCTGACGTCTCAAGTTGTCTTACTCAAATCAGCACATTATTGGGCTATTGCAAAAGTTTGGGGTGGTTTGTGCACGGGCGTCATAGACAGTGACGTATCTAGGATCTCGCAAAGGGGTGGGGTAAACCTAGTAAAGGTAAAAGGTACGTTGTTATATAGCGCGGTATCCAGTCCGTAGGACCGCTCAAAGCGCTTTACACTTCACCCCCTGGCAGATCTGTTCATTCCAAGGCCATCTTAACTTCTCTGGGAAGCATTCAGCCACGCTCCAATTGTGCGAAGACTATTCGTTCACATTTCCACCACTGTCTATGGTGCCAGGTACTCATTTATACAGCTGAGTGAACTGTGGCTACGTGGGGTGATCAAAGGTTCGAAGTGACCGCAGTGGGATTTGAAACCGGGTTCTCTCGATTGAGAGTCCGGTCTTCTAACCGGTATGCCATCGCGCCCCACTAATATATCATGCTACCAGAGGTGGCGCAACAGGTTATAATTATACGAAAAAAAATGTAATGTTATGCCAAAGGGGTCATATCCCAATACCCCCCAAAACAAATAAAAATACGCCACTGGTCATAGACATGGCGACATTTGAAAAAGCAAAAGCGGTAAGAAATGTATGCAACGGATGGTGTTTGGTTCTGCCTCCTGCGTACGCATAAGATCGCGCATCTAACGTTCAACTGCGCATACAAGTGAAACAATGTAAGGAAAACGCAAGAACATTTGCACGACGCGAAAACTGGTTATTCATGTTTATCTTAGAAGTGGATTTACAGAAGAAGGTTAATAATTATAATAGTTTAGTCAACTTCTTCAAATGCGCGCCCTTAGACTGTCAGCCGTTTAAGGGGGCGCATATTTTACACGGTCCGCAAAGCACGGCACAAAGAGTTGTGTTGTTACAAACAACGAATATTTGTGAGAACTGCTAAACATACAATCAACGTGTATAATTTGGAAACTCGAAGAGCTCAAAAATTTATCAGGATGAACAATTATTGCGTACAAATTCGGTCCAACTTTGTTTTATTATCGTATACAAAAGCACGCCTGTTGTAACACAGCATTCTTGGTCGATTGTGCCGCGCGCCCTTGTCCTATACGTAGACCAGCGTCATAAACTTGACGCTGGTCTACATGGATTTCCCTATTTATGCCAATTGCCGCTTATTACAATGTGGTTTGACAACACTAGAGGCCAGGAGACCAAGAGGAGACCAAATAGAAGTGTTTAACATAGTGAACGGCTATGAGGATGTTGACAGGAATATATTCTTCAAACTTAAAGAAGGCAGTAGAACCAGAAGACACAAAGGACATGGAACAAACTGCCAAATAATTGTGTTAATAGTAGCGTGAATATGTTTAAAAACAGAATTGATAGATATCTAATAATGACGGGCTATACATACATAATAAAATTGTTGGACTCTGGATAAGCCAATGGCGTCCTTGTCCACTTGTCATCTGGAACTTGTTGTTTGGGATGGCAATATTGGTAAATCTTTAACTATTTGTATGTTTTGGCAGCACTGATATATGACACAATCTCATGATATGTTATTCAGTATTGAGCATAGTCAGACTATAATAAATTATGTTCTGGCTTATTGTGGATCAATATACATCCTTGTTCAGAAGCAACATGGAAAAAGACCTTTATGCGGGACAAAGCTACCTACAAAAGAGTTAATGACATGGAAACCGTGGCTCGTTTGCTGAAGACAACAAAGTCAAATGTATGTTTGTATACGAGCTTTATAATAAGCCAAATAGAAAAATGCAATACAATAATATGTATACATCATAAATACATTATTTTTATACAATGAAAATAGTTGTGACCTAGTTTATATACTCTGACAAAATATCAGCAAAGGTGGGGGAACCAACCACCAAAGGTGGGGGAACCCACCACCGAACATATATCACACAAAGTTAGTAAACCGACCCAACTAGAAATCATACAAACACTGGTGTAGATGGGGTAGGAGGGTGGGTAAAAACATTAAAAAATATCGAGAGCAACAAATATTTTACCTTCGTAAACTTTGGCCAATATCGAAAGAGAGGCTAATTATTATGCGTGCATTTTGATTGTAAGAAATTGTCACATGGTGAGGTCGGCTTACCGTACAATCAAAATATAAGCTGCAGCCTTGCCCACATAAATATCATTTGAGTTTTCACTTCAAATGATGGTTTTATGCGGGACAAAGCTACCTACAAAAGAGTTAATGACATGGAAACCGTGGCTCGTTTGCTGAAGACAACAAAGTCAAATGTATGTTTGTATACGAGCTTTATAATAAGCCAAATAGAAAAATGCAATACAATAATATGTATACATCATAAATACATTATTTTTATACAATGAAAATAGTTGTGACCTAGTTTATATACTCTGACAAAATATCAGCAAAGGTGGGGGAACCAACCACACAAGGTCAATCTGTAATGCATGATTGCAGAATGGCTCCCCCACCCCATGGAAAAAGACCTTTCTCTGCTACAGTTAGACCTACTAATCATCAAAATTAGATATTTGCGAAGCAATACCTCCACACTGGGGAAAGCATCCCTGATATTTCTCATGATCAACATATAATACATCATCGCCTCTGGTGAGACTTCACTTGTACTATGGTTAATCCTGGTATGAGTGTACCGCTTGTACTATGGTTAATCCTGGTACGAGTGTACTGTTTGTACTATGGTTAATCCTGGTACGAGTGTACCGCTTGTACTATGCATGGTTATTCCTCGTACAAGTGTACTGCTTGTACTATCGGTACAAGTGTACTGCTTGTACTCCTGGTACAAGTGTACAAGTGTACTGGTACAAGTGTACTGCTTGTACTATCGTTAATCCTGGTACAAGTGTACCACTTGTACAAGTGTACAAGTGTACCACTTGTACTATGGTTAATCCTGGTACGAGTGTACCACTTGTACTATGGTTAATCTGGCACTGCAGAGCTGTGTACCTTTGAAGAAAGTGTTATGGAAAGAAGACTGCCACCATCGGCAAAAACCGTATATGCACACAAATCATCATTATAATGTTTAATTTGTTTATATAAATACAAATACTTTGTTTCTTTTGTCTTATTTTGTTGCGTTCACTTTGTTAGATCATAATCATATGTAAAGGGTTGAAGCGATCAGTCGCGAATGTGCGAGGGTGACGATGCAGATGTGGGCCAATGAGGCCTTCAAGGGGTCGGCATCGATTGGCCAACAATCTCAGTCATTTTGGCCATCACAGGTTGACATGTATGCAAACATGGCATTCTGTATATACGACATATGGATCAACCGATTTCATTCTGCACAATATATCCATCCAAAAGATTGCAATTTGAAAATACCTCGAAGCACTGTTTGACTACATGGAAGCGAGTCATCTATACTGAAATTGTCTACCATTCGTTTTGTAACAAGAAACACCTAGAAGTCCTAGTAAACAACATATATCATTCAAAAAGGTTTATGTTTACAAAATAAAAAATAGCAATGTAAAAGGTGTGTGCATGCATGCGCACCTTCAATATCGACCTTAGTTCGGCATTTTCAAGCAGAAGCACGACAATCGAAATAGTTCAATAATATTCCCTTGCGGTAATGACTGATATCTAATGCTACAGTGATGCCGTTTGTCAAGATTCATGAAACCAATTCCCCCATCTCTCTCTCTCTCTCTCTCTCTCTCTCTCTCTCTCTCTCTCTCTCTCTCTCTCTCTCTGTGTGCATGAAACAATATTGATTAGATTGAGATATATTTTATTTCCTTGTTAGTGCTTCCGATAAAAATCATTGTTTTGTTTAATTAATTGATCTTTATTACAAAAGGATGATCTATATGCATGTAGGCCTGCGTGGGCATTAACAAACCAACGAGTTTGGTGCTGCCGAGTTACAGGCGCGTCCCACTCCGCCGGACGAGTCAGCCGTCTTACAGTCAAGCTTACCGAGCACCTTTACCTCATGATTTAGATTGTATCAGTTTCAGTTTATTAGAGACATATTTTTCTAGGCTTCCGAATCAGTTTCAATGTTTATTTTTTTCCTCAACTGAAATGCTGTTGTTCGATAACGTGATATAGAGCTCATAATATAAGACTGTGCATTGATAGTGATTTTCTTGTATGAAACTCTTCACGGGTATCTGTGCATATACGTGCATGTGTCTGCATGTTCTGTGGCACTTTTCATCTCCCGCCTGTCGTGTAATGTGCACACGGGCGAGTCTAGTCAACAGGCCTGGTCACTAGTTCGTTGCCTGAATGCTGCCGCTGCGCCCAGGGGTGTCATTCTGGCTTGGTTTAGCATATCCCGGGAAGAAGTACAACTTCTTTGTCAGTTGGTCATCCGTATTAGATAACCCAATGAGCTTTTCATCAGAGGTCACTCGCTTGGTCACTCTCCTCCTCACCTGGCAACAGTTCACACAGTTTACAGAGTTAGGGTGCATAAGTAACAATAGTTTACAGAGTTAGGCACATAAGTAACAACAGTTTACAGAGTTAGGGACATAAGTAACAACAGTTTACAGAGTTAAGGACATAAGTAACAATAGTTTACAGAGTTAGGGACATAAGTAACAACAGTTTACAGAGTTAGGCACATAAGTAACAACAGTTTACAGAGTTAGGGACATAAGTAACAACAGTTTACAGAGTTAGGGACATAAGTAACAACAGTTTACAGAGTTAGGGACATAAGTAACAACAGTTTACAGAGTTAGGGACATAAGTAACAATAGTTTACAGAGTTAGGGACATAAGTAACAGCAGTTTACAGAGTTAGGGACATAAGTAACAATAGTTTACAGAGTTAGGCACATAAGTAACAACAGTTTACAGAGTTAGGCACATAAGTAACAACAGTTTACAGACTGCAGCATGAAGAAGTAACAGGCTTTACAAATTGCAATGTCGGGGGGGGGGGCGAATAAAAAGGTTTATACATCGCAGTGTTAGGGGCAGACATAACACAGTTTACATACTGCAGTGTCAGAGGGCAGATACACCAAAACACACAGGGCTGTTATTTGTAACTCCTTAAAAGGGAGTCAAGAAGATGAAGGGAAATAAATAAAATTCACTGAAAAACGGGTTTGAGACCATACGATGGACTTCCTTTTTAAGCATGAATTAATAAATACATTTCCACATAGCAGGAATGGGTTAATTTCAACTGTAAATTTGCTAATTGAATTAGGTCATTTAAGTTAATTTAGTTAATTAACTTTACCAGAAAGGCTAGATTAAATTAATTAACTTCACCAAAAGGGGGTAATTTAACTGACAAATTCCCAATTAACTCTTAATTAAGTGCTCATTTAACAGTTGGTATTACTGGATAGTTCACACCCATGTTACTCAGGCATTTCCAAAAGGCATGCAGTCACTATTCCAGTCACTAGCCTGAGAGAGATCAGGTTCAGGCTTGCGTGAATGGGATTGAGAACATCACAGAGAATATAGACACTGTAGTAACTGGAGTGGCCTGGTCAGTCAGGCTTCTGGGAATTGAAGGTAAGGCCTAGACAAGGCATCTACTAGGAGAAGGCAGTTTTAGTTGAGCCACTGGGTTAGTTGAGCCACCCATGTTTCCCAGAAAACTACAGCAACGACACTTACACGGTACCACACAGTGATTGAACATGCTATTAGAACATAACTGACGTACAATATTTTGTCACAACAGTCAGAAAATGCGAGTTAAAAGTATGTTTTTTGATGTTTTTTGAAACTTTTTGTGATTAATGTCTCTGGTGTGTAAACTATCAACGCATGTGACCAGACTTCATTGTCTGTGCACTTACAAATGGTTTAACTGTGCACAGGGAAGAAGATTATTTACATCACTTTGCACCTTAATGGGAAGTTAATTAAAATAGCTTAATTGTCAAAACGGGGTTAGTTGGTCCACCCAATGCCCAAGGGAGGGTTAGTTGAGCAATGATTAAAGAACGAAGACGAATATCCTTTACCCCAAAATACATCAAGGAATAAATGTTTTCAAGCAAATTGGGACATCAGGTAGCTACAAAGCAACATATTAGCAGTTAGTTACACTAGTTGCAATTGGCCTATAAGCCTACATTAATTAAGTGTGCTGACTTATTATTTAAGCATGTAGACTTGTCAGAGACGTGCTATACCCATACCAAGTCTATGTAAATTATACAAATAAAGCATTTACCCTACTTACGCTACACAATGACTCAACTTACCCCACACCAAGTGTTAACTGAGCCACCTTACCAGCCCTATTTGAATAGATATATTATCTTGGTATAAAATGATCTACTAATAATCATAGTTTATATGAGTAAAACAATTTAGAGTTATGAATATAATTGTGCCTTAGAAATCAAAATGAATGAAAAATGGCTCAACTAACAGTGCCTTCCCTTATGCCTGTATTACTCTCTGTCTTCTGTGTGTAAGCCACTTTTATACCCCGTTGATTACATCATTACCTCTACCATGGGCTTTTAGTTTAAGTAACAATCTTTGATGTGGCACTTTATCGAAAGCTTTCTGAAAATCTAAGTAGACAACATCCACTGGTGACCCGTCATCTACCCGCTTTGTAATTTCTTCCAAAAACCATAAGAGATTGGTTAGACATGACCTTGCTTTTAGGAACCCATGTTGAGATGTATTTATTAATTTATGTTTTACAAGGAATTCCAACATGTGGTCTCTAATTAATGTTTCTAGTAATTTGCATACAACTGATGCCAAACTCACTGGTCTGTAATTTCCTGACTTGTTCCTCGATCCCTTGTAAAATAGCAGCGTAATGGTTGCTTCTTTCCATTAGTGACAAATGGTGTATCAATTTGCTCTACAATTTCCTTAAAACTGCTTCCTCAACTGATTTAGCCCGTTGCAAATCCGGTTCATTGGTGTCCAAATATGCAGTGTGTGAACAGTTTATGTAACATCAGCAGTTGATTTAATTAAAAAATACCTTTTTTTCAAATCATTGAAAGAATTGACTTTAGTCGTTAGATCTGGTGAGGATCAAAATAGTAGATATCAAAAATGGGGTAAACACTGTGTTGGTCAAGGTGTATCATGGGCGTGACCTCCATCCTCTCGCCGATCACATGACAAAATTATGAAATTTCACCAAGGAACAAAATTGTGATTTCTCAGCATTTCAATTTTCATTTCAGTAAATGCTTGAACAAGCATTAAGTAATTTAATGTTTGTCTGATAATTTCACAAAAAAACTACATACAAAGGTTGCACAAACGAGCTAGCATGTTGCAGTAGATACTAAGTAGGTTTAGTTTTTCGCAAACTTAATTTGAAATGAGACTAGCAAAAATATTGAATTAATTAAGCACCTTTAAGCAGTTTTTGCGGTATCCCATCAACTCCAGGTGATTTATTATCTTTCATCTTCTTAATTTTCTTTGCTGTAATTTCAGAAGTTACAAATAACTGATCTGATATCTTCTGTGGTAAAAACTTCGCTGAAATACTGGACTATGATAAACTACTCCTATTGTTAAATTTGAGTTCTTGGGAACTATGTCATGCCAAATTGCTTCCTTACAATCTGCTTCACTTTTCAGTGTTATTTCATATGATTTAATAGATTTTTTTAAATATATAAAATGACTCCACCTCCCCTTCTCTCTCGCCTATCCTTCCTAAACAGTACATAGTATGTCAGTGCTAACTCAGCATCTACTATATCTTTATTTGCCCATGATTCTGTGATACCTATTACATGAAGGTAAATATCTGCTCCCATGATGTCTAACTGGCTTTTTTGTTTACTATGCTCCTGGCATTTAAGCATACATTTCTGAAATAAATTTTAATAGCAAATATTGCCTAAACAAGTACCAAGGCCTCTTTTTAGTCTATGTTTAATATACACATAATAACACTACTTATTTTATCAATATTCCACACTTTATCCAATTTAAGTTTCAAATTGGAAATCGGTTTTGAGTGGGGTACCTCAAGGATCAGTATTAGGACCTATATTATTCTTAATTTATATCAATGACTTGGATGACAGTATAACAAGTAACGTACTGAAATTTGCGGACGACACAAAACTGTTTAGAAAGGTTAATACTGATGGTGATAAACAACATTTACAAAACGATCTAGACAGATTAGTGAAATGGTCTGAGAAATGGCAGATGCTGTTCAATTTTGGGAAATGTAAATGCCTACATACAGGACATGGGAACTTGAATGTAAACTATAAAATGGGAGCTACTGTTCTTGGTACTACTGTAAAAGAAAAGGACTTAGGAGTTACAATAAGCGCTGATATGAAAGTTTCAGAGCAGTGTGGTATTGCAGCTTCAAAGGGTAATCAAATTCTTGGATTGATTAGAAGAAACATAACATACAAGGGAAAAAAGTTAATTATACCTCTTTATAAAGCAATAGTTAGACCTCATTTAGAATACTGTATACAAGCATGGAGACCATATCGTAAGAAGGATATAGATACGCTTGAACGCATACAAAGGAGAGCAACTAAAATGATTCCAGAACTTAGAGACCTTAGTTATGAAGAACGCCTGAAAGAATGTGGTTTAACAACTCTAGAGACAAGGAGGTTAAGAGGAGATCAGATTGAAGTTTTTAAGATATTGAATGGGTATGAAAATATTGATAGAAATATGTTTTTCTCACTCAAGAAGGATAGCAGAACTAGAGGACATGAGGTAAAATTAGTAAAGGATCAATGTAGATTGGACATCAGGAAGCACTCGTTCTCACAGAGGACAGTAAATGAATGGAACAAACTGTCTACAGATTGTGTAACTGCTAGCAGCGTGAATATGTTTAAAAACAAGGTTGACACATATATCAGAAGGGCGGGTTATAAGTAGGTGAACATTGTTGGACTCTCGATAAGCCAATGGCTTCCTTGTCCACTTGCCATCTGGGCCTTTGGCTTGGATGGCAAATCTTGTTAAATCTTGTTAAATATCCTGTCCACCAAATTCAATTCTGTGTTTTCCTCAAGATATTCCCGCCAAGATCTCAAATCTCTTTCCAACAAATAATGTATGTAGTTAGTACTAGTTACCCAGTTTTGTTAACTTGGTGGTTGAATATAGGAGGAAATACTTAACCCTGCAAATCTTCAGCCACAAAATTCCATTCACACAAAAATATTAAATTTAACAAGCATCTACAACTTTTAAAATGTGATCAAATGCTCCATGAACAAATGTCTTGGTATGTAAATATTTATGAGTACAAAGTTACAAAACACATTTCTGTTATAAGTCAACAATAATGTTCAGATTTGTTTGATGATAATAATAGTGTTCCTCAGATGTAATAAGTAATTCCATCAATCTATATGAACATTGTATTATCATGACAGTAATGTTTACAAACCTACTTGTGATTTTAGAACTTATAAAATAAGTAAACAATAACAATTAGCATATATTATTTCAATAATGACTTGCATCTATTGCTAAACTTAAACAATCACATACGAATGTAATCTGCATTTCTACCAAAACAGTGTTAATTGAGCTAAATTTAACTGTTAGTTTAATTGAAGAATTCTGAAGGTTAATTTAATTTAATTGGACAATTTCTGAGTTAATTGTAATCTAATGAATTAACTGTTCAAGTCAATTGTCCCATGTCTGCCACAATGTTTTCTAAAAGTTATGTCTAACCCAAAAAAAACTTTGTTTTAAAGAAGTGGCTAAATTAGTAGAATAATAGATAAACGGCCACCAGTAAATATTGTCTACTTCAATTTTCAGAAAGTGGCACATCAAAGATTGTTACTTATTCAAAAATGCAGTGTAATGAGATGGTATACGCAACTAGATAGCAAGATGGCTGAGTGACATGTGATAAGAATTACAGAAGATGGGGAAACTTCAAACTAGAAATCAGTTTATAATGGAGATGAAACTTGCTAAGTTCTGAAGATATTGTTTATTACTACCAGTATATACATTTGATGTCATCCATACTCATCCGTACACAAACCACTGTGTCTCAACAAATGTTAATTGGTAAAAGCATCATGAAAATATACCTCTGTGAGCAGATGCACAATATCATCTTCGTAGGCACGCTCGGCAAATGTGTCAACAAGATCATTTATAAACCAGCTGCCTTCTCGTGAGTGCCTGAATGACGCATGGTCTGGAAGAAAGAGGATATTTATCTCTCACTGGCTTATCTAAATGACAAGTAATGAGTGTATTACTTGTTTATGTGGTTCAGCATTAAGAAAGGAACCTGGCTGATGAAATAAAACTGTGCCCCCTCCCACTTCCCAATTACCATCCAGCCGAAGGGGTCAGAATTATTTGCTTAACAATAAGTTAAGGTGAGGCGAGATGCTCCGATGCGACAAATTGTTACCCCCTCCATCTAGCCATAAGGCTCAAAAATAAGAATTTCAAGATAGCCAGATGGAGTCGCATATCACCATGTCCATCTGATTATAGTACAGTTGTAGCCGAAGCAGAACATGTGATAAGCTGTTCATATTTATACAAATCATCCTTACCAAAGTGGGACTATGTAGGGTAGGCTGGGGCAAGGAGCCCACATGGGGTAAGATGCCCCCCTCACATTTCCCTTGCTGTATGTCTCTAGTGGATGAATGCAATACTCCTATTCTGCCCAAAAGCACATACAGATGAAATAAAACAAATCAGCATTTACAATTTTTCTGCAAAGCTGATGCAAATTGTTTTTATTGTAGAGGTGCCACATCATAAAAACTACATTTATTAACATTCCTATTGTTTCCTAATAAACTGGAATTCATCACAAACAAGTTGAACTCGTTGATCATGAGTCAGCAAACGGGAAGGGGAAGCTAAAGGGAAAGTGACTGGCGGCTAGACGAAGGACACAGAACTGCGGAGTAAAAAAATGCAGCGAGTGAAGGTGACATTTGAAAGGCAAGTGGGCTGGAATATAAAATAATCTTGAAATCAAATAAGTCACATCACCACATCATTATAACAATTTGCTGTGATCACCCAGATAGCAGGACCAACGCTGGACTAACTATGGTACCATTGGCATTGAGTGAACACCATTGGGTCAATGCTATGCAATCGACACAATCTTCAGGTCAACCAAGTGTAATGTGGTTCAATGACTGACCCGAGACGTACATTATATAATATTTATTAATTCGACATTTACATATGACAATGTTGGCCCACCGTGGGGCCAACATTGTAAATTTCAAAAAGGGAATTGGTTATACACTGTCACAGACTTAATTTCATACGTTAAGTTTCAAAAATGCAAATGGAGGAAATGTGTTATTACTTACAAATTCGACATCACATTACACCCTCTGTTAACATCTATTTCTGACAAAAAGTGTATAATAAAAAACTACACGTTCGGAAGACAAGACAAGGTCGCACAAAATTGCTACTATTTTCTGGTGCACGACTTGAATCTACTGCACTAAGTTGGTGGCAAAAGCGGTACATTGGTCGTCGGAGATGCAGCGGTGTGACAATTCGTCTTGTGCATGCATGTATTCAGCCATGCGCAATTATTCCGGCAAATAAATGAATACCTTTCACAACTTTACATCACTGTTCCAGTGATATTAAACACATTTTAATGGAATACACACAAAAAATTTACAATGTGCCGTAAGATGAATGTGTTGCACTGTTGGTATGTGGCTGTCATGAGCTGTGTAGTAATACTTTCTACATCTCCTCACCCTAATACACTAATACAATTCTTCTCGTTTCTGCTGTTGAACTTTCCCCCAACTGACACAGTTAAAAAAAATTAAAACTGAAAGTTGATAGTGGACGTTAAATATATGAGGAAAAAGAAGAAGCTGAGTCTTATAATAACTCGATGCAAGATATGTCCTGTTTTGGGTGCTTAAACATGTACATCCATGAAATACAGTTATTTTTCACTAACGTTAAATTACAATTAAGACTTGGGCAAAGGCAAACCATGTATGAACCCTGGCGGAATTGTGCCAATGTTGGGCCACTTTGTGATGGTTTCACTAAAGATCTATAAAGAGCTCACAAGGAAAATCCATCACAAAACAGATTCCAGCATTATATCTTTAAAGCATTTTCATAATGCATGTGACTAATATAATTAAAACTATCATAAGCTTAAGAGCAACATGTTCATCATAGCTCAACTGTGGGCACACATTTGTATAATATATTGCAAAGTTGTCAAAATTGGTTGAACACATGTCTTATTGACCACTTTTTAACCACCTTTGATACTTTCAACCACCTTATATACTATGTAACCGATGTCCAGTGTCTCAACACACATGCACGCATGCACGCACGCACGTACGCACGCGCACACACACACGCCAAACAAAAAAAACACCCGAGGAATAAGTATGCGTTGGCCCAACATTGGCCCAGTGAAAATACAACCACATTGGCCCAATATTGGCCTAACGGAAGTGTAGTACAAACCCACGTTGGCCCAACTTCATGCCAACCAGTTGGGCCAATGTAAGGCAGATGAGCAAAATGACGTTGGCCCAACGTGGGTAGCCAACGTTGGGCCAACACCAGATACCCACATTGGCCCAGTGTGTACCTGCTATCTGGGCAGACACCACGTTTTTTCAATTGGTGTATATTCTGTTATCCTTACCCGGGACAGCGGAGAATGCCTTGATCATATCTGCCTTTGCGTGTGTTTTTGGTATTGGTTGTGCGTCTGGTGAGTCACTGATGCTCATTTGTTTCACTGAGGCTGTCAAGTTTGTGATGCCTGAGTCTGCTTGGACTGTTGGCACTCCCGATGTTGTGCTGTCTACAATATTACATACAACAGTAAAATATAGCCTTGATTATCCAGACTCCGCACTGTGGCACCACCATTTGTCGCACACATCTTTGCCTGGAGCGCAGAGCGGGGGTCCTCATTGTGATGGAAATTATGTAAGTGCCCAGAATTAAAAGGACTAACATCAAGGCACTAGCTAAAATGCTTTTTTGGTGTGCACACAAAGTATAATATTGTATGCTACATGCCAAAATAAAAAATTATGAAAAATTTATTTATAGGTAAAATCAGATGTTTAATGTGTCTAACTCACAAAGCACACGTAAAAAATTCAAAGTTAATTAGATGAACAATCACGTGGTTTTGTAACATCAATAATGATATGAGTTTACATTCAGTCAGTGATTTCTATGCAATGCTTCAGTATAGTTTCACTCGCGTTTCTATAATGAGTGATGGCAATATCAATTTTCCAAAATAAAACGTATAATGTAACGATTTAGAACCACTAGCCTCTAGTGATACCGCAGAATTATCTTAAAATTTGGCTCTTTTGGAGCAGTTTAGTGATAACAGTAGCCTTTGACTTCAAACTTATTTACTTTCTGACCGAACCATGAAAACGACCACACAGAGCTGTCAAAGTACTCCTCATATATCTACCATACACATACACATGTGATGAGGTCAAACATTACTCTTACTTCCAAATAAATATCAAAATAAATGAAAAGTTGTCATCTCCCATGCCTAGCTTCGCGGACTCTTATGAAAATATACTATGGAATTACATGGCATACCATGGTAGACCATGGTAGACCATGGTATATCATGTCATTACATGGTAAACTGTGGCAGACCATATTTTTTCATATACTGTGTATGGCAAATGTATGGTATACCATGATTTACTTGTTTCAAAACACCATGGTATTGTACCATGGTTTCCCTGTTTCAAAACACCATGGATTACCAAGTTTCCATGGTATATCATGGTATGTTACCATAGTTTACCATGATTTATCATGGTTTACCTGTTTCAAAACACCATGGTCAGGTTTTTTTTAAGGTTCAGCTCACAGTGCAGTGCAACATTTCACACAGCCAAGAGCAAACATGTTTTTACCTTTATCAGGTTCATTACTGCATATACACACAACACAATATTTTTATTTACTTTTGAATTTTACACGGGCATATTGCCCGTGTGAAAGGCCATAAAAACTTGAAAATGGTATACCATGGCATTTACCATGATATATTTTCATAAGGGGAGCTAGGTGTAGAGGATATAGCTAGCTTTTGTTTTTGTCATTTTTATCGTTACATGGAAGTAAGCGTAATGTTTGACCACGTGACATGTGTATATGTTTGGGAAATATGAGAAGATTGGCAGCTGTAGGCAGCGTTTTCATGGTTAGGTCAGAAAGTAAACATCCCAATAGCAGGAGTAGCGGTGACAATTCACAATACAATAATCGCTTATCACTGTCATTGCTCTGTATTTGATTTAATTACAAACAAAGACTGGGGAGATTTGATGTTTGCTTTGTTAAACAAAATTGTTTCCATAGGGAACTTAAACCAACTTTTTTCTTTACTCTTACTCATCATCAGTGATATCATGTCGAAGCTTGCCGAGGCAGACCGGTAGAACAGAGTATTATTTGGAATTATTAATTAATGGAATTGTAATGAATTTTTCGGTGTTGTCGAAATGGTAACATACTACAAGATGTAATATAACATGATTTCAAGCAATCGTTGTTGTTATTCCCTTTAAGATATCGTCTGGGCATTTAGCTAATTCATAAAATAAGAGTGAACTTTTATCAGTTTATATAATGCAATTCGAATTTAAACTTTGATTGTATTGACACAACTGTCTGATTGAAAAGTTAAATCAGGCAAACAAAACGTTTAGTGTAGCATCTCGATAATGACGTTGATTGGCTGCTGGTGCTTCAAGGGAACAAGTATATAAAATGTTGCCTAGACTGGGGAGCCTTGTATCAATATCCTCATCCAAATATAACTTATAATTAAGTGGTTTGTGAGACAAACTGCTTGACTTTTAGGACAAAGATTGGTCAAATCAAATTTTCAGAGCTCTGGCAAATATACATCCTTTTGGTGGACTTTCCCTTATATGATGTCATATGAAACTAATGCAGTTAGGAAATTTGAGGTAATATGCAAGCAAAAAGAAAATGTACAGTAATCATGATCCAATTTAAAAGAGCACAAATAATACAAGAAAAAAAAACAATTATCATCATAGGGTGTAGTTGGTCTAGTACGCCTCTCTCTCTCCCTCCCCCCCTCTCTCTCTCCCTCCCCCTCTCTCCCTCCACCCTCTCTTTCTCCTTCCCCCTCTCTCTCTCCCTCCCCCTCTCTCTCTCCCTCCCCCTCTCTCTCTCCCTCCCCCTCTCTCTCTCCCTCCCCCTCTCTCTCTCCCTTCCCCTCTCTCTCTCCCTCCCCCTCTCTCTCTCCCTCCCCCTCTCTCTCTCCCTCCCCCTCTCTCTCCCTCCCCCCTCTCTCTCTCCTTCCCCCTCCCTCTCTCCCTCCCCCTCTCTCTCCCTCCCCCTCTCTTTCTCCTTCCCCCTCTCTCTCTCCCTCCCCCTCTCTCTCCCTCCCCCTCTCCCCTCTCTCTCCCTCCCCCTCTCTCTCTCCCTCCCCCTCTCTCCCTCCCCCCTCTCTCTCCCTCCCCCTCTCTCTCTCCCTCGCCCTCTCTCTCTCTCCCTCCCCTCTCTTTCTCCTTCCCCCTCCCCCTCTCTCTCTCCCTCCCCCTCTCTTTCTCCTTCCCCCTCTCTCTCCCTCCCCCTCTCTCTCCCTTCCCCTATCTCTCTCCCTCCCCCTCTCTCTCTCCCTCCCCCTCTCTCTCCCTCCCCCTCTCTATCTCCCTCCCCCTCTCTCCCTCCCCCTCTCTTTCTCCTTCCCCCTCTCTCTCTCTCTAATTTGATATGAAGTAAGAAAACCAAGCTCACTCACCACCACGACATGCCTGAAAGATGAAAATCTTAGGTTTGTTGATCAATTTTGGACAATATTTTCCATCAAACATAGCAGTGATTTCGTTTATGGAGATCTGCTTTCCATCAGTACCAAGGATGTGGTCATTCTCCCCATGAGAAAGGATGCAGAGGACAAAGGCATTCGCTGATGACTCCTGTTTCCTGCTCTCTTCTTTCAGAGTTTCTCTGATTTGCTGCAAGTCAACAAAGAAGCATATAGTGCTGCTGACTTCTGATTCCCATTCTCCTCTATCAGAGTTTGTCTGATTTCCTGCAAATCAACAAAGAAGTATGGTGTCATTGTAGGAAAGAGTGTGACACTAGAGCACTGCCTGGATCACTGTTGTTGTATTGTGTGCTTGTGTGTTATGTGAGTGATAGTGATCAATGTTAGAATATGTGTATTCTTATAGTCCTATACAATACAAAAATGTGACAATCTCGTAATGTATATAATGCCATGCGCAGTATTTTGACTGGTATCGGTGGCGGTTTTTTTAATATAGAATTATTTTGACACTTTCTTAGGCATGCAGATAAACTATTCCACAGTTTGACTCCAACTGTAGTCAAACACATAGCCTTCAGTGTTGTTCGAACATATATTTGTTTAAATTTATTTCTTGTAACATTGACCGCATTCGTCTCTAAAATGAAAAAGTTTCAGAATGTTTTTCAGAAGTAATTTGTATTTCACCTTGTACATTGTGATAGCCGTCTTATACTCAGTGTAATCAAAAAACTTCACATAACTCTTTTTTGTAAACAAAATATGGGCCATAAGTTATGGCGATACGTGGTGTCCCAAATCTCAGAACAGTAGTCAATATAAGGCATAAAAAGTGAAAAGTATAACAAGGACCGTGACTTGACATCTAGTAAGCATCAGGATTTGTAAATTATTGATGAGCTTTCCAGGATAGCTTATCATCGATGATTACACCCAGGAATTTTGTTTGATACACTAGTTCTATGTTCTCTTGATTAATGGTTATATTTATACCAGGGACTATTTGTTCACTGCAAACCAATTTTTTCAATTCATCAGCTCATGATTGACTACTGTGCTAAGCATATTTGGGTCATCAGCACAATAGAATATATTATCAGGTGTCATCAGCAAATAAAATAAATTTTACTAAATCGTAAACATTGCATATGTCGTTGATATAAATCAAAACTAGTTTTGGCCCGAGTATTGATCCTGGCGGTACTCCACATAGCATGTTTAGAAGATTAGACTTGAAATTATCAATACAAACAAATTGTGACCTTTTTTCAAGGTAACTGCTTAACCATTTATATATAACACCACATATATCACACATTTTAATATTTTTTCAACAGTAGATTATGGTTTACAGTATCAAAAGTTTTTTTCAAGTCTATAAACATGCCTATCGATGATTTGTTTTTGTCAATTGCATTTGCTATTTCCTCAGTTAACTCCAACAAGGCCATGGAAGTTGTTCTGTTTTTTTTAAAACCATACTGACTTTCTTTCAATATTTCATTAAGTTCAATAAAATTGTCTAACCTGAGGTCAAACATTTCTTCTAGATTTGTTTTAAATTGTGGTAAAAGTGACACAGGCCTGTAGATGGAAAACACATGTTTATCTCCAGATATGAATAATGGAATGACCTTTGCTGCTTTCATTTTGTCTGGAAATACACCAGATTCAAACGATCTATTACAGATCTGAGTCAAAGGCTTTACAATATAAAAAATAACCTTATTTATAATGTACATGTCAATACCATCATAATCAGTTGAATATTTCCCTTGTCATGTCAACAGAACAGATCTTCCAGTGTGCGATCCAAGATGACCTGGTGGAAGAGATCGACTCATCTGACCCACAAATGTACGTCAATGTCAGTGAGCCAAGAATCACTCAAATTGACACATTGCAGAAACAGATGACAACAGTTCAGTTAGGATGGCCCGAGGACAAACAAAAACTGTTGCCAGAGCTGAAACCATATTGAACATTTTGAGAAGAAATGACAGCGGATGATGGTATTCTGTACAAAGGACAGAGAACGGTGATTCCAAAATCTTGTCAGAAAGATCTGCTGGAACGACTTCACAGCAGCCATCAGGGAATTGAAACAACTCTCCGACAAGCAAGAGATAGCACCTACTGGCTAGTAATGACAAGCGACATCAAGCTGATGATCGAGAGCTGTCAAGCATGTTCGAAAGAAAAGCCATCACAACAGAAAGAGATACTACGAAGTCACAACATTCTCTCGAAGCCATGGGCAAAAGTTAGGATAGACCTGTTCACGTATGGCAATGCCACTTACCTCATCATGGTAGACTACTATTCAGATTTCTTTGAGTTCACAAAGCTTGTCGATCAGAGAGCGGAAACGACCATATAAGCATGCAAAGAGAAGTTGGCATGTTATGGTGCACCACAAATTGTGCAATTAGATGGCGGACCTCAATTCATCCATGCGGAATTCCAAGCATTTGCAAACAACTGAGAATTCAGACACTCCATGTCATTGCCATATCATTTGCAATCAAACAGAAAAGCAGAATCAGCAGTCGAGAACATGAAGAATATTCTGAAGAAATCGGACAACCCTGTTGTGTTGGAGTGACAAAATTAATTGCAGTACAGTGTAATAGTTAATGCAAAGACACATGCAGGCATCCGTGCCTCAAGCGGAGCAGTTGATGAAATTCGTGGTACTAATGGCACATTAAATCCTCAGACGCAAGGTGAAGAAGCCACAACAATACTATGATTGAAATGCTCCTGATTTATCACCGTTATGAAAAGGAACACCTGTCTTTGTGCAGTCATTGAAAAAATATGATGCAATTAAATGGGCAAAAGGGATGGTTGCAGACCAGTGCAGTAACCAATCATAGATCATCGAAATCGAAGGTAGACTACTTCAACAAAATCGACGTTATCTGAGGATAGCCCATACGACCGACTCCATCAACTTCGACTGAGCAGAGATGAGACTCACTGTCGAGATAGTCACTTGATACCCACAGACAAGAACACAGATTCGCAGGAATTGGAATCATGTGAAATTCCGGATCTCATCAGCACGCCGAGACCTGAGCCCATACTGATGTGAAAACCAACAGCCCAGTGAAAACTCGTTTGGGCAGACTAGTCAAGAAACCATTTCATTTTCGCTAAGATTGTGTTATGTGTTAAGAAGGTTAAATTCAGTGCTAGCCAGTTATTGTGTTAATTAGAATAGTGTATTGAACATACCTTTTTGATTTTAATTATTAGCTTGACTCAGTGGTAAAGGTTGCGGTCATAGGAGGATCAAGTGCTAGTAACCTCTGATCCTAATGCGAGCGTTACTTTATTTGTTTCTAGTTAGGTTTCAAAATATTGAGTTTAATTTGTTTCTAGTTAGGTTTCAAAATATTGAGTTTAATTTGTTTCTAGTTAGGTTTCAAAATATTGAGTTTAATTTGTTTCTAGTTAGGTTTCAAAATATTGAGTTTAATTTGTTTCTAGTTAGGTTTCAAAATATTGAGTTTAATTTGTTTCTAGTTAGGTTTCAAAATATTGAGTTTAATTTGTTTCTAGTTAGGTTTCAAAATATTGAGTTTAATTTGTTTCTAGTTAGGTTTCAAAATATTGAGTTTAATTTGTTTCTAGTTAGGTTTCAAAATATTGAGTTTAATTTGTTTCTAGTTAGGCTTCAAAATATTTAGTTTAATTTGTTTCTAGTTAGCTTTCAAAATATTTAGTTTAATTTGTTTCTAGTTAGGTTTCAAAATACAGTCGCGCCTCGTTATAACGCGCCCCGTTATTACGCGGATTCGGATATAACGCGGTCGGTCGTGGACCCCGAATTTTTGCCGCTAGGGGAAAATGTCAAATGGGCCCGCTTAAACCTACTTAGAATTGCTTTGACAATTCTCAAGAAACATTAGGTGAACGATGTCAATGAACGAGTATCAATGTGTTGTTTGTTTTGCGCTGCCGCCGACATCAATCGCTGTCGCTGGCTTCTCTTCGACGGCTTGTAAATTGCAATTGAGATTCACAAATATGCCTCGCGTAAGAATCAGATCAACCGTTTTAAATGCATTTAATATGCGGTACCAACATAACACTTGGGTGAAATTACATGCTTCCATTACATCGTAAATTTAATCGTTTTCGAGACGCGAAACCAACACGCCAAATTCCTAACCCAAGGCTCTACCGGTGGCGAAAATACGAATTCGTCATCCGCATATGAAATGATGAATCGATGTTAAGTGGTGCGTAATAAATTTATGCTTCGGTCGAGATCGGTTGAAAGACGAAGTGAAACAATTATTAATTCTACCTATTGTCCTTTTCTGTGTTTTATCAGCTTGCATACTACGTTTGTCAAATCATATACGTTTTCGGCCGCTCAGGTCCAGGTTATTATTTTCGATTCGTAGGCCTGGCGGTCCAGTACGTCATCATCGTAGTAGATCTGGGGACTGTTTCACTAACATCTTTATGAGCTCATAAGCACGATTTCGCTCTTAACAATCGATTTCGCTCTTAAGCTATGATCGAAACAGAAAATTGCGTTTCACTAAGAATAAATCATAGAAATGCTCATAGGAACGCTCTTAAGAACGCTCCTAACTTACGACGAGGTTAGACCGCTCATAAGAACATATATCCATCATAAGCGAGAAAATGGCGTACTTACATGTTATCCAAAGACGCAGACGCTTTATTTTACGAAGAGATAGAGTTTTTCTTAATAGATTAACTTTGAATGACATCAACGATGAAGAACTAACGAAAGTGTATAGGTTGGATCGAAACATGATCCAAACTATAGTGCGTGGTTTTGTGGCATCTCCGTATAGCAACACGACCACTCGGTCCCATGCACTACATTCGGAAACGCAGGTAAGCAGAATATGATATATATGTATAAATACTATCGTGTTCTAGCTACGTCAAGTTCGTGCAATGGAAATAAACAAACGTGAAGCCGAAGGTCAAGGTTGCGAAGGCATCGTTTGCTATGTGTTCTATTCGGGTTGGAGCATAGCGCCGTAGGTTATTGTAAAAACTGACTGTGGTCTATGCCAATGCCAATGGTGTATAAACAAGGTAGCATGCATTTTTTATTACTTCCAAAACTACATTTCGTTTCAATGAGAAATATAATTGTTATATTATTTGTGAAAACATTATGTACGTCTTGTTAAGTTACATCATTCTGCACAGACATAAATTAATTAATGCATGTAAATGTGTGCACTTGTGTGTATGTGTGCAAAATTCTACAGAAAATATATATTTGAATCTGAAGTAAAACATTGAATATTGTGGTACTGTTTGTTTTTGTAGGTCCTCATAGCTCTTCGATTTATGGCCAAGTCTGGGTATTTATCCGAGTTGGCAAAGATACATGGTGTGTCTTTATCAACAGTTAGTAGATGCATAAAAAATGTATCAACGTACATTGCTTCGAAAGCACACCAGGAGATATACTATGACTATGAACCGTAAGTTGTACCTAAGATGATATTTAACGCACATATACACAGTACACTAATAAGTAAATTAGTATTTGTTAAAGTACTTAAACGTTTTAGATAAAAATTTCCATACCACATATTTGAGCACTGAACTATGTATATGTAACATCCTATTTACGATTACTGAAATAACATTTGAACAGGAGCAGAGGTACAATGCTAAGCACAGAGAAGTATGAAAATATTAATAATAATAAGTTTAAAACTCAACTGCCATCTTGTAAAATTATGAAGTTTATGTCAACAATTAATTTATTTTAGCGAACAACTGGCTAAACTGGCCCAATCATTTAATGGTGTTGGGGGCTTCCCAAGAGTTGTGGGTGCGGTTGACGGCACACACATAGGCATCCTGGGACCTAGGCAAGAAGAATATGCGTTTGTAAACAGAAAGGGGGAGCACAGCATAAATGTAATGGTGAGTGTTTTATTAAATAACAACATATTATTATATGCACTAATTATAACATAACTTCAGTGATTGTTAACAAGATTAATAAGATAGCCATCAAAGGCAAACAAACAGATGGTGATAAATGTAACATAATAATTATGTAGTGTCCATGGTATGGTGACTCGAGTCTGACTGAGTCGCCCATTTGGAGATCATTGTCTTGAGACTTGACTTGATTTGCAGGTCAATGACTAGCGACTCGACTTGACAGCTTGTGACTTGGCAACATGCCTGTGAAATATAATACATGTTTAATTTATATATATATATATATATATATATATATATATATATATATATATATATATATATATATATATATATATATATATATATATATTCATATATATATATTCATATATATATATATATTCATATATATATATATATACATACATACATACATACATGCATACATATATATTTGTGTGTGTAGCCTCGGGCATAGTCATAAACATAGTTATTGCAATTGTCTCTGCTCAAACTGTGCAGTGGGTCTTCAAAATGAAACAAATATATATACACACACACGTACAATATATATTAATTAAGTTGTACAAAGTAGCATTTGCATAAGCGACACATAAAATCAGTTCCCATGAGGCATGGCCATGACATGTCGTCTGCGTTCTTTTTATCGTCTGCTAGTCCTACGACGTCTCGGCTACAGTAAAATGGACAAAACTAAGCGTCAGTCACGTCAACCGCTTTCTAGCAATCTAATCTGTATACAAGTATACATTACAAATAAATGTTAACATTCGCAACACTAGACATGCACAAATCTTACCTTTTTCGAGATTTTCTCGTCGCTGACAAGCGGCAAAACATCCAGCGACAGCGAATCCATGATTGTTGTCATTCGCAACTGTCAAATTAGTTCCACATTTCCGCCGGTGTGACATCGAAATAATATCCTCAGTGATCAAATAACGTGGTTTAGGGTGAAAAATTTTGCTCCTAAGCTTATGATAGAAATATCGCTCTTTAGCTTATGATGGATTTTACGAGCAGCTTAGTGAAACGCATTTTGAAAACGCTCTTAAAATTCTATGATGGATTCTGAGTTATGATAGGTTTTCCTTATGAGCTCTTAGTCTTAGTGAAACAGTCCCCTGGTCCATAACGGTATACGTACATGTGTTTTATTCAGTTCAAAATATTTAGTTTAATTTGTTTCTAGTTAGGTTTCAAAATATTTAGTTTAATTTGTTTCTAGTTAGGTTTCAAAACATTTAGTTTAAAAAGGGACGCACAACAATCTCGTACTGTATGTAATGCTATGCCCAGTGAGCAGTTTCGACTTCAAAACCACACCACGCTGGTTAATAAATTTGGGTTCGCCGACTCTAAAGTGTTGACTTAGTCCAAGAATCTAAGCAATCAATACGATGTTCAACAATACATGTTTAACACATATGTGATTCCATACGTTAGTATGGTATCTATATAGCTGTGGGGCCTGGTGCAATGCTATATACCCATTAGTTATATGTGGGGTGTACATATTGTAAGGCATGGGCATATGCTGGCGTATGATGAGTGTAAGAACACTGCATTCCTCCCCAAGTTGCTTATATAATGTCTTTAGTATATTATAGAACAGATAATTTCTAAATAGTCAAGAGATAGTCACTAGTAGAGACAATATCTGTCCAAGATAGTCACACGTGACTGTATAGTATTATTACTAGATCATCTAAAATTATTTCACCAGTTTGTAAACATCGAGATGTGCAGGTGTCTTCCTCAGTCGCGATGATCGCCAGGGTTTAGGGGTAGTCTCAGCAGGAGATGCTTTGCTGCGTGTCGCCTCAGGCTCAGCGTAAGATGCATTGTTGGGGGCTGTCTCAGCATCTCGTGCTTTCGTTTCGCTGTAATCATGGTTCCTTTCTTGGTCGAATGGTGATGTTAGTTTGTCCTTCCTGTGTTGTCGTACGAACACAGTGTTTCCTTGAAGCATTTGGCATGTGATGGCATGTCGTTTCTTATCCGCATATGATTTGTCGATCATTGTCAGCTTTGTGTTCAGTGGGATTTCTGTGTTTGTGTGATCTTGTTTGGCAGTTTGATTCTCATCTAGCATTTGAAAAAAGCTGTGGCAGGTGCAATATTAGTCGATGAACGAAGAGTTTCGGAGGAACTTGTACAACTTCTGTCTTCACGATTTGCCTTCGATCAATGCTGCTTTCATAATTTTCCCCAAGTTTCACATGAAGCGTTCCACTTCACCATTCGCTTACGGCCACAATGGAGTAATCCGCTGGTGTTTGAATCCCACATGTTTCGCGAAGGTGTGAAATTGGTGAATGTTGAACAGAGATCAGTTAAGTTTTAAATTTCTCAGGAATTCCCAGCAAGGAAAACACTATGTCGAACGAGGTATGATGCTGTTGGCGCATGTAGAGTACACTACTTCAATGACAGGACATCGTGAGAATCTGTCAATCATCACCAACTGATATACGCCCGACTGAAACAGTCCGTAGAAGTCTGCGATTATTTCCTACTATGGATATTCAGTTGTGTCTGACAACTGCAGGGGTTCTGAGTGTGGCATAGGTATGTTGGCTTGGCATGGAATGCATGTGGTTATTCGCTAACCCATCATTACATCTACGTCTGGGAGCCACGTCTTCGTGCAGAGCAGTTTCAATTTTCGAGGCCTTGATGACTCTCGTGTACCAAATCGATGACTTTGGCACACAGCGTTTGTAGTGTAATGATGCCGTTCCTTTGCAACACAATATCACAGTTCGTCTTGGTGAATAACTCATTCTTGATCTTGTGATATACTCTGAATGGGCTGTCTGCTGGTGTCACATTGGTGAGTAGTTTGTGCTATTTTGCTGGAGTTCTCCATGGATGTAGTGTCGATGGGCACGTCTGATCGATATGCAACAAGTCTACTGTTTATCATCATCGCCAGATGTTGTGCTGTGTTGTGTGCTTGTATGTTACGTGAGTGATAACTCAGTGATCAATATGATGCTCAACAATACACGTTTAATGTATATACGATTCTATACATTAGTATGGCATCTCTATCTATAGCTGTGGGGCCAAGCGCTATGTTATATATCCATTAGTTACATTTGGGGTGAACATATTGTAAGCCAGGGTAAGAACACTACAGATGTCAACATTGATAATGGTCACAGACATAACCAAGACAATTTAGAGAAGGCTCCCTGTCTGATCACTCAGGTCAGGCATCAAACCGATGAAACCTCTTGAAGAATGCCTACTTTATGGGCCATGGAGAAATGTCAATTAATCTGTTCTTATAAACATACACCAAACGTTGTTTCTGTAGACAATAAGGTAACTGTTTAACATTAGTGATGTCATTTGGTGACTAGCGTTGAACAACTGAAAAGTGGTGTCAACTCTTTAACACCAGATGGCGAAACTTTTCAGCTGCTCCACACTAGTCAAATAATTAAGAATCCTGCTTATTAAAAAAGGGGTTGTACACTTAATAGGTCAAATATATATATATATATATATATATATATATATATATATATATATATATACATATATATATATATATGTATACATATATATATATATATATATATATATATATATATATATACATGTATATATATATATACATGTATATATATATACATGTATATATATATACATGTATATATATATATATATATATATATATATATATATATATATATATATATATATATATATATTATAGTATGCATATTTGCCTCAATTACTTTGCATAATTCAAGCAAAGTTCAATACATAAATAACACATACTGAATAATACGTACTTCAGCTGTGAAATCTTCATGAACGATTGTGTCAAAGAATAGTTTCGTAAACAGCTCCTCAAGCTTTTTCTTATCACTGTGTGTGCCATGACGGTCTTTACCACCCCCGAAATCAAAGTTGCTGATAATGACAGCCCGGCCTCGTGGGTTTTCGCTCATATCATAAACTTCATCTTTCTGCAATTACAAAAGTGTACACATTGTCGTCAGTGCATTTAACTCACCTTTTCAAAGTTGACATGCATTTATTAAATCATGCAAACACAACAGGTTCAATAGATGTAAACTATAATCTTGCTAATGCTTTATTACACAACACCCTTGCCACGTCACATTATATAAATGTTGTTACAGTAACTTAATGTAAGTAAAATAGTATTTTACATTTTTACCTAATGCTAAGTGTTAAGTTGAACATGGCAGTGTACTTGCAACTTGTACTTTTATAGTTTTACCTACAGTGTTACATTGAACATGGCAGTGTACTTGCGACCTGTACTTCTTATAGTTTTACTTACAGTGTTAAGTTGAACATGGCAGTGTATTTGCGACATGTACTTCTTATAGTTTTACCTACAGTGTTAGGTTGAACATGGCAGTGTATTTGCGACCTGTACTTCTTATAGTTTTACTTACAGTGTTAAGTTGAACATGGCAGTGTATTTGCAACCTGTACTTCTTATAGTTTTACTTACAGTGTTAAGTGTACTTGCGACCTGTACTTCTTATAGTTTTACCTACAGTGTTAAGTAGAACATGGCAGGTTACTTGCAACCTATACTTCTTATAGTTTTATCTACAGTGTTAAGTAGAACATGGCAGGTTACTTGCGACCTGTACTTCTTATAGTTTTACCTACAGTGTTAAGTTGAACATGGTAGGGTACTTGCGACATGTACTTCTTATAGTTTTACTTACAGTGTTAAGTTGAACATGGCAGTGTACTCACGACCTGTACTTCTTATAGTTTTACTTACAGTGTTACATTGAACATGGCAGTGTATTTGCGACATGTACTTCTTATAGTTTTACTTACAGTGTTAAGTTGAACATGGCAGTGTATTTGCGACATGTACTTCTTATAGTTTTACTTACAGTGTTAAGTTGAACATGGCAGTGTACTTGTGACATGTACTTCTTATAGTTTTACTTACAGTGTTAAGTTGAACATGGCAGTGTATTTGCGACATGTACTTCTTATAGTTTTACCTACAGTGTTAAGTAGAACATGGCAGGTTACTTGCGACCTGTACTTCTTATAGTTTTACCTACAGTGTTAAGTTGAACATGGTAGGGTACTTGCGACATGTACTTCTTATAGTTTTACTTACAGTGTTAAGTTGAACATGGCAGTGTACTCACAACCTGTACTTCTTATAGTTTTACTTACAGTGTTAAGTTGAACATGGCAGTGTATTTGTGACATGTACTTCTTATAGTTTACTTACAGTGTTAAGTTGAACATGCCAGTGTATTTGCAACCTTATAGTTTTACTTACAATGTTAAGTTGAACATGGCAGTGTATTTGCGACATATACTTCTTATAGTTTTACTTACAGTGTTAAGTTGAACATGGCAGTGTATTTGCGACCTGTACTTCTTATAGTTTTACTTACAGTGTTAAGTTGAACATGCCAGTGTATTTGCGATATGTACTTCTTATAGTTTTACTTACAGTGTTAAGTTGAACATGGCAGTGTATTTGCGACCTGTACTTCTTATAGTTTTACTTACAGTGTTACGTTGAACATGGCAGTGTACTTGTGACATGTACTTCTTATAGTTTTACTTACAGTGTTAAGTTGAACATGGCAGTGTATTTGCAACCTGTACTTCCTATAGTTTTACTTACAGTGTTAAGTTGAACATGGCAGTGTATTTGCGAACTGTACTTCTTATAGTTTTACTTACAATATTAAGTTGAACATGGCAGTGTATTTGCGACATGTACTTCTTATAGTTTTACTAACAGTGTTAAGTTGAACATGGCAGTGTATTTGCAACCTGTACTTCTTATAGTTTTACTTACAGTGTTAAGTTGAACATGGCAGTGTACTTGTGACATGTACTTCTTATAGTTTTCCCTACAGTGTTAAATTGAACATGGCAGTGTATTTGCAACCTGTATTTTTTATAGTTTTACTTACAGTGTTAAGTTGAACATGGCAGTGTACTTGTGACATGTACTTCTTATAGTTTTCCCTACAGTGTTAAATTGAACATGGCAGTGTATTTGCAACCTGTATTTTTTATAGTTTTACTTACAGTGTTAAGTTGAACATGGCAGTGTATTTGTGACATGTACTTCTTATAGTTTTACTTACAGTGTTAAGTTGAACATGGCAGTGTACTTGTGACATGTACTTCTTATAGTTTTACTTACAGTGTTAAGTTGAACATGGCAGTGTACTTGTGACATGTACTTCTTATAGTTTTCCCTACAGTGTTAAGTTGAACATGGCAGTGTATTTGCAACCTGTACTTCTTATAGTTTTACTTACAGTGTTAAGTTGAACATGGCAGTGTATTTGCGACCTGTACTTGTTACCTTGTTACCCGTACTTGTGATCTTGTTATCTGTACTTGTTATCTTATTACCTGTACTTGTTATTTTGATAACTGATGTTATGTTTTAACTTGCACATGGCAGAGTATTTATTATGTGAAAAAACACATGCATAAGCACGCATTACTTTCAATAAATCTACTTCATTACAAGTAAATGTAGTTTATTGAAGTATTGTAAAGAATTTTTTTATTCTTCATTAGCCACACAACAGCATAGAAAATAACACAGCATCATTTTGTGCAAATGTACTTTCATCAATAACATCTACATTCCTGACTTTTGACTTATAACCTGTAAAGCTGGTCTTTATTATATTAATACACATTTTCTATATAGTGCAGTATCCGATCCAAATCACTGCTCAAAGCATTTTATACTCACTCCTGGTAGACTTGTTAATTCCAACAACAACAACTGTTCTAGGAAGCATTCAACAATGCTGGAATTATTACACGAATGCTACTCACATAATCCCACCACCGTGTGTGTATTGAGTGAGTTGAGCGAACTATATAAGTAACTGGGATGTGGAGCAACTTAAAATATCATAGCTGCGAATGACAGCAAGATGATTATAATCCTGGCACGCTTGACTAACAGATTTTTTTATTTGGTTTTGCAAATTACATTTCACACAATATGACTTTGTTCAATAACTTTGACAAACCTGCATCAAACGTTTCTCAGCAACATTTTTGTCAACTGGTCGAACTTCTCCAGGTGCTATAACAAAAGACACAAAATATGCTTGTATATATACACACTGTATATATATATATATATATATATATATATATATATATATATATATATATATATATATATGCAATATATATATATATATATATGCAATATATATATATATATATGTGTGTGTGATATGCATATGTTACAGTCAATCTGCATAACCAATCATTTTGCGTAATGACTGAAAATTTCAGACATTATGCAAAATTACTGGAAAAGAGGTGCAGTCATGAGACGTAATGACTGAAACAGTGTTTCTGCTGGTTAATGACAACTGATGTAGGCAAACCGTTTTTTTATCTACCTAGCCAGATATTTTCAGAAATTGCTACTTAGCAACTATTTCATACTCAAAAATATTTTTATATTGTGATGAAATTATGATTTTAAATTATTGTCCGGGTTCACTTTGGTTTGCTTAGAACACCAGGAAAAGTTACTCCACATGATTGAAACCACTTATCATCAAATTAATGCTTTTATTACGAGGTGCAATGCCCCAGTCCCCTCGGTTCGCTTTGTGCCACTATACCTAGAGCAAACACTGTGAAGTATCAATTACAATTTGTCTTCTATTGTGTATCTTAAATTAAATGTTGGAAATGTTACATAAATATTTAAGACACAACAACACTGTCTTAATGAAAAACATATAACTTTATTATGATTCTACAAATTGCAATAATCTACGGTATCATTGGTAATTATATTAGTGTGCTATATTTCCACAATATATGTCAAACAAATTATACAATATGCCACATTTTCATAATTATATGTATGGATATGGCTGAGAGCATATACCCTAGGTTAGTTGTTTTTAAGCCAAGAATGTTAAATTCATAATAGTTTACATCACAGTATTGGTGAAAGCTAATATTGTATTCAACCAATATTACTAAATAATTATATTGTATTCAACCAATATATTGTATTCAACCAATATATTTTATCCAACCAATTGTATTCAACCAATTATATTCAACCAATATATTGTATCCAACATATTTTATGGATATGGCTGAGAGCATATACCCCAGGGTAGTTGTTTTTAAGCAAAGAATGTTAAATTCATAATAGTTTACATCACAGTATTGGTGAAAGCTAATACTGTATTCAACCAATATTACTAAATAATTATTATGCTCACTAGTTATCATGAAAGACACGTGAAGCATACTAGTATGTATACCTGCCATACTAGTATGTATACCATACACATTACACGGAAGATATTTATAAAAGACGACAAATCAAATCATGTCTGGTCTTAAAGGGAGAATGTACTTTACTAATAACTTGATGATTAGTAATTAGCATGTCATATGGTTCGCTCTCACTTATTCGAGCAGCTCAGACTGTTGTGACACCGGCTGTTACACATTCGTTTTGCTTTGTAGCACTTGCAGCTGTTGCTCGTACATTTTAAAAGAAAACGGCACAGTCACACCTGACAAAACCTTTTCCACCAGTTTTTAATGCATGGCAGAGAGATATCTGTTGGTCTTGGATGGTGTCTGATTGGGATAGAAGACATTGTGGGCATAAATCGAATTGGCTGCATGAATATTTATTTTTCAGGATCTCAGTCTTCAAATTGTTGTCGCCACAGTCAATGATGACCCCCAGGATGTTACGTGGATCCCCCTCTTCCTCTATCTACCATGGGGATGGGAACTGTGACATTACCACCAACTTCGCCTGCTTTAAGGTCGACTCAGCATTGTGCTTCTCTTGCTTGTTTACGTTGCTGGGCAATGTCACTTTGACGAGATTCAACGGCGGCAAGTGATGATGAACTAATGCTTGGCAATTGGCTCTGGTCTTGCTGAAGGCCTGGCCTTGCAGCAAGACATGGGGGTGCAGCAGCGGCAGTGGCAGCAGCAGCAGCAGCAGCAAGACACAGTTCATGGTGGATCTCAGCAATGATACTCTCTGTATCCGGAGTGGCTGGTTGCAAGGTTGGATCATCTGGCATTGATTCTGTGACAGGCACTTGGGGTTCTGTTGTAGCTTCTACAGGGGTGCTGAGAATGGCCAGGAGATCATCCTCTGTCTGAAGCCTCTCAAGTATTTCAGATGGGAGGCTGGAAGATGTCTGTCCCATTTTGGGCATTGTGCTAAACATTGCAGCATATGGTGTGCACTTAATACCAGAGTGATATGCAGATTTCTTTATGTTTTGCACAAAGTGTAGACCCATGGTAGACCCATGGTAGACCCATGGTAGACCCGTTATCCCAGATCTCATTTAGCACGTTTTATACAGTGTGCTAAATGAGATCTGGGAAAAAGAGGAAATACCAACTGAATGGAAGACAGGTATGCTAGTTACAATCCCCAAGAAAGGCAACCTCAGTGAATGTAAGAACTGGAGAGGGATCATGCTTCTATCAGTGCCCAGTAAAATTATCTGCCATATCATCCTGGATAGGATACAAGAAACAGTTGACAAGAAGCTAAGAAAGGAACAAGCTGGCTTTAGAAAGGATAAATCCTGCACAGATCACATTGCTACACTCAGGATTATCGTTGAACAATGCATTGAATGGCAGAGCTCCATTTACATAAACTTTGTGGACTTCGAAAAAGCATTTGATAGTATAGATAGGACAGTTCTATGGAAGCTCCTGAGGCACTATGGTTTACCCACAAAATGTGTAACCCTAATAAAGAACATGTACGAAGGTTTCACTGGTCATGTCATCTTTAATGGACAAGTTTCAGAAGGCTTCCAGATTGGAACTGGAGTATGACAGGGCTGCTTGCTATCTCCACTGCTCTTTCTGATAGCCATAGACTGGACAATGAAAAGATCCACAGAACACCATCATACTGGGATCCAGTGGAACTTGCTCACAACAAGAAGACTTGGATTTTGCAGATGATCTAGCACTACTCTCAGAAACCCATAAACACATGCAACAAAAAGCAGAAAGGCTTCAAGAAAAAAGCAGCCAACTGGGTCTTAAGATCAATGTGGGAAAGACAAAGGTGATGAAAGTCAACAGCAGATCCTCCGAACCCATCTCACTAGAAAGTGGTACTGTTGAGGAAGTACAAGACTTCATCTACCTCGGGAGCAACATCAGTACAAATGGTGGAGCTGACAAAGATGTGGAGCTACGCATCAATAAAGCTCGCCATGCCTTCAGAACCCTATGCCCTGTATGGCTCTCTTCCCAACTATCCATAAACACTATGATCCACATTTTCAACACCAACGTTAAACCAGTTCTTCTCTATGGCTGTGAAATGTGGAAAACTACTCAGTCTCTCAACAACAAACTCCAAGTCTTCATCAACAGTCGCCTCTGATACATCCTTAAGGTATGGTGGCCTAACAAAATATCAAATAAAGAGCTCTGTAAGAAAACCAAACAGGAAGAAATAAGCACTACAATCAAGCGGAGAAAATGGAGCTGGATTGGCCACACACTCAGAAAAGATCCAACAAATACAACCAAACAAGCACTGGACTATAACCCACAAGGAAACAGAAGACAAGGAAGGCCAAAAATCAACTGGAGATGCTCCACACTATAAGATCTTGATAAAGTGAGGGTCACCTGGCAAGAGGCTAAAGAGAGTGAGGTGGAGAAACATGGTTGACGCCCTATTCTCCTGAAGGGGCCAAGGGGATTAAGTAAAGTAAAGTAAGTAGACCCATGGAGCAGTCTATTTGTGAGATGGCACTGATAAACAATAATCCACTTGAAATGTGACTGGGGGGATGATTGCATGTTGATAAGATCCATCTGACTATGAGAGCCAAAATATCAGCTTAGGATTGGATTCTCAACAACCCCTTTTGTTATTGGTCTCTTTCGTTTCTGCTGACATACCGAAGAGAATGATTTGAACAGCTCTACTGTTTCCATGGTGATGTTGGCATATTGGTACCCAAATGTTTCATCATTCTGTCTCGACCACCATGGCTAGTTGCCATGTGTGCTCTTTGGATGATGTCATGTGTGTCCTCAATGAACACATAATATATTGGCACTTCTTGTTCTGTTCTTCATTTCTTTATCAACTTCTCGATGTCACTGCATTGAAGAATTTGATACCTGCAAAAAATAACAACAAATTTTAATTATTACCCAATTTTAATTATAAACTATCTAAACAAAATGGTGAGTATATATATATTGTAATATATTGTAATTGTAGTATACTCATAATCATGATGTTTATTAATGTGTCTTTTATAGTAAAACTAGCAAATGGTTTACCTTCCCTTTTCAATTAATTTGTTTGCATGGCTAAATGTGACAAAATCATAAAAGGACTTTGACTTTTGTGACACAGTATTGACAGCTTTCATTTGTTCTCACTCGTACAATTGATGGCTAACTGAAGAAAGACCCTTTCATTGTGGACTTCCTGGCTTACATAAAGAAAGGAAGAATTTAACAGAGAAAGGATTAGAAAGTTTGAACTGGTATCTAATACAACTGTGGTGGATATTAACTCGGGGCTTTTAACTGAGAAAACCCCTGAAGGGATTTACCCCTGTGGCTTCAATGTGCAGATCAATGAATGAAGATGTGAAATTTCACCATTACCAAATCAAAATGAAACCACATCATATTATGCAAGCCCCCGAAATTACATATGTTATATTTAGCTTTTTGAAAAATTTTGTGGCAGAAATTCTCTAGGTGGGGGTTTTTACCTGTCTGGGGTTGTGGAGTAATTTCTATGACATAATTCTGGTATGATGTCATTACTGCATAATTACATGTTACCTATGGCACATTTGGATGAGTATTCAACTATCTTTCCACCCACACCTCATTTATTATAGGTTGGAATATTTTCATTGATTAAATTGAGTACTATCTATCCCTGAAATTGTGAAATATCTGGTAAATTTCTCACACTTAAAATCAAGAAACAATGTTCAGCAAGAAACTACAAATCAAAATTGGTACTTACTTGCTGAGTATGTAGTATCCATGGCGTGACTTCAAAGATTCATCAGTTGCCGCAAGCTTGAATTGTTCTATAGTATTGAAATATTCCATTTTGGGAATTAGATGTTTTTGACATATTTGATTTTAATTATGGTGGGGGTCGGTCACAGAGGGTGACCTAGTGGCGGAGTGACCCCCACCGATACCATGTGAATTGTATATAAGTCAGTAGTGGTACAGATAGTACTGGTAGTGGGTAGCTGATAGGCATGATTTACTAATTTTGTGTAAACACCTTTTGAGGGCCGGCATGCTTGCTGAGATTATTGGATGTATCTTATTTTGATGGTGTATGCTTGCCTAATTTCATGCTCCTTAATTAATAAATCTAAATGTCATTCTTTGGCCTATTTCAATCTACGCTGGACTTGTGTTGTTATTTTGCATAAATGCATTTGCATTTGTATTTGAATGTGTACTTTAAACATTTGCATTTTAATGCCACACACAAACATTTGATTTGTCAAATGCACAATCAAATGTGCAATCAAATGCATGCATAATTTTTTTAATAATTATTATTGTTAGATTCACTTTCACAAATTTACAACATGCCATTAGAAAAATTGCTCTGAAGTGGGCAGTATCCTCACCAGATTATAAAATCATTGTCTGACCTCAGTGACCTGTGAATCCACTTTCACAATGTGCTCTTTAAAAAGGTGATTTGTAGGTCAATGGTCAACTGGTCAATGGCTGAGCTGTTATTCATACGACATGAAAAGACCAACTGGTCTATAAGTTGTAGGCTTCAGAGATTACCTGTTCATTGAAACAATGCAGACAAATGACTCCCTTTTGTTGTTTTGGCACTGTTAAGGTGGGTTGGGGTGGCAGCTCATTGGGGGGAGTAAACATTAGCAATGCCTTTCATTCCCTACCATAATTACCAGTTAACTGTCAGTTGTCTATTCCTCCCTCCCATTTCCATCACCTCTGCAGGCCTGGAACTGTGTGACTCAGTGTATGACTCTACAGTTAGACTTAGTGGCTACAATAATGAACTGCTATATTTATTAACTAAATTAATAATGTGTTTGTATACATTACATTGTTTTTTTTCTCCAAATAAAACTAAATGTTAATATAAAGCCAAAACATTTGAAATTACTTCAAATGCATTTGCAAATGTGTAACCAAAACATCTGCATTTGCATTTGAGTGTGACCCCAAACATTTGCATTTGCATTTGAATGTGTTCCTGGAAGATAGAATCTGAAACATTTCCATTTGCATTCGTTAACAAGCCTAATACATATACACACATGCATGCATGCAAGCATGCATGCATGCATGCGTGTGTGCATATTACTTGGCTATACACATGTCTATACACATGTCTATACACATATTTGATTGTGTTAATGCTAGTACAGGGCCCTGTAGTGTGAATATGTTTAAAAATAGAATTGACAGATATATGATAAGGGCGGGCTACAAATAGATGATAAAATTGTTGGACTCTCGATAAGCCAACGGCTTCCTTGTCCACTTGCCATCTGGAACTTGTTGTTTGGGATGGCAATCTTTTTAATTCACATGTCCCAATATTATAATAATCAGACAAACGAGAGCTGTACAGTGGTCAATAGGACTAATAGGGAGCAGCCGTGGTCTAGTGGTTAAGGTGTTGGACTCTAAATTCAAGGGTTGCGAGTTCAAGACCCACACTGGTCACGGTTCATTTTCGAAACTTAGGCAATTTCGTTTACCCTACTTTGCCTCAGTCTACTCAGCTGTAAATGAGTACAAACACTGTTTGGAAGGTACCTGCGATGGACTAGTGTCCCGTCCAGGAGAGTCAGTATAACTGCACTCTAAGTTGCTTCGCACTATAGAAACCAGGTTTAAGCACTGGCCATATAAGCCTTCATGGCTTCCTAAGGCGTAATGCCTGGGGGATGACTTTACCTTACCTACCAATAGGACTAATGCTTCACTGACTCTACAGCTATATTCATGGATCTCACCAAATAAAAAATAAAACATTTTACAGCATAGAGACCCTGTAGTTGCCTACATCCACATAAGCTAAACCAGTGGTGGACAAATAGAGGTTCAAAAATAGAAAGTAATTTGCTTAAAAATCATACCTATTGTTTCCTGTGAATGCATCGTTTTCTGCTTAACCTTACTCGGCCTTTTCTTCACAAGGTTGGCAGTACTGTCTTCATCAAGAAGTTTAGCCAGGTGTGTTTGGTCAGTTTTCACCAACGCCTCAATAAATATGTCGAAAGCCTCTGGGCCTCGTTTTGGCAACAAGGACAACAACTCTGATGCTCTTGACCGGCCTTTGACTGGAAATACCTAATTAAGAGTACACATACTACATGATTAGAGCAGTGATATTTTTGGAACTGACTTTTATTTAATGACACATGCTTCCTGCACTGTTTCATGAGAACACTTTGTAAACACGACCTGTAGCTAATGTAACTAGAGTAGTGTGGAGATAACAATTGATGTGAAAGAGACCCAGTGAAATAGCTATCGAATGGGGATGAGTCAATCTATGCAAAATATCAGAATCTTAGATTAATTCACACCACACTTCAATATTTAATTACCTAAGTACACATGCATATGTTTTGTGTAAGTTCTATCATGATGTCCCCAAGCAGTGAGATTGTGTTTGGATCTGCTCTAAAGGTGGACTATATTCCCCAGAATTTCATACATCGCCTTTGAATGCCTTTAAAATTAATGTAATATGTATAATTATTTATATTCTATTTCTGTGATGTTTAAGCATACCTCTATTCTTTCCTTCATTTCATCTGTCAGTAGTTCTTCCCCTAGAGCAGCGAGCAGATCATCACCTACAAACAAATCTTTGATCAACGTAACTTGGTTCTTCCGTAGCTTTTTTCTGTGTGTATCGTCCATCCTGGCACCTGCAAACATACGACAGCTAATAATTACCCCATGTAACAAGTCCTAAATCATGGACAATAATTGACATAAGTAATAACATATTGATAGGTAAAAGCAAAAGTAAAAAGCAGGTAACACTGTCAGGGATTTTACCAGTTATAGGAAGGAGGGGTCAGAGATGTCGAAATTGCCAGGGGAAGGCAATTAACATGCTAGTCCAGAAGCTATGTCGGGAAGCAGAACTTGGATTTGTGGGGAAGTTTTGTTGGGAGGACTGATATGTACATGAAGGATGGGCTTCATTTAAGTGGAAAGGGGGCAGCAGTAATTGCGGATGAACTGTCAGCAGCAGCAGACAGTGGCATGGGTAGCATAACAAATATTTTTGGTAGTAAACATTGTTTAAACTAGAAGCGCAGGAGGGTTACTCAGAGGTGCCTCAAGCAGAACAAGAGTACAGACAAAGCAATAACAAATCATCCGGAAAACATCTCTGAAACAGGTTATAGATGTATGTGTTTAAATGCAAGGAGCATAGTAAATAAGAAAAATTAATTAAACATTATGGTAGAAGAGACTGATCCTTATATAATTGGTATAACCGAACCAAGGGCCAACATAGACATAACAGGTAATAAGAGTTATTCTGCAGCAGTGATAGAGGGGGTGAGGAAGAGAGCGAGGGTGTTTGTGGGGGATTCGATAGTTAGGAAGACCAACAGAGTCTTAAACAAGGGAGATGATGTGGTGGTCTGCTTGCCTGGAGCCAAAATAGAGGCGATAACTGAGAGGGTAAAAAACATCGTAGGCTCGGGTAAGGGTGGATCTGTTTTAGTACACGTAGGGACAAATAACGTAGAGAGGGAGGGTACAACTGCCATAGTTAGGAAATATAGGCAGTTGGTCAGAACACTAAAACAGACGCGGGTTGAGCAGGTAATACTGTCAGGGATTTTACCTGTAATGGGCAGGAGGGGTCCCACATATCGAAATTGTCGGGGGATGGCAATTAACATGTTAGTCCAGAGGCTGTGTAGGGAAGAGGAAATTGGATTTGTGGATTTATGGGGAAGTTTTGTTGGGAGGGCAGATATGTACATGAAGGATGGGCTTCATTTAAGTGGAAAGGGGGCGGCAGTATTCGCGGACAAACTTTCAGCAGCAGTAGATAGCGACTTGGGTACAATGACAAATATTTTTAGAAGTAAACATTCTTTAAACTAGAAGTGCAGGGGGGTTACCTAGAGGTGTCTCAAGCAGAACAAGAGGCCACTAGCACAGATAAACCAATATCAAATCATCCAAAAAACATCTCTGAAAAAGTTTATAGATGCAAGGAGCATAGTAAATAAGAAAAACGAATTAAACATTATGGTAGAAGATATTGACCCTCACATAATTGGTATAACTGAATCATGGGCCAACATAGATATAACAGATGCTGAATTAGGACTGACAGGATACGTAATGTTTAGGAGAGATCGAATAGGAAGAAGAGGAGGTGGAGTTATTTTATATGTTAAAGAATCTATTCAGGCTTATGAAATAAAACTAGAAAGGGAAGCAGATTGCGATGAAGCTGTTTGGTGCAAAATAGTTTCAGGAAATTAAAAATTAACTGTTGGATTAGTTTACCGAAGTCCAAACACAAACAAAGTATATCAGGCTTGTTAACAAATGCATGTCAACACATTTGAATAACAAATGTTTCACTTGATTCAATTGTAAATGCAAACGCGAATGCCATTTTCCAGGAACACATGCAAATGTTTTGGGGTCACATTCAAATGCAAATGCCATTTTCCAGGAACACATGCAAATGTGTTGGGGTCACATTGCAAAGCAAATGCACTTGAATTAATTTTAAATGTTTTGGCTTTATATTAACGTTTTGTTTTATTTGGAGAAAAAAAAAATGTAATGTATACAAACACATTATTCATTTAATAAATACAGTAGTACATTATTGTAACCACTAAGTACCACTACATACCAGTCCCACTACATGAACATGTCTGTAGAGTCATACACTGAGTCACACAGTTCCAGGCCTACAGAGGTGGTGGAAATGGGAGGGAGGAATAGACAATTGACAGTTTACTGAGAACTATGGCAGGAAAGGCTAATCCTTCAGGTAGGCCAGCATGTAAGGGGAACCCAAGACAATAGAGTGTCCACTGGTGGGGTCACTGGGAAGATAACCTGGTGGATACTTACAGCTACCACTAATAACTCTCTGGCTGTAAATATTTAGGGCTAGCATTGTTAATGTTTACTCCTCCAATGAGCTGCCACCCCAAGCCATCCCAACAGTGCCAACACAACACAAGGGAGTAATTTGTCTGCATTGTTTGATTAGTTTCAACAGGTAATCTCTGAAGCCATCAACTTATAGACCAATTGGTCTTTCCATGTTGTATAACAGCTCAGGCATTAACCAGTTGACCTACAGAGCACTTTTTCAAAAAGAGCACATTGTGAAAGTGGATTCACAGGTCAGACAATGCTTTCATAATCTGCTGAGGATACTGCTCACAACAGAGCACTTTTTCCAACATGGCATGTTATGAAGTTGTGAAAGAGAATTTAACAATAACAATTACTCAAAGAATTACGCATGCATTTGATTGCACATTTGGTTGTGCATTTGACAAATCAAATGTTTGTGGGTCGCATTCAAATGCAAATGCAAATGTTTAAGGTATGCATTCAAATGCAAATGCATTTACAATTTTCTTGAGGCATTTGAATGCATATTAAAATGCTCAACATTCAAATGTGCATTCAAATGCATTTGCTAACAAGTCTGCAGTATATATATATATATATATATATATATATATATATATATATATATATATATATATATATATAACTCTGTCTGGGGGAGGGTCAATCTTCACCCAAACCTAGCCAGTCAAAAGCCCAAAAACAAAGGATGGTTGGTGTCAGGAAGGCATCAGGCCATAAGAAAGCCCTGCCTCAATATCTAGCCAGTGACAATCCCATATATAGATAATCAGAGAAAGGATAGGATGTCCTCTGCCAAAAGAGACCAGCAGCACCCTCGCCCACATGCTGTGAGGGATCGACAAGGACTACTAGTTAAAGTAGCTAGCTGTAAAGATCATGACCTTAAATCTTGTCACAATGACAGGAAAGAGCAGAGAGGTTGTAGAGACAATGGAGGGAAGGAAGGTTGACATAGCATGCATTCAGGAGACAAGGTAGTCAGGAGCCAAGGTGAGAGAGATTGGACGCGGTTTCAATCTGACAGGATCATGAAAGTGAAGCTAGTGTTTGCAGGAAGAAAGATCAACGTTGTATCAGCATACGCTCCACAGGTGGGATGCACCAGGGAGGAGAAAGAGCAGTTCCAGGAAGAAATGGAGGAAGTTGTGAGGGAAATATATAGAGAGAGTTATCATTGGGGCAGACCTAAATGCTCATGTGGTAGAGGACAACACCGGATTTGAGAGTTTACATGGAGGTTTCAGCTGTGGTGTCAGAAACAAGGAAGGAGAGAGTGCACCAAACTTCGCACAAGCTTTCAACTTGGCACTGGGAACACGTTCTTCAGGCTAACATGACTCTGGCCCTAGGATACATGGAAATAAGAAGACCAAAACCAGGAAGGTGAAGTAGAACCAACTCAAACAAGAGTGACAATGAGATGAGTTTAACATCAAGGTGACAACAATTGAACAAATGGACAACAGAAGAGAAGTCATAAGTCACCATCATGGGAAGAACTGCAGGAATGCTTACTGTGGACAGGAGAGGAAGTCCTGGGATGGACCAGAGGAGGCAAGTTTCAAAAAATGGAATCGTTGTGGTGAGAGGAGAGGTTTTCAAGATCTGGCAACACACAAAGACAAAACATAGTATTGCTTTGTTCTCTTGTGCATATTATGGCACAGTAATTTTTTTTAATAAAAAACAACTTTTCTAACAATTTGTTTGCACTGCAATGCCTGGTGAAATAATTGTTAGTGATTTAGAATGTTTTTTTGTGAAAACGGCATACTATATTATGTATATGCTATAGCGACTGGCTCGGCGCAACGATTCTTGCCTACGTTACTATACTGTTTATGACGTTGATTATTTGGTGGACTTAGTGTCACATGCTTCCTTTTGAAAAAATGTGTGACATAAAGAAGCAAGTGCTATCAAATCAACCTTGAAATACTCCCCCTTAACAAACCTCAAAGCAGGACAATTATGTGACAAATTGTGGCAAACAATATACTATTTGTAACCTTTGCTATTTGTTGTGCTGTGCGATAATTCGTAATATTTTCATTAATTTGTTACACGGTCATGAATAATTATGTGTATGGGTTTTATTGGCCTATTTGGAAGAAAAAGGTGATTAGGCAAAACAGTAATTTTAAGGCACAATTATATTATATACAAGTTACTGGTGTATCCACAGACAGTGGTCTGTGATATGTAGTGACTCGGCTAGAGAGTGAGCATGATAAGTGGTCCCTTCTTTGGGGTTCATGGTCCCTGCTATGGCCACACTTAACAAAAACCCTGTATATATATATATATATATATATATATATATATATATATATATATATATATATATATATATATATATATATATATATATATATATATATATATATGTATAGCCCCACCATAGTC
>BSQZ01000036.1:2950000-3110000 GCA_033239005.1 Lamellibrachia satsuma
GAAATTTTCATCTTTTTGACGCAGCCGTGGTAGACCTCCTCGAGCGAGAGCGCAAGGTCACGTTCGATTGGTGGGTCCTTGGCCTTGGCACCTCTGCCGTGAAGACCACCAAATCCCATGTGCATGTCCCCATCCACCCGGTCGTAAAATTCTGGCCGAACAAACCACACACCATTTACATACATGTGTTTATTTCTAGCAGCAAATGAAAAACCGTACGTAGTGCAGGGTCAGGTTTGATTAACAAATATCTCTTACCCAGTACCATTACTTACTTAGCATGCCACAAAGTTGTGATTGCAGTCCAACATATTATCGTAATTTATCATGTAAAGCAAGCAGTGTGATGAAACAGTTTAATTACATATGATTACTTCCACCTGATTACATCCTTAGTGCCTGTCGTAGAATTTGTGTACATATTGATGTCCATGCAATAGTGGATAGGATTGGTGCCAAATACAGTGGTTAAGTTACAGGGTAGTTAAAGATGCAATTATTACTTTCATTGTTATCGATTACTGTATTCGACCTATTAAGTGGTATATGCCTTAATTAGCGTACACCCACTTTTTTAATCAGCAGCATCCATAATTATTGCAATTTGACTAGTTGTGGAACAACTGAAGTGTCTCCATCTGGTGCTAAACAGTTACAACAGTCATGACTACACACTAGACATTAGTTTTATATAATTATGATTACAATGTATGATGTAATCCGTTACAATGATCACAATATTGATAAAATGTTCCGCATTAGTATCTTTTTGAAACATTTTGTGAGTACATCATTTTGTACTAATGATAAACTTTACGTGTCATTTGAATCAATGTTTCGGCATGCAGAAATGACAACTGTCATTCCAGGTATCACATCTAGCAAAACATTGATGAACAATGAACATAAACACCTTGGAATGGGTTGTCTCCCCCAAAGAAGTCTCGGAACACCTTAATGGCATCGCCGTGGAAGGTGTAACCCTCAGTCCATGCCCCCGACTGACCGCTGCCAACTGGGACGCCATTCTTCAGACCCTCCTCTCCAAACTGGTCGTATGTTGCTCGCTTCTTTGCTGTACATGCAGAGGATTATCGTTAGTTCAGACAAGTTGGAAAACGGGTTGTGTCCATTTGAAATTAAAGAAATGAAATGCAACAACATGTTCCCAAATGTAGTTATATTATCTTTTGAACCATATTGCATGCTAAATGAACCATATCGCATGCTAAATTATAGCAATATTACAGAAAAAAAGTTCAAATGTGAAGTATAGCATTGTTAATTTAGAAGTTCTTTGATTTCCCAAAATTATGATAACTGGGGCATATTAATTATACAGAACCCCCAACTAGCTCTGTATCACACAGTTAACCAATGAAAACTGTTGTACCTTCCCTTTAAAGGTGCTTAATCAATTCAATTTTCTTGCTAGTCTCATTTAAAATTAATTTTGTGAAAACTAAACCTACCTAGTATCCACCGCAACATGCTAGCTCGTTTTTGCAACTTTTGTATGTAGTTTTTGTGAAATCATCAGACAAACTATTAAATTAGTTAATGCTTGTTCAAGTATTAGCTGAAGTAAACATCGAAATGCTGAAAAATCACGATTTTCTTCCTTGGTGAAATTTCATAACTTTGTCATGTAATCGGCCAGAGGATGGAGGTCATGCCCATGATCAGGATTAACCCACACAGTGTTTACTATTTTGGATATCCACTATTTTGATCTTTACCAGATCTAACGACTAAAGAGAATTATTTAAATGATTTGAACAAAAATAGGCATTTTTTATTAAACAGACTGCGCACATTACTTATGCTAGTCACACACTACACATCTGGACATAAGTGAACCGGATTCTCGATGGGCTGAACCATTTGAGGAAGCAGCTTTAATAAATTGAAGTGCACACGCAAGTGTAATGTGAAGGCTTTAGACAGTAAATGCATACCGTCACTGAGGATATCGTAGGCCTCTGCCAGCATGCGGAACTTCTCCTGCGCTGCCTGGTCATTGGGATTGTTGTCAGGATGGAACTTGAGGGCAAGTTTTCTGTATCTGTTAACATGCAAGAAACGTCATGTTGGCATGTGTATCATGATACATCTGGCATATACAACCCTTGTATAATCGTTCCGAGCCCTTGGATTGCTACATTAGATGTGTTATTTACCTCTCAAAGACCTGGTCGTATTCTCTGAACATAAAGCTATATTTCGTAGCCTGATATATGACACTAGATTGGAATATGAATGCTACAGGCGGGTTAACCAATGAAAAATGTTGTACAGATTTATGCAAAATTTTAATATAAGTACAGATTTGGACCAAATAATGTGGCAGATCTGGAATCACAGCTGGGCAGTAACAACTCGCATGTGGCTAACACTAGTCAAGTCAAAAATGCCTCAATTAAATTCTTTATTTAAACCTCAAATACATATACAATGATATCATATAGGTCCCTATAGTCACACGCGCAACAATAAATAAAGAAGAGATATTTGGTGGGAGTCGGAGAGGAGTTGACAATGAGAGCGAGAGAGGGATGTGGCGAGTGGATAAGGGTGGTGGATGTGGCAATAAAACGGGATCATTCACAAAGAATAAGGAAAGCAAAAATTTACGATCGATATCAGTGCCAGTCCCACTCCGGACGTCAGGGATAAACAGAGCAACAACAAAAATGTTATATAAAAAGCCAAAGGATGAAACCTAAGGCTAAGTTCATAAAACACATTCAATTTAATTAGCAATTATGCCAATTAGCTATATATTATATATAATTATTATATATATATATCGCATGATCGATTTAACAAGATTACCATCCACAGCAACAAAAAACCCAGAGAGCAAATGGACAAGGAAGCCACTACCACGAGAGTCCCACGATTATTGATTTATCCATGTCTTATGATGTGTGGAATCCGTCTATCGGACTTCTGTCAGATATTTGTAATTTTTTTAACATTGACGCTGCAAGCACGAACTTACGCTTTTTTAATGTCGGCATATGTTCCACTTCTAGTTAAACTTAGTATACTGTAGTAATCCTGACCCATGACTACTAGTATCACTGACTTCGTCAGTACCACCAATTCTGAGATTAAATATTCGCCTGAATCAATGAACGATGTTTATGTTTTCAAGATGGCGCGTTCTCCCGTCTCCATGGTTTTCGATTCGAGGCAATATGTCATGTGCGCTTTGATTGGTCATGCTATATGCAATAGCTTGAAATAAACCAATCATGCAACGTTTCGCATAAGCAACGACTGCATGATTCTAGCAACAATATACGCATAATTGCGAATAAAAAGTGTCAGACACCTAATTCGTTTAATTGTATAACAGAGAGTGGATTATATATGGTCAAGTCGGATTAATTAATGAAGTTTATATCAGATACGAATATTCGGTTATTGGTTGATGCAAAGCAGAGTTCCCCGGGCAACCGCATCATCAAACATTATGGCGGACACCTTACGATGTATCAGATAAGTTTGAACTGCTTCGTAAAGTTGTTAAAACTGATGTTTAGAAAGTAGAATAGTAAATAATTCAATCGTGTTACATTAACAGTATTTCACCATGGAGGGTGATGCACTAGGCGTTCGGGTAATCCCCCCGTTCGTTCGGTTTAAAGACACAGAAGTGACAGTCGTTCAGCGTATGAGCGTGACGGTAAAAAACATCAGCAGGTCGAGTCGAGATATACGATTCTACGGTCCACAGAACAAGGTACGTGACAGGCAGTTCGTTTATTCATTTTATGAAAATGTGTGGTTGTAGACAGGACGTGCAAGTGCGGTAGTCGGACATAGTGTCAATAACTGTTCGCTCAATTAACTGCTTGGCTGTCATGTTGAAGGCAGACTGACTTCTGACGTTCTGAGACTGTGTGTTTATGCTGTAGGCAGTATAGCAGACCAAAGGCAAAGCAATAGGTGTTCTATTGATGTCGCCTCAAATTGATTATCTGTGTTTGTATTGGCAAGTGATACCCTTCAGGATACACCACAATAGTAGTAGTATTATTAGTAAATGATTTTCTGCGGTACCCTGTTTACGTTTATTTTTGATCTTTAAAATTTAATAAGAAATGCATGATATCCTAGTTTTATCAGTGACTGTCAGGCCAATTGTTGAAGGTGGGTAATTCATTGCAGTTGCATAGTAATTATCATGAATTAATATAAGTAATATTATTCTTGTACACCCTATATCATGCCATAATCTTAGTCATTGTTACCATGCACACACAAAATTCTAAATTGTGTCAGTGTCACCATTTGGTAAGAACATGGTTATCAAGTCTAGCAGTCATCGTAGAAGCCCTGAAACTGCAAAATTTTGTTACATTTTAGCTCAACCCACCTTAGGAAATGATGTTGCAAACAGCAGGATAGTAAATTATTACTTTTTACCATTATATACTTGAAGACAATAGTAATAATGTATGGTATCATAGTTCAATATTTAGCCTATGAGTGTGATGTTGTCATGTTTCATACATTATCATATTTTTCTTTTACTGTAGACTTTTACCCTGAAAGTGAGGAACCCAACCAAGCCTGTGGCTCCAGGCCTGGAGGTGGTTGCTTACATAGATTATGACCCTGAAGATGAAGATTCCCATGTAGAGGATCGCATCATAGTGACAGTAGATGGAAATCCTCTCAAAATACCGATGGTGGCGTGAGTATTGTAGATGTCAGTTCAGTGGATGTTGACACTATCATCGTCATTATCATCTTCATCATTAACATCATTGTTACAAGTATGATTAAGGTACTTATGACATGGTTGATGCAAATTCTAATTGTTTTTGAAAAAAACAACTTTTAGCTAGATAAAATATCTTCGCAGTAATACAATCCTTTATACCCACAACCGATATATTTCTCACTAAATGTGATAATACGAGTGATCTTGCAGTTGAACGCATGCATGCTTCTTTGTTGTCGGTTAGAGTACAAACCTTATAAATAAAATTTATGTAATAGGTAAGATGTTCTTTATGTAACTTTTTTATTCACACATTTTTGTTGTGGCTGATAAGAAGAAATGTCTATGGGAATTATCATCTTTGAACAATGCATTATCATTGTAGGTAATCATGTCTAGACCAACACTTTGGAAATTGTTGCTGGAACATTCAGACACACTGACTAAGTTCTAAATAAATCACCCTTTTATTCGTGTGTAATTCCACTAAGGGATACACCAACTGTGAATGGTTTTATTTATTTATGGTTTTTTCTTTTTTATATTTTTTTCTTAATCTTACACTGTATTTATTTTATTTATCTTAATATATTTTAACTATATAGATAGATAGATATGATTCTTACGATTGCATGTATGCTTTTACAAAGATGGTAAACGGGCTTGTCCCGGCTATATGACGTTTTACAAATCATAGTAGACAATAATTGTGTGCCACCGTTGCAGTATGCCAAAACAGCCTGAGTTGTCTATCGAAGGACTAGTGGATTTTGGTAGCATTGTCGCAAACAGCCGTGTCATTGCACGACAGCTTCCACTTGTCAACAATGGGGCCAAGGAGGGAGAATTCAAATTCAGATACACAGGAAAGAAACCAATCATGGTCATCCCAGACAGTGGGAAAGTGAAGGCAAAGTCTACACTGATGATTAGGGTAAGAAATAGGAACCAGATGCTGCTTTGGTGCAGATATTCCTTGTATATAACTTGTAAAGTTCATTGTTTCTTTATTGAGAGAAATTAATTTTAGACCATACGTATGTATATAATATATACATGCAGTGTTACATAACAATTAGGATATGTTTGTAAATCATTTGAATGATGCAGGGAGGCCTGTCCTAGAAGATTGCTATCGTACAGACCTCCATTTGTGTAGTACTATATTCATGTTATTTAAACTGGTGTACGCTTCACTTCATCCCTTGACTGGGATGGTTGTAGGGGTCTCATATCTACTGAGAGTCTACACCAACCTTGTCTGTCTTTTGCCGTACATTGCAGGCTGGTAGGCTTAGATTGGTCCATTCCTTTATGTTGTCCAGCAATTTTTTTTCTCTGGTGGTATTTATAGTAAAATACAAATAAGATATTAAAAATTGTACAGTTGCAAGCAGACAAAGCTAACAAATACAATATACAATACAAATAGCAATAATCACATCAAATATGATACTAAATGTTTTTCAATTTTGTTTCAGTTTGAATACGTTGCAAAGATACCTGCCAAGTTCAGTGAGGAAGTTATGTAAGTATATATAGTCCAATTTTAAAATGGTGAACTATGACAGATTTTGTTAACTGTGAAATGTAGCTTACTTAATTGGCAATGTATTATGGTTAAGTTGCAGTAAGTTTCAAACTGCCTCATGGGCATACAACATATATGACCATTATATATGTGGAAACATATTTTTATATTGGTTCAATGAATGGAGTTTACTTTAGTAAACTGCCACCTTCTTCAGGAAACTGAATGCTGGAAGATTCAGTTCTTCTACTCACCAGGTGGCGGGGAAGCAGGGTGTCCCATATGTAGTTGAGTCAGTAACACCCTCATCTTGGTTGACAATATCTATCATCTTGGCTCATTCCCAGTCAATTATACAGTTGTTGACTTGATATGTGCTCACTCCTTGTTAGTGCTAGTTCAGTAGGAAACAATGAAATTTCACTGTCATCCGTAGCCTTATGTTTTTAATCATGTTTTCCTTCCTAAGCCCCGTAGTGTATTCATCAATTGACAACTTTAACATGTACCAGGGTATGTCTATGTGGCTCATTTGCTGAAGACAACAAAGTCAAATGTATGTTTGTATACGAGCTTTATAATAAGCCAAATAGTAAAATGCAATACAATAATATATATATACATCATAAATACATTATGTATACACAATGAAAACAGTTGTGACCTAGTTTATATACTCAGCTTACAAAATATCAACAAAGGTGGGGGAACCAACCACACAAGGTGGGGGAACCAACCACTGAACATATATCACACAAAGTTAGTAAACCGACCCAACCAGAAATCAAACAAACACTGGTGTAGATGGGGTAGGAGGGTGGGAAAAAACATTAAAAAATATCGAGAGCAACAAATATTTTACCTTCGTAAACTTTGGCCAATATTGAAAGAGAGGCTAATTATTATGCGTGCATTTTGATTGTAAGAAATTGTCACGTGGTGAGGTCGGCTTACCGTACAATCAAAATATAAGCTGCAGCATTGCCCACATAAATATAATATGAGTTTTCCAGTATTATTTTTCCAACTTGATGTACATTATCACCAATATAAATGTTTAAACAGACTTCTGTTTTGCTGATTACAGTGTCAAACTTGAGGGGCAAGCGCCAAGGCCCCTGAGGGTGAAGGGGAGTGTTGAGGAAGGCTCCCTAGAACTACTGGACATCGACACAGACGAGGTCCTTCCGTGCGTCCACTTTGGCCCTGCCTACTATGGCACGGACAAGACGCAGGCAGCCATCTTGTACAACAAAGGCCCTGAACCTGTGGCGTTTGTCGCCGTGTTGGATGAAGATGCCGTTGGACAGGAAGTGGTATGTCTCATGATTCCTGCGGGTTCATGTCACACGAATAAAGTTCCAGAAAAAGTAACCATGAACACATTTGTGGACTAAAACACTTGTGCAGTGCACAGGCTTAATTTCTATTTGCCGGTTGGCAGCATATGCACATTTTAGTAATGGTAGGATGCCTGCTATTGGTCACATGATTCCTGCACAAAGAAAGTATTACTTTGTGACCCTGTACACTCTATGTAAAGAAAAATGGTACCTTACCGCATAATTATAGTATTCATAATACAATTTTGGCATGTTGATTAAAATGCGATGTTAGCATCACAATTTGCAACATTGATTGATGTTGTGTCAGTTGTTACAGTTATTGTTGTTTGCGACATTGATTGAGGTTGTATCAGTTGTTACAGTTATTGTTGTTTGTGACATTGATTGAGGTTGTATCAGTTGTTACAGTTATTGTTGTTTGTGACATTGATTGAGGTTGTATCGGTTGTTACAGTTATTGTTGTTTGTGACATTGATTGAGGTTGTATCGGTTGTTACAGTTATTGATGTTTGTGACATTGATTGAGGTTGTATTGGTTGTTACAATTATTTATGTTTGTGACATTGATTGAGGTTGTATCGGTTGTTACAGTTATTGTTGTTTGTGACATTGACTGAGGTTGTATCTGTTGTTACAATTATTGATGTTTGTGACATTGATTGAGGTTGTACCTGTTGTTACAGTTATTGATGTTTGTGACATTGATGTAGGTTGTATCGGTTGTTACAATTATTGTTGTTTGTGACATTGGTTGAGGTTGTATCGGTTGTTACAGTTATTGCTGTTTGCAGGGGTTGGACATGACCAAGAGTATGCTGCATCTGTTGTCGATTCGGGGCGAGAAACCTCAAGGACAAATGAATCAGCTCACTTCGCTCGTTACGGCCATTCCAAACCAAGGCATACTGGGACCGTATGAGAAGACAGGAATATTTTTCCGATTCAGTCCAAGGTAAGTTGAATCAGACAAGCTGTTTGGCTAGAAGTTAATCGGTGGATATTATTCTTTCAGTCATAAAATGGTGTTTCTGGTGCCTGAACGTTTATGGTAACCGTTTAACCCGAAATTGGGCAATTTGGCAAAGCTAGTTTGTTTTTGAAGCAAATAGTGGCATGTGTCCAGACGACAGCAGCCCTAAGGTAAATTTGTTGATTCCCTCTTTAGGTGGAATCCTGGAAAAACTGGCTTTAAGACGACTGAACAGCCACCACCTAGGCAAGAGTTTGCCGTCTTCCTCAATATCAAGGCTGTTGGTGCAAGCAGCGGCTACCAGGCCGATGCAGACAAAGGGGACAGCATCAAGAATAACGCTGAAGGTAATTACTACATGATCCCTCTCAAAAGGCTACATTGTAGCTGTGAAATAGGAATTCTCTTGTAATGGTAATAGTAAAATAATGATAACAGTAATACAATATTGGGTGTTTTCGCATAGATCTGGAAATTTTTAGAGATAGCAGGAGACCAATGCACTGATTGTTGTGAAAGTTACATTTGGACCGTGGTTTTGTCAACTAATAAAATGTGGTCGTAAAAATTAGCAACGTGAAAGGTAACTAATATAAAGAGGGAAGATGGGGCTGATAATGTCTTTGTAGCATAGCATATGTATATATTGGTCAAGGAATTTTAAATTATATTGTTCATGTACTCTCTGAAATAACATGCATGAAGTGATCTGCATTGAATTACTGAATTATCTAAGCGGTTTAACAGGATTTATAGTTAAAATTTGCAGTAAAAAGCAGTAAGATCGTAATGGCATGCGAACGTTGATTTTTCCATTGTACTTAATTTTTTATTCAGCCAGCTATATTTTTCAACTTATTAGCTGCTTTGATTGTTTAACGTTTCTGAATTCTCTGTTGAGTTAGCATTGCCTTCGGATTATTAATTATTTTTTACGTATTATTTTAGTACTATTAGTTTTCTTAGTTAATTCCATTTTTCATCTTGTAAACTTTGCTTCGGTGTATTTTTACATGTATCCAATCTGCAGCAAAACGGGGTAAGTTGTGTTCTGTGCCAGTTTCCACTTATTGGGCATTCAACAAAATACTCAGTGAGAGGACTTGTTTAACGTTTCTGAATTCTCTGTTGAGTTAGCATTGCCTTCAGATTATTAATTATTTTTTACGTATTATTTTAGTACTGTTAGTTTTCTTAGTTAATTCCATTTTGCATCTTGTAAACTTTGCTTCGGTGTATTTTTACATGTATCCAATCTGCAGCAAAACAGGGTAAGTTGTGTTCTGTGCCAGTTTCCACTTATTGGGCATTCAACAAAATACTCAGTGAGAGGACTTGAGAGTGTGTCGGCTAAGCTCCTTGAAGTTTTAGTTTGTTCAAGCTAATTTCTTTGTGTGAAAGTAACACATAACACTTGTACAGTAGAGTATTGTCCACATGAATTTTATCTAACAAAACCACCCTTTCCTAAACAGAAACCCTAGTTACAGGGTGTTAAATGCATTCATTAGCATATTTCCTTGGGATAAACCAGCAAGTACATGCAATTTTTATCAACCATTTTAATATTTTCATCCAGTTTAATTATTTCAAATAAATTGATTTAATATATATATATATATATATATATATATATATATATATATATATATATATATATATACACGTCTTGTATTTTATTCATACGTTTTTATACATTACTCACAGTTTTATTATCATTAATTAATTATGTAGTGCACTTTGAGCTTTTTAAGAATATTGCAGAATGAATTATTATTATATTCACGGCCTATTTATGCACATAAGGCACAGTTGCCATCTTTAGCCATTTTGCTTATATATTGTGGACAACGAATGTGCACTTTGTGAAATACCATTAGTTCTCTGTGTCGCCCTAACGTTATTAAGATTGCATTTTTAATGGAAGTTATGCTCACAGAATGTTAGATTATTCAATTATTGTGTTATTGGTGAACATCAGCACTTATGATGACATTAAAGAAGACACTTAAAGGGGACGTACAACAGTTTTCATTGGTTTACTGATACGCAGCTAGTTAGGGGGTTTCGTATAATTGAAATTCCCAGATTCTAAAATTAGTTTTTTATCTGTTATAATACTTATATTTACCATCAGAAATTTGTATAAAACAAAAATTTTACAGACCAAACAATTATCGGTGAAAAACATATTTCTCCTTCGAAAGTGAATATATATATGTTATAAAACTAGCATATTTTAATTCATTACAAAATCGTGTATTAAAAAAATATTTAGAGGAGAAAGATCACCATGGCAACACGTTTTATATGGATGTTATTTTTAATCAATCAAGATGTTATAAATACTAATAAATGTGCTGTAAACAGTCATTCAGATAACCGATGAAAATCGTTGTACATTGCATTTAAGGCATTACTTTTGATGTTATTCATAAATCAGCTGGTGATGTCATTAGATAAATTAGTTGAAATGATCTGTAGAACTCGCAGGGGCGAACACTGAATAGAGCAAACTTAAACCAGATAGACGGTATAACTTTGTTAACTCGAACTCGAATAATAAAATAAATAATAATAATAAAACTTTTTTTTAGCACCGTCAAATCCGGGGTTACTGCCCCGCTCACGGGTGTGTACAAACATGTAGATTTTAGAGACAATAACAATAATAATAGAATATAACACAAACACTGAGCCTGGCTGCACCTTGTATAAAGCACACTACTTAACTCAAGCACATGGATAGTATTTCCCCAGTCCCTCCGTCTTCAAGTTAACAAAGCTGTACTGTATTTGAACTGGCTGTTTTAATTGTGTTTATTCAGTTGTGTTAATTATGTGACATTTCCCCTGTGTATGCCCCAATATCTTATTCTGTGTGTACTAATCCCCGGGATAATCTGCTTCCACTTTGTTACTTGTCTTTGTGACCCTTTGACATCAAATTTCAAGATAAAATGCTGCAGTTTCATGTACTGCATGAATGGGTCGCATTTAAATTTAATCGGCTACTGCAAAATCACTATAAAGACATCTCAAATTGCAATTCATGGGTGCCACCAATTTCTTTTCTAACAGCAATTTTAATATACATTTATTTAGTTAGTAATTATGTATTAATGAAATAATTTAAGTATTATTAAGTTGTTAATTATACTTGAAACAGTTATTTATTTAAAATAACATTATTTGTTAATAATAATACCTTTGTTGGTCCAAAAACGTGGATATGCATTTGATTAAACTAGAGCAAAAATACAAAGTACAAAAACCTGCAAGAAGATTTGTAAAAAAAGACCCAGCAAGAACATGTATGTATATAGTTCTATAGTTCACACATGCCCCTCCATAACTTAGCTATCATGATACCACCTGCCTGATCTCACTGGAATGAATGTGGTCTGCAGTGGATGTGTTGCATCGCGTAAGATGTTTTCTATCTTCTTTGTCATGTAATGACAGAGCAAGCTGTGAAGTGGTGTAACATGGATGGATTTGGCAGCATGTTTTACCACACACTCTAGCTTGTTCATGTTTTCAGCTGATAGTGAGCTATGGTAGCACAGAAAACAATACAAAAGAACTGACTGCGCTACTGCTTGATGGAAGGTTGACAGTAAACTTTGACTAACCTCAAAATTTGACAATTTCGAGAGGAAATGCAGTCTTTGTCTACATTTCTTGTACACAGATACTTTCAGATGTTTTCATTCCAGTTAATTATTATTTTGAGTGGTTAAACAAATTATATAATTAAGTATATTTAATTAAAAACTCATACCATTTTTTTACAATGCAGTATTTGTCAAAAGATACAATAATTTAAGTCAGATTGCCAGAAGACAGTGGTATCAGCTGTACCTGTAATTAAATGGTTCAGTGTATGGGAAGGGATTGATTAATTTATGAGCAAGATCTATTAAAGTCTTCACCAACGACATGACAGATACACGGTTAGGGTTGAAAAAAATCATGATTTTTTATTTAAAAAAATGGATTTTTGTTTTATTTAAATCGGATTAAAAAAAATTATTTGATTTTGATTACCTTATTTTGTATTGTAATAATACAAACAGCAGTGTTGTGATTACATTATGTCTCAGTGTAATAATACAAACAACAGTGTTGTGATTACATTATGTCTCAGTGTAATGAGACAAACAGCAGTGTTGTGATTACATTATGTCTCAGTGTAATAATACAAACAACAGTGTTGTGATTACATTATGTCTCAGTGTAGTAATACAAACAGCAGTGTTGTGATTACATTATGTCTCAGTGTAATAATACAAACAACAGTGTTGTGATTACATTATGTCTCAGTGTAATAAGACAAACAGCAGTGTTGTGATTATATTATGCCTCAGTGTAATGAGACAAACAGCAGTGTTGTGGTTAAATTATGTCTCTCGGTGTAATAAGACACAGCAGTGCTGTGATTACATTATGTCTCAATGTCACAACCCCCTGGCAGATATGTTTCTTCCAACACCATCCAAGCTTCTCTGGGAAGAATTCAACCACATTGCAATTAATGCACAAAGGTACCCATTGATACAGATGAGTGAAAGTCAACCAAACTAATGGATGTTATTTTTCAGATGCAAACAGACTAACTGGTACACAGGTTATGGTTATCTGATATCATCGATGCAGATAACTGATTAATTGATTCCAAATGGGGACCTATTCTTTACCCAAATTTGTGTAGTGTTTACATAGGTGTTTCTCTGGCACTGTTGAATGAATACATTTCTCTTGTATTCAGGCACGACGCTGGAGATAGCCTTGACCGGCACCGCATTGCCTGTTCTGCTGAGCGTATCACCTCAGATGAGGATCAACTTTGCCGAATGTATGATGGGCGAACACGTCGACACATTATGCGTGCTCAAGAACAACTCGAGGGAGCTGCCAGTCGTGTTCCAGTTCCGACACGTTGCACACTTCACAACCAGTCTGCCTGCGGGAAAGCTCGAGCCTGGAAAGGCTCATGACGTCATTATCGCGTTTACGCCAAATCAGATTGGTAAGTGCGCGTTGATATAAAAGTAATGATAATATCTTGTCAACATCTCAGTTTAGTTAGGTTTGTTTGTGTTTAAATCTTAAATGTGTCAATAGTTTAAGTGATATGCACAGTCGGTTGCAGTTTGAATGAATTTGTTTGTTATTTTTTATTGAATTTGTCATGGGAAAAGTTTTTGTTGATGTATTAGTCTTAAAAAAGTATAAATCTGATCATCCTAAAGCCATGACAATGACACCATTGGTAACACTACAGTATTTTTCACAATATAAAATAATTTTAGTGAGATTTCCATAAGATAGCAATTGAAGGGTTCAGTGTATCGACAAGGGTTTATAATGTCATGAGGTAAAATCAACCGAAAAGTCTTCACCAACAATATGGCATATTTACCTTTTCTGGTTTATGACTAGGCTGCATTTTCTGCTCATATTGGAACAGAGTATTGATTGTACGTAGATTTAATGCTCGTATAATATTATGAGTTTGTTATTAATATATGACGTGTTAGTTCTTTTCTAATGTGTGCAGGTACATTCAAGCCAGAGCAGTACATAGACGTACTAGGGTATGTGGCGGACAGGGTCAACCCATTCCTGCTGCAAGAGGAGATCATCCACTCCGTGATCCTTCAGTACCATGGGACATGTAATCCTGTCCACCGTGTCAAGGAACCAATCTACAATCCAGGTATGTTTTTCTGTCCGGCAGTTCCAACGGTCATTGCGCAAATTTAATTAATTAAATTAATGTGAAAAATTATTCTGAAGTTGTTTGAATTTACGAACCATTATTATGGACCACTGGGCACGTCTACAAAATTTCAGCCCCATGCATGCAGAACTGAGATATCAGGGAACAAACAGACAGAGAGACAGACTCACAAACTGCTTCATAGTATAAATATAGCAGAGTATTTTATAAAATATTTAAATTCCAAAAATGTTAGTATCACTGTGATTTGTCACCGTGATCATCACTGCTTCCTGTGCAGCCATCACGCCTCTAGTGACGCATGAGGTAGGGCTCTATACCGACACCAAATACTCGCCCCGACACCAGATACCACGAGCAGCCATTTTGAGTGCCCGAGACACAACGCTGCACCAACTGTTGAAGGACCCGATCGATGGCGACATGAAGCTGGCATTGCCAAATGACATGTGTGGTAGCGTGCGGCCTGGAGATCGCAAATACAGGTGACGTGAAATTTATAAACGTGTAATTATTTTGTGTTGAAAAATGTGCGAAAAAATTTAACCTATCTTGTATCGACTCTGACATACTACCTCATTTGTAAATTTTTTTTATTTAGTTTCACTAAAACATCGCACAAACTATTAAATTATGTTTGAGTGCGTCCAGTAAAAATTTGGCAAAAATTACAAAGTTGTCCTGCTCTATATATAGCATAGCATAAGGCTATTTGCACTTTTGCAGTTTAACTGATATAGCGATTAATCAAATGTTAAAGTACACACTTTTGTTCAATTGACTACATATATTACTTAAAAACAACAATATATACACACTGCACTGATTAATCAAATGTTAAAGTACACACTTTTGTTCAATTGACTATATATATTACTTAAAAACAATATATACACACTGCACATTTGAGCTTCAACAAACCAAACCATTCTTGATGGGCTAAATCAGTGATAAGGGACTTTTGATAAACACTCTCTCCTTCGTGGATTTAATTTGTTGGACTGCTGTAAAATTCCAGGACGATTTTCACGGCGCGTTCTCGGCACACATACATCGACCCAGACTACGCCTACACAGATAAAGAGAAGCAGTTTATCGTGGAACACAAGAAGTATTACCTCAACTTCATCAACTACCTGCGCGAGAAGAGGACGAATATACAAAAGAACAAGTGAGTAGATTTTAAAAAATTTGTCTGTAATGTTTCAGCTACTCTCGCCCTTGGCTGATCCGTCAGGTGCTGAAATACAAACTGTTCAACCTTACAATATATATTTTCTTAATATCACAACTACTTACATTAATTCACTTCAACTCTTTAGCAGGCACGAATTGCCTTCTTCAGGAACTGAATTGTTGATTTAGTTCTTTTTCTGCTCACCAGATGTTATGGCCAGCAGGCTTTCCGATATGTGGTTGAGTCGATACCCCCTTATCTGTGGCTGTATAGTTTCACAGAAGAACATTCTTAGTCTATGGGTTTATATAGTACTCTTGATTGTAATATTCCGTTGTCAGAATGGATCATGATATCTTAAAAGAAAATACATTCATGTCGTGTTTATCCATTCTTTGGTAATCCAGTTTTTCCGTAATCTGCATGCTTTTATATGGGGATAATCTCAAAAAATACACTGTAAATTGCTTCATTAACCTGTTGTTTCCAGTTTCCATTTCCGAACTCCATTTTGTGGAATCTACTCGCCCAATAGCACTTATATGATTCACTTAACCAGTTTATTTTAGATCAGGCCTGGGGTCAATTACATTACAATATAATCTATTACTGGTATTATTACTTTGTTTCCTTTCTATTACTATTACTAATATTATTACATACTGAAGGCAAAGTAATCTATTACTATTACGTATGAATCTGTTGATATTACTGTTACATTTTCCACCGCAACTATTTGCTTTCAAGTAAATATTTTAGAGTGCGTACAGGCATATTATGCTACATATTTTAACTTTCCATTCAGTCGTACAGTAGTTTTCAACAACAGTAACAACTCAGTATTCAAACAATCATCAATAATTTATTAGTCATGTCACTAGGTATTTTATGCCACAGAACAAGATAAATTCAGATTTGCTCAAACCACATAATAACAGTTACTTGTTTGAAGTATATCCTTTAATCATGTGATGCCAAGATACCTTTGCTCTTGTTCATACACATTCGTAGCTTTGTTTGGAGTTTATAGTAGAATGCAGTTGTGCTGTATGAGGCGTCACCTATTGTCAGAATGTTTCCTTTGAACTGCTTCTGCTGACCAAATTATACAAAGAACCAATACGTTTATTTGTGTAAACTGTACCTGGCTTCATAGCCTTGGTTGTCTTACCCATTGTCTTTGTAGGCTGTTGGAGCTAACACAAAATAAACCAGCATTAAACCAAAATGTAATAGAAATGTAATAGCTCAATTACTATTACATTGTCTTATATTAGTAGATTTAACAAGATTGCCATCTCGAACAACAAGTTCCAGATAGCAAGTGGACAAGGAAGCCATTGGCTTATCGAGAGTCCGACAGTTTTCTCATCTATGTGTAGCCCGCCCTTATCAGATATCTGTCAATTCTATTTTTAAACATATTCACACTACTAGCATTAACACAATCATTTGGCAGTTTGTTCCATTCATTTATCACCCTCTGTGAGAAAGAGTACTTTCTCATGTCCAACCTACACTGTTCCTTAACTAATGCTGCTTTGTGTCCTCTGGTTCTACTGCCTTCTTTAAGTTTGAAGAACATATTCCTATCAACATCCTCATAACCGTTCACTATTTTAAACACTTCTATTTGGTCTCCTCTTAGTCTCCTGGTCTCTAGTGTTGTCAAACCACATTGTAATAAGCGACTTTCGTAACTAAGGTCTCTTAATTCTGGAATCATCTTAGTTGCTCTTCGTTGTATTCTTTCTAGCTTATCTATGTCTTTTTTACGATATGGCCTCCATGCTTGAATACAATATTCCAAATGTGGTCTAACTATTGCTTTGTACAGGGGTACAATTAGATGTTTCTCCTTATACGTGATAGTTCTCCTAATTAGGCCTAGAATTTGATTTCCTTTCGAAGCAGCAATCCCACATTGCTCTGAAACTTTCATGTCAGCATTAAATGTTACTCCTAAATCCTTTTCTTGTGTGGTTCTACCTAGTAAAGCATCCCCAATTTTATATTCCTCATCCATATTTCCATGTCCTATGTGTATACATTTACACTTCCCAAAATTGAATAACATTTGCCATTTTTCTGACCATTTAACTAATTTTTCTAGATCATCCTGTAAACTTTGTTTATCTGTATCATTGGTAACCTTTCTGAATACTTTTGTGTCATCTGCAAATTTGAGTACTTTGCTAGATATGTCATCCTCCAAATCATTTATATATATTAAAAACAGTATAGGGCCTAACACTGATCCCTGTGGTACCCCACTCAAAACAGATTTCCAGTTTGAAATCTTACCATCTACTATTACTCTCTGTCTTCTGTGTGTAAGCCACTTTTCTATCCAGTTGATTACATCATTGCCTATACCATGGGCTTTTAGTTTAAGTAACAATCTTTGATGTGGCACTTTATCGAAAGCTTTCTGAAAATCTAAGTAGACAACATCCACTGGTGACCCGTCATCTACCCACTTTGTAATTTCTTCTAAAAAACATAAGAGATTCGTTAGACATGACCTTGCTTTTAGGAATCCATGTTGAGATGTATTTATTAATTTATGTTTTATGAGAAATTCCACCATGTGGTCTCTAATTAATGTTTCAAGTAATTTACATACAACTGATGTTAAACTCACTGGTCTGTAATTTTCTGGATTCTTCCTCGATCCCTTCTTAAACAGCGGCGTAATGTTTGCTTCTTTCCATTCTGAAGGAACTATTCCTTCTTCTAGTGACAAGTTAAATAAGTTTGCAAGTGGTGTACTAATTTGATCAACAATTTCCTTTAGCAGTTTTGGTGGTATCCCATCAACTCCAGGTGATTTATTATCTTTCATCATCTTAATTTTCTTTGCTATTATTTCAGGAGTTACAAATAACTGCCCTAAATGTTCTGATGTATTGCCCTCAAATTTAGTCAGTGGAACTGGAAGTGAGCTGATATCTTCTGTGGTAAAAACTGAGCTGAAATACTCATTCAGGACCTCTGCCATTTGGAACCCATCTGAAATTATGTTTTCACTGTTGCTTTCCAGTGGTCCGACCTTATCTCGAACTTTCTGTTTACTCCTTACATAAGCATAGAAACTCTTGCTGTCATTTTTTATATTACCTGCCAATTTTTGTTCAAAGGTTCTTTTAGATTTTCTAATTTCAGTAGTAGCTAGGTTAAGTGCCTCTTTGTAGTTGGTGTAGTCTTCTACATTTCCAGTGTGTTTATAGACCTTCCACAGCATCTGTTTGTGAGCAATTTTTCTAATAGCTTCTTTTGACAGGTGTTTTTTCCTGGATCTTTTCCCTTGTTTTCTTAATGGAATAAATTTCTCAATAATGCCCTCAATCTCATATTTTAAACAAGTCCAGCATTCTGTTGCTGTCTTGTTCTTCAGCAAATTATTCCAATCTATATTTGCTAGATATGTTCTCATCACTTTATATCTGCCTTTGTTGAAATTCCTCCTCCATTGTTTTTATATGTATTCCCTGTTTTTACTTTTATATTAAAATGGATTTGGTTATGGTCACTTGAACCCAAAGGTTCGTGTACTTTAACATTGTCAACTAATTCATTTTGAGAAGACAAAATTAAATCTAACACATTCCCACCTCTGGTTGGTTCCAAGACATGTTGAGTAAGGAAACAATCCTGTGTTAGAAGTAGAAACTGATGGTCGTCACCTCCAGCACTCTCTAATGATTCCCATTGTATATGGCCATGGTTAAAATCACCCATTATAACACATTCTCCCTTGCTCACCTCCCTTATCGCCTTTTGTAATTTTACATCTTCCTCTTGTCCTATGTTAGGACTACGATAAACTACTCCTATTGTTAATGTTGAGTTCCTGGTAACTAAGTTACACCAAATTGCTTCCACACTATCTGCTTCATTTTTCAGTGTAATTTCATATGCTTGGATAGATTCTTTAATATACAAAATTACTCCACCTCCCCTTCTTTCTCGTCTATCCTTCCTAAACATTACATAGCCTGTCAGTGCTAACTCAGCATCTACTATATCTTCATTTGCCCATGATTCTGTGATGCCTATTACATGAGGATCAATATCTGCTACCATAATGTCTAACTCACTTTTTTTATTTACTATGCTCCTGGCATTTAAGCATACACATTTAAGTTCATTGTCTGAAATTATTGGTGAACATTTCTTTGGATGTGTATTTGTAGTAGTACTCCTTTGAGTTTTCTCTGTCAGTTCCCCCTGCGCATCTAGTTTAAATAATCTATGGTACCTGTGCCCTCGTCGACAACTCTGACAAACTCACACGCAAGAACTGCAGCGCCCTTCCCTGTCAGATGAAGTCCATCTCTCATGAAAAAGTCACCTCTTCCCACAAAGTTTAACCACATGTCTACGAAGCCTACTCCCTCCTCCATACATACCTTCTGTACCTGTGTGTTGATCGCCATCCTTCTACAGTTCCTATATTCCTCACCCCTGCCTCCCATTATTGGTAATATCCCCGACAATACGATCTGCCCAACTCGTGCCTCTCTAAGTGTCTTGATCAACCTCCTGTACTTACCAATGATGGCTGACATTCCCTCCTTATCTGCATTGTTTGTTCCCACATGCACGAGAACAGCACCTCCCGTGCCACCACCCATGACCTGTCCTGCCTTCTCTGCTATATCCTCTACTTTTGCCCCTGGTAGGCATACTGTTATGTCATCTCCTCTATTTACAATTTTATCCACTTTCCTAATGATGGAATCCCCCATAAATACCCGGGCTTTCCTCGCTTTCCCCTGTGATACTACATCGGCAAAGCTCCTTTCCTGTTGCACACTACTAGTATGCCCCCTTTCTCTCCTATCATCAACCTTTACCGTCTTACCACCTGGCAATCCCTCTCCACTCACCCGCTTACCTCTCTTTTGTTGCATTCTTTGCCTTCTGTAATCTTTCTTCTTCTTACCAGCTTTCTCCCTCACATTGCCACTGCTCTCCTTGGTCTCACCACCTCTGCTCTCCTCGGTCTCACCACCTCTGCTCTCCTCGGTCTTACCACCTCTGCTCTCCTCGGTCTCACCACCTCTGCTCTCCTCGGTCTCACCACCTCTGCTCTCGTCATTCTCACCACCTCTGTTCACTTCTGTCTCACCCTGCCCTGTCATCATCAAAATCATACGCCTTAGCTCAATCACCTGCTCCTGCAGATGTTTCACTGTAGTACACCCCCTACACACGAAATGGAAATCATCCGCCTGCACCTCCGCTCACGAATTTACACACCCGGACTTTGCAAAGTCTATCCAGCTGTCGCAGCTAGAACAAATTACGTTTTGCCTTTACTTGGCGTTTGCACGGCGCCATGTTAGAAATTAAATTTGTATTTGTTTATAATCCGTTTATAATCAATTTATACTAGTATTAAGCTGTGTTCTGTTCTATTTGTTACTATTACTTGAAACAATGTAATAATTACAATGTAATTCACCCCACATCTGTTTTATGTCACTCAAAACTTCAAACATCAGACAATTTAAATAAGACAATTAATGGTCTTATGGATTGCTTTTATGTCACAGCTTCATTCTTTGTGAGAACCCCCGTTAGATACTGGATATCAATTAATCAAATAATCAATCAATAGAAATTTCATGATATGTTACACGTTTATTACAAATAGTTATAGCATGGATGATATAGGATGTTTCACCAATCGGCATGATTCAATAATCCAGCGAGAACCTTTTGTAACCAAAGTATGCCGACAAACGAGCCATCACTGGTTCCCTAATTTGTTGCATCTGAAAGAGAGTTCCAACAGACGAACAACGTCATTGACATCAACCTGAAGCCAGCAGGTGGCATCCGACCTACGAAGTTGAAGATTGAAGAAGTCATTGAGAATGAAACAGGTATGGCTACAGTCATCCCAGAGCCGGTTACATACCTGATTATAGCAACTAACATGTGTCCATTTCATATAACCCAAAGAACAATCAAACACAAATGCCATTTTAACAGTTTACCTGGTATTTCTTTTTGTATATTCATGACGTATCAAATCAGTATGGTTTTAATTAATTTGTTTAAAGACAAAACACTATTCCTGGAACTGCACGTCTTATTTTGTCCATATTTTCGTGTGAAGAAATATGATTAGATATGCTTCGTAGATTAGATACGCAGTAGAGTTGTTAATTTGATAAACTTCTTATTAGAGCTGTCTAGCTTTTTCTTCTGTAATGACATCATTAAGACTGGTTTACACGAGCAATTTCTTTACCAGTTGGTCGGGTGATACCGTGTTGCATAACGACGTGCGGCTAAATTATGTGTGCATTTAGACGAATGATATGTCTAGACACTGCACCCTAGATATTGACTCGTGCCACTCCCGAATTGAGCTTTGATAAAAGGTCACTATGGATGAACCTGCGGTCGGCTGTCGGCCAAATTGGGACTAGTCCCAATTCAGTTGACACAATCGTCGCCACAAATTTACCTGTCTAGTCAGTCTTGCGATAGTGTTTACGATTCGTACTCTTCCACCGAAATACAGTGTGACACCATGTCAGCTGACCAATTGGGCAATTAATCAGTCGTGTAAACCGGCCGAGCTTATTTAACAAAATTTAACAAGATTGCCATCCCAAACAACAACATTGCTTCTGTGTTGCAAACTCGTCGTTATGCCTTGCTCCAAATTCCATAACCTTTTCTGTGCTTCCTCATATTCAAGCATGTAACTTGAATTCAGACGTCTTCGCCAAAGAGCAGCAAACACCGCATGGAGATACAGGGCGCAGTGTCGAACATATGCTGGAAGGTTGGTGAGGTGCCGGTGTTCTGAAATTCATAGTTGCCCATTTTTGTAGCTCTGGTGGTGGTGTACAGTATACATAGATTGCTTTTTTCAGTTCCTTTGAAGATGTATCTGAGTGTTATTTCTCTCTGTAGAACCTGAGCCCCCAAATGCCGCGTTCCGTTTACTGAGCATCAAAGAACTTGCCAGGGCAGAACAGGAATCATCCACAAAGGTTTGTACTGTGCCATTTGCACTGGCAGATATGCTTATTTTCAATGCGAATTTAATTTCTCATACAATTTCCATGAAGTTTGACCATCCAAACTGTCATGTCTGCAAGTCAAATCGTTGACTGATCTCATTTTGAACCAGATTATGGTTTTATGTATGTTCATGTGGATGCTCAACAAAGTTGCGAACTTCTCCCTTGTCTTTCTGAGGCATACATCTGCAACAGAAGCTGCTTATACAGTCAACAGACTTTCCCAGGCAATCTTGTAAGTGGCATGGTTCATAGATGGTAGCAGAGGTGGTCATAAAATTACTTATCTGACATGTACACAATGTGAATTCTCACTTTACATGACAAATTTGAAGGTAAGTATATAGTTGAAGTAAGAATATTTTAGTGTTATCTTGAGAACTTTGGTGAGGTGACTGTGTCAACAATTTCAAAATGTCCAGTGATGTGTCTATGAAAACAACAAGGCTTGTTTTAGATATAATCTGGGGATCCAAGAGGGTGCATCGGATTTCTCAACAAGAAATAAAATTTGAATGTTTAATACTAATGTGAAACAGATGTTGCTCTATGGCTCTGAGACATGGAGAGTAACCAAGACAACAACCGGAAAACCCCAAATATTCATAAACAAATGTCTCGGATACATCCTCAAAATTAAAGGTGCTTAATCAATAAAATTTTTTGCTAGTCTCATTTCAAATTAAGTTTGTTAAGTTTAGTATCCACTACAACATGCTAGCTTGTTTGTGCAACTTTTATATGTAGTTGTTGTGAAATCATCCGACAAACTATTAAATTAGTTAATGCTTGTTCAAGCATTTACTGAAATGAAACTCGAAATGCTGAAAAATCATGATTTTGTTCCTTGGTGAAATTTTTATTAAATCGACTGTGGATGTTCCATAAACTATTCATGCACTACATATTTGGACACCAATGAACTGGATTTGTGATAGGCTAACTCAGTTGAGGAAGCAGTTTTAAATGGCAAGACAAGATCACAAACGGAGAGCTCATCAGGAGAACAGACCAACATAGCGTCATGAAGGAGATTGGAAACAGGAATAGCACACACCCTCCGGAAAGAAACCACCAATGTAATGGAATCCTCAAGGGAAGAGAAAACTAGGAAGACCAAAATATAGTTGGAGGAGGTCAGTAGCTGAAGAAATGATGACGTTCGGAACCATCCGGAAAGAGATGAAAATATGAACACAAAACAGGGTGGATTGAAGAACTGTTGTTTCGGGCCTATGATCCAGTTTAAGTAAATAGGAATAAATTAGTAGGCGTCGTGTATTGTCCACGTTGTCCAATCTAGTAATGGTGGTCTCTTGTGATGATAGAACAGCAAATGAATGTGTCATTGAATAAATGTATCATGTTGGAATATCATGTCAAGGTCATGGGTTTCCTGTGTCAGGTGAAGGATGGTTTGAACGCTGTGCCTACTGGACCAGTTGAAGAGGCTGACTGCAGCTGCAGACTCACCCCCAATGAACTCCACCAGATCATCATTGGTAAGTAGAAATCGAAAATGAAAGTGAAAGTGAAAATTCAACTGTAAACATGCTAAGTTGAGCTCTTGCTGTACGATCGCATGGTCCTTCTTGCAGGCCCCCCGACTATCGACTTTGGTGAAGTTTGTCTGAAGTCGGTCAGCGAGAAATGCCTTAACATCGTGAACAACCTCGAACAGTTCATACACGTCATTGTTGAGGTAAGTGTAACCATAGCAACCAATTTATTTCTATGACAAAATTAGTAAGCCTGGATACTGTCTGGATGTTCATGCTACCTCATTGAGAGTCCTGCAACAGTTCTGATCTACTTTTTGTTTCCAGAATTGAAACACGCAATGGAACTAGGACCTACTCGGTTGCTACATCAACTCTAGAATTCATTGTTAGTTTGGGTCATAGGAAACATAATAACATTTTGCCATTATCTGAAGACAAATCTATTTAACCCGTGCTTTCCCTCCATATCTCCTTGTCGTATTCATCCATCTGTTGACAACTTTAACATTGTATATAGATTTTGAGATTGCCTAGAACCCTTTCGTTTTGATGTTATTTTAATTTGTGTTTCTGAGGTTTTTGGAGTAATAAAAATATTATTTTCGTATTATTATTTGTTACTGATGTGTGCGTGCATGTTGTAGTTGGACTGTCGAGAGCTGCGTCACACTAGTCCCTTGGCCCAGGTCGTGCCGCCCCGCTCAAAGGCCTTTGTTCCTCTCATTTTTGAGTCAAACAGCAAGGGACCGTTTCAGAGGTAACTACTTACTTTCTCTTTACTTTCTCTTTACAAATGACATTTACTGCATACACGTAAAGGACATACATGCTCTGAAGTTGACAAAATACAAAAAAATAACTTAAAATAATTAAGATCATAAGGGATTTTTTTAAAGTTACTGCACACCCCTAAAATCATCTTTAGTGTCACGTTAAACATGTGTTGCTATTGTCGGTATACTCTAATTCATATTTGTTTTATTATGCATGATGCTGCAACATTGGCCATCTCCATGGAAACCATATTTTAATAATTATCACAATATATTTTATTTGATATAATGCCAGATCCAAGATTGTTCGTGGCACTTAAATTAAATAGATTAAAATACTAATACTAATAAAAATAAATATGGCACAATATAGCAATATAATAATAATAAGATAATAAATAAATGTACATAAATAATGCTAATATTAATAAATAATTTTGATATCAAGTAGCCAAATTAAGTTTTTAAACTATTGCTAAGTAATGCAAATTCCCAAGATAAAGGAAAACATTCATTATTAAATTACAATGAGTAGCAGAACTATAGTGTGACCTACTTTGTAGGTCACTGCATTACACCATCAATGGTTGCTATGGCAGCCACATCACAGTGTTTGCGACTGTGGCACCAGTCGCCCTGGAACTGTCAACAAGCCACTTGTACCTGGAGCCATTCCCCGGGCTCCCGGCCGAAGCAGGTATTGTAGCAACTATCAGTTTTCCCATAATGCATTGCTATCTAAATAAATGCATTGCTAATTAAATGACATTGAAAATAATTTAATAAAATGTATGAGTAGTTGTATAAATATTTGACCCATGTAGTCTAGATGGGCAAATGCACTTTATTGTTGTACACTAGTGATTTTATATTTACATTTACATATAATTATTTGTATTTTTAACTTATTTATATTTTTGACTTATTTAGATTTGTATGTGTTTTTTACCAGAAATAAAAGTATTCAATTATATACTATACAATTTATTTGATGTGCTATTCAAATAATTTAATATATTATGTGTCTCATAAAGAAAAGCATACACAGAGTAACAAATACAAAAATTCTAATTGATGGATTAGAATATTATTCTTAAGGAATATGAAAAGAAATGATAGGCATATACCTGACAAATCATATCATAAAGTATTCCCTGTAAGTAAATGTCCCCATGCTAAATGAGCCAGATTATGGTGCTTGTAAACCAGGGATAATAGCTAAAAATTAAATAATAATAATATCCTTTGTCATACATATTCTGTTGCAACCACTAATGTATTGACAGCAGACACAAACCAAATAAAACTGTGTTGATAACTGAACTGTTTTAGTTACCTTCGGAGAGCCTTTAGTGATGACAATATTAAGTGAAGACATAATTTTTTACTAAATTTATCGACACGTTTATTAATAAGAATTTACTTGTGGCATATTTGTCCGGTGCTGTTTATAACCTCCATAAATAGCAGAATCTGTAAATTTTTAAAGAGACATGCCTGCCTACGAGTTGTCTTGCTGTTGCTTTGGTAGGTGTGCGTGGGGTGATCACCCTCTGCAACAAGCTGAACTACCCTGCTGAGTTCACATGGACCCCCATCTTGGGCAAGAGAGGGACGGCTTTCTCCATCCGCCCTGCAACTGGTAATCGTCAAGAATTACATCTGTTTTAAAAAGCGTAAACTATTTTCTAATCCACTGTGTACCGATGCCTTGACTTGACTTAACAGCATAGGCCATAGTGACCCCCTCGCTGTACTCCAGGAAGTGGCACCCCTCCATTCTGTTCTATTTATAGCATACCGCTCTGCTGTCAACAGTGTCATTTCTGATCTGGTCACTCACCTCTTCAGTGGTCTTCCTGTCTTCCTGAGTCTCTGTGTCTGACATCTGTGATAGATTCAAGGGTAAAGGTGTCCTCCCTGGTCTTGATATTTTGTAGTCTGTTTGCCCTGGTAACGCCTCTAATAGCTCGCAGGTAGCACATCTCAAAAACCTCAAGAGATTGAATTTCCTGTGATCCCAGCATCCAAGCCTCCGCACCATAGATTGTCATTGGCAGTATAGGGGCTCCATATATAATCTGGCTTTCAATCTTGTTAAGATGCGTCTGTTGGAAAATATGCCATTTCTGAGTTTGCCATATGTTGCCGATGCTAAGGATATGCATCAACTAACATCTCTCTCTCTCTCTCTCTCTCTCTCTCTCTCTCTCTCTCTCTCTCTGTAGACAGTATTATGCTTCCCAAGAAATGGAACTCTCCCATAGTCTCCAGTTCTTCGCCACCAGAGTAATGCGTTTCCCCAGTGAAGTGGTAACCTTGCATTTGGAAAAGTTGACTTTCATACCCCATTTTCCACAGGCAGCTTGTTCTTCAGTTGAGAGTTGTAGCTTCTCAAACACAGTGGACATAATTGTTGTGTCATCTGCGTATCTGATGTCAAAACTGAGGTGGGTATCTAGCTTGAACTCCTTGCATAGGCTCTTCAGGAACTCCAGGAACAAACTGAACAGGATTGGTGATAACAAACAGTCCCGTCTCACTCCTATTTCCACTCTGAACCATTCTGTCAGTTGACCATTGATGACGACTGCACATTCAGCATTATCACACATAGCTTCAATTAGTGATGTAATCTTGGGATCCACCCCCACAGACATCTTCCACAATGCCCCTCTCCTGATAGTAGCAAATGCAGCCTTCTTCCACAATGCCCCTCTCCTGATAGTATCAAATGCAGCCTTGAAGTGGAAAAATTTTAATGCAGCGGGACCTGGTGCTTTTTTGCCTTTTCCATGATCTGTCGCACAGTGAAGATAGCATCTACTGTCCCCCTGTTCGTCCTGAATCCAAACTGATGCTTTGATAGATGTGTGTCAATGTTGTCATCTCTCCTCATGAGTATCATCTTGTAGAAGACCTTATCCAGGATGGATATCAGAGAAATTCCTCAGTAGTTTGATGGGGTTAACTTGCACCCTTTCTTGTGTACTGGGTTGATCATACTTCTGCACCAATCTGTTGGTAACTTTTCCTGATGCCATACTGCATTGCATATTTTCAGGACCATCTCAGCCATCTTCTCTCCTGCTTCCAAAGCTTCAGCTGTTCAGCGATCAGCACCAGGTGCTTTCCTTGACTTCATTGCTTTGACAGCCTTATGTACCTCCTCTATTGAGAATGGTGGTCCAACCAGTCCAGGGATGTTATCTGGAATGTTGTCAAGTGCTTCCTCTGATCTTGGCCAGTTTGTGTTAAGATGTCTCTAAAAGTATGTTTCCCAGCATTTCAATACCTTATCTGGAGCTGTTTTTAGGTTTCCACAACCATCCTTTGTAGGCAGCCGTGAGGTGTTTAGATGGCTTGTTGCTGAGTTCTCGCACGTTTAAAAAAAATTATGTGAGTTGTTTTTCTTGAAGTCCTCTTCCATAACTTATATCTTTTCCTCAAGTTGTTTTCTCTCGTGGGTTCTTATTGCTTTCTTCACTGGTCTGTTCTTATCTCTGTATGCATCACATATCTCTGCACTCGAGGTGTTCTTCAAATACTCTGTGCGTGCCTTTCTGATGCCAATGTCCATTTTGTGAATTTTGATCATTCTTAGCTGGATTCTAATCTATAATTTATTTAAGTTACGTAAATATTAAAATTAATTAAATTAAAATCTCTCTTAATAAACCAATTATGGTCTGTTATGGTATATTTTATGATGCCAAGTTGGCGACAACATTCTGCTTGGAGTTGTAGTAAATGATCTCAAACTTTTAATTACAAATTTATAAACTATTATCACATTTGTATAAATTATTGTGTGATCCAAAAATATTAATAATCCAATCAAAGGCAATTTACTAACAATGTTGGACCTTAAATTCACATCTGCCTCTCAAGAAATAGATTACTAATGTGTTACTCTATACTATATATATATAAATAGATTACTAATGTGTTACTCTATACTCGAGAGAGTTAAATTTGTGTTTAAAGAGCTCGTCTGATCAGAGTAAAATCACCCTAGCTTTATATAGATTGAGGTTTGTTTTTATTCACGTTCAACAGGCATGGTCGATGCCTTTCACAACCTTGATTGTGAAGTCGTCTTCCATCCGTCCTTCCTTGCTCCGGAGCACAGCGAATTCAACATTCAGGTCCATGGTGGAAACAACATGACACTCAAGTGCTCAGCAAAGGTACGTAAGAACTGAACAAGAAGAGCTATGTTTAGCTTCTCCCTTGTTGACGCTCCCTCCTTAGTCCAGTGCAAATCACGTCCATTGATGTTCACATCTGAAATGCGGGAATAGTTGAAGTTACGTGCATAGTGACTTCGATTGTTATATCAGGTAACTTACGAAAGTGTGAACACCTTTATTTTATACTATATAGAGCTGGACCACGTTTGCCCCTTTTCACTGAATTTTTACCAGATCCAGTAAAAAGTTATTTAATAGTTTGTCTGATGATTTCACTGAAACTAAATAATACATTTGCACAAACTAGCTAGCACGTCGTAGTTGATACTAGATATGTTACATTTTTCTCGAACTGAGTCTAAAATAAGATAAGCAAAAAATCTAATTGAGGAAGGACTTAACCAGCCTACTAAAAGGTCAACAGGGATTGTGTATTGTTCATGGTATGGATGATGACATTAAACGAGAATCCTGTCACCCTAATAATTTGGATACATAAATGAATGACTGAGTACATAATGTGACATATACAGCTTGGCCAGAAGGTTTCATTGTAAGAATATTATACAAAGTAGTCTCATAGTGTCAGTCTTGTAGCAATTGTTATGTTTGCTTCAGATTGGTATGCCTCAGGTTCAGCTGATCGACAAGAGGATGTCATTCGGCCAAGTGCCCCTGAATCTAACAACCACCAAGATCGCAAAGATTCGCAATAGCGGGGCCTATCATGCATACTTCCAGGTTGGTCTACGGCTAAAACAATATGGTTTGAGGCTCAAAGAGTCCGGTTTGAGGCTCGAAGAGTCCGGTTTGAGGCTTGAAGAGTCCGGTTTGAGGCTCGAAGGATCCGGTTTGAGGCTCGAAGGGTCCGGTTTGAGGCTCGAAGGGTCCGGTTTGAGGCTCGAAGGGTCCGGTTTGAGGCTCCAAGGGTCCGGTTTGAGGCTCGAAGGGTCCGGTTTGAGGCTCGAAGGGTCCGGTTTGAGGCTCGAAGGGTCCGGTTTGAGGCTCGAAGGGTCCGGTTTGAGGCTGGCATCGATACTGGTTCTTGGTTTTTATTTTATTTTATTTTCCTTCTTCCATCACTGATCCTGTTTCACTGCCGTCTCCACTCCCCCGTCTCTCGCCCTCATTCTCCCCTCCCCCCCACTCCCTCCAAACCTCTCTTCACACAACCCTCCCATCCCAGTCACCATCTTCCTCCTCTCCTTCTGCCCTATATACATTGTATAACTTGTTTCATTCTCTAATTGCCTATTGTTGGTAACACAATTCGATCTGCCATACATTTCCTAATACTAATTTTATTCTACCATAATTTTATTATACCAACTGTTCTGTCTTTTATGTTATTTGGAGCAATTTGCACACTTGAAACCTTGCCAACATCAAAACTTTCCTTATGAAACATAAAACTCAAGACAAGAAAAGTGATTTTCATTCAGTAGGACATGTTGATCATTTAATAACATTTCCAGATAGAGTAAATCTTGCTCTACTTTTCAACATGGAGTGCTGAATTGGCACAGTTTAAAGTTGTTGTTTTCATTCAGTAGGACATGTTGATAATTTAATAACATTTCCAGATAGAGTAAATCTTGCTCTACTTTTCAACATGGAATGCTGAATTGGCACAGTTTAAAGTTGTTGTTTTCATTCAGTAGGACATGTTGATAATTTAATAACATTTCCAGATAGAATAAATCTTGCTCTACTTTTCAACATGGAATGCTGAATTGGCACAGTTTAAAATTGTTGTTTAAAGAATTAACTCTTTACTTATTAGTAATATTATACAATATTATACAATATTATTTAATGCTTGTTAATTGATGTAGAGCTAAATATTTATCGATTTCTTTTTCACTTCATTTCTGCCCTAGGTCCTTGAAACGAACCCTATTCCTGGACTGAAAGCTACCCCGGAAAATGGGGTAATACCATCAGGAGGGTTTACTGAGATCACCCTGTCAATGACTCCAACCAACCTCATCAAGTTTGATGCCCGAATTAATGTAGCTATTCGCGGTGGACGGGTCCAGGAGATCCGAATCGGCGGCGCTGTTGAGGCACCCTGCGTCAACATTGACATTGTGAGTGAAATCATTTATCTGATTTGTCACATATAAATATAAAAAACTTGGGTAAACGTCATGCGAAACTGTATATACCTTGTTGCCTGTTTGCTAGGTGGCCAGACTTTTAATAATAATAATCATAAAATATCTTTAGCACCTAAATGAAATTTTTTTTCTGTTTCTTTATAATAATAATATAATAATAAAGTTTATTTCAATAACATCAACAATAAACATACAAACACAGCTGAATTTTAAACATCACTAGTTGAATAAGTTGATAAAGGGCAAGAAGAAGCTAGCGCCATATCACTTATAAGTGACACTAAATAATACAGTTATACAAGTGTAAGCGTGTGTTGTACAATTCAGTTCTCAGTATATTTGTAATTTTCTAGAATATAGTTCATGAAAAATTCCTTCTGATCTAACACTAAGAGTGAATGAATTCCAAAGAGTTGGTGAAGCAACCAAGTAAACCTTAGTTCCAGTGTTAGTTGCAACCATAGGAACAAAACGTAGATCATATCCAGATGATCAAAGCTGAGTAGGCTTTATTGATGCATGATACTATCTCCTAATGAACAAATGTAAATGTTGTCACCTATTCACCAGATTGAGTTGGTCAATATCCTTAGATGGCTGAATGTAGAAAGTGTCACATGTATTCTCTGGTTGACACTGGTCAAGTATGATGTTACACTTGGGTCCTTTTCCAGGAAAACTAAACATAAAAACTCAATCACTTACCAAACTTACTTGCTAAGCCTCACGCTGTTAAATTATGACAAGTCAGTGGTAAGTTATCTTGTCAGCATTTTAACGTATCCTTTCGATAAAAGATACTCCCTGTATTTAGTTAAACATTTGTCAAATTGTCATGGCCCTTTGGCAGTGAATGCTAGGGTAGACGTAAGTTGACCACTGGAGCTATCGAAGCAGTGTTGAAGGCACAACCTCAAGGACAGCTGCTACATGATTTCAAAGTATTTTTCATGCATTGTTCTACTGTTCACAGCCGTCTTTCAACATCGGCGGCGTATACTGTGGTTCAGCCGCTGCTATCCCCTTCACGCTCAGCAACCAGGTAACTAATGGATGATCTCAAAACATAGACGTACTAAGGGATGATCTCAAAAGAGATGTACTAAGGGATGATCTTAAAACAGGTGTACTAAGGAATGATCTCAAAACAGATGTACCAAGGGATGATCTCAGAACATAGATGTACTAAGGGAGGATCTCAAAACATAGATGTTCTAAGGGATGACCTCAAAAACACATTACACAAAACTGATGTCATCTAACCTTAGACCCTCTTCTTTTCTACATGACACTTTGAATTATATTGATCCCTCCCCATGAAACCGATTTCATGTAGTGTTATGCATTGATCTTTTGAGATAATTTCAGGGGGGGTCATTTAAAAAATTTGTCAAAATGTAGTGTCTCATTCGTGTTGTTTTATTTCCTGGATTATTGGCAACAAATACTGAATAATTTTCAGTAGAAGTGGGGCATGGACAGTTTCAAAGGTGCAGAGTCTGATTGTTTTATCATAAACCATGTTATATGGTAAAATATTTTAACATCTTCAACCAAGTGTCTTTAATGAACCGCAGTTTTTACAAATAATTTTACCACATTCTTCTTATGAGTATTGACCTTGTCTTTCAACATGCGGTATAATGTAAACATGATACTTAAGGAGAAACCTTCTAATTAAATAGGTAATGGTGCAATTATATGAAACAATTATGGTTCATAAAACACATTTGGTTGGTGAAGATGTTGGGATTGATGCAGTTTATATTATATAACATGGTATTATGTTAAAAAATTATCATATTTTGTACTTTTAGTTTATTTGAGAGAAAACCATGCATACGTACATCCTGGTGATTAATTGTCAACCAATCATGATGTTTTTATGCAGAAGTGATTGGCATGCCACAGTTATACATAACCTGGTAACAATGATTAATTATTAAATACCGTCTCCTGGCATGAATCCAAATGTATAGATAGCAACCCTTGGAATGATAGTCATTATCTAAATGTCTAAACATGAAGAGACAAGAAATTGCTACTCTAACAAAATAGTTGTCTCTGCATTCCGAAGGAGTCGACGGAAGCCAAAGTTGAGTTCATCTTGACTCGGTACGCCGACTTCTCTGTAGAGTTTCCACCAAAGAAGCAAACGGCAGGTGAGTGGTGCATGGTTTCTGTGCATGAAACCCTCCTTTATTGATGTAACCCATCACAAAGCTGGTTTGTTAATGTTCAAAGTTGCAGAGTTTGAATAGCGTTTGAACAGTTAGTTAGTTTAACAAAAGAGTTAAAAAGAGTGAACATATTTTTGTTAAAGTCATTGAAATAAATTACTATGATCTTAAGATCGCAAAACTTGTGAAAATGTGAACAGTGTTTACCAGAGCGGGACCACTCTTATTTTTTTCACCTAATTTTTTCCAGATCACATCAAGACAAATTTATAGTTTGTTTAATGATTTCATAAAAGCTAAATAACAATATAGCTTGCATGTCATAGTTGATATTAGATAGGTAAATTTTTTATTGTGAAATGTGTCTGAAATGAGACAGGTGAAACATTTATTTGGGACATTTGATGATTCATATGATTTTAGTTAAACATTAATGACAGTGTCAACATGACTAATTGGTGGTATGTGAGGGATTTTTTTTGAGTAACCATTACAAAAGTATAAAATATATTAAACTGATGTGTTTGTTAATACATTCAGAACTTGAATATGGGAAGTGTTATCTTTGCTGATATCCAGCCCTGTCTGTTGTACTTTAGAAAAATCTTGAATAAAATGGATATGTTAAGCAGATACATTTACGCTTACATTCTCACATTAAATTAAGTGCAAGTAATTTTTGAAAACTGTGTTTGTATTTTACTGACTGTGTCTTTTCCATCTACACTAGCGGACCTGTTGTACCAAGAGCAGAACCCTGGTCTCTTCGTTGTCTCCTTGGACGACAAAGAAACCATCGAGTGTAAACTTGTCTTCAAGCCAACTGAGGTATGCAACTGTGGAGGCTGCTATGGCAGTGTCACCAGCAACACTTGTATTGGGAAAAATGTATTTCTAATTGGTTCATTGTATCACAGATGCTGGTTTGGGGAGAAAACTTGCTGGTTGCATGTTTGCAGTGGTCATACTGTTTTGAAGGGCAATTTTCTTTAAATTCTTTCCTTAAAATTCCTTTATTTTAAAAACATATTCCTTTCAATTCCTTTATTTTTTATATGACAAAAACCCTTAAATGTTCTTAATTCCAATATTTCCACCCAGTAATTTATAAAATGTTCACATTTTCACAAAGGAAGAACTAAATTGTGCATCTTGCACATTGTCTCATGGTTGAATGATCCATTGCTTACTTGTGTAGAAATTAGTCACGTTGGACCTGCGTTAGATCCAACATTCCTTTAAGATCCTTAAAAATTCCTGTTAAATCCTTTAAAAATCCTTAAAAATTTCCTTTAAATTAATAAATTTTTTAAGATGCAGTAATATGATGACTGTTTGTCTTATCATTAATTTATTTTCAAATGCATTTTCGCAAGGCCGACGTGATATGACTCACGTGTGTTTCACTTATGCCATTCCGCAACATGTATCACAACAGTTTTTAAAAGTTAATTAATAAATAGATAAATAAATAAAATAAATAAATAGTTAAAATGTCCATTTCATAAAAAACAATTACGAAAAAAGTCGGTTGAAGTGTTACTTGATTGGTCGAGGTCGAGTGACATCTCTTGTTAATTTATGTCTTTTCATTCGTGTGTTTGTCTATGCTGGTTAATTAAGTAAATTTTTGGGTTAATTTTGTGTAGCATATATATGTATAATGGGTAAAATTCTACACTCTGTGAACACATTTTTAATAGTACGATTGCTGATATATATCATGTACTAATTCCGTGTGTATTTTGAATAACATAAACTGACGTTTGCTTCTCCTCATGATGACATGCCTATTTCAGGTAGCAGCCTATGAGTTCCTAATGCCTGTTACAATCAACAACATTGGAGTGCCACCCCCGCCGAACACCCCATTCCCTGCCTCCCCCCACCCCGCCAAGGAGAGCCTCACCTATGCCCTCCAGCACCCTCCCCGTCCCACGCCCTCTGCTGTTCACACCCCGAGCAAGAAGGTCGTTGCCACGGCACTGAGGATGCCCCTGCTGCTCTCCGACCAGACAATCAACTTCTACCTGTCGCCCGTTATGCATGAGATGGCGTCAAACACCTCCGTTGGTCACAGTAAAGTAAGTCGAATATTTGTGCAACTGGGATTTAATGATGATTTTATTTTATTTGACCCCATCTGATAAAACACACATCCATAATCAATTAGAACATTACACAATGTGCATAGTGCATAAAAACATGGTACATAGTAAGATATGTAACATAGTAAGATATGTAACATAGTAAGATATGTAACATAGTAAGATATGTAACATAGTAAGATATGTAACATAGTAGGAAGAGACTCCTTTAAGGCTTTCAAAGTCACTCTCGAGAAACCACCTTATAAATTCAAATTAAACTTCTTCATTCTTCCAAAAATAAATTAACAAGTACTGGAAATAATAAAAAAGGAACATAATTTTATAATATATTATGTCTGAGTGTGGATATGTAAAATAGAAAATATATGTGTGCAAGTGAGTGTGTGAGTGTGAGCATGCTCAAATGAGTGTGTGAGTGCGAGCATGCTCAAGTGAGTGTGTGAGTGTGAGCATGCTCGTGTGAGTGTGAGCATGCTCAAATGAGTGTGTGAGTGTGAGCATGCTCAAATGAGTGTGTGAGTGTGAGCATGCTCAAATGAGTGTGTGAGTGTGAGCATGCTCAAGTGAGTGTGTGAGTGCGAGCATGCTCAAATGAGTGTGTGAGTGTGAGCATGCTCAAATGAGTGTGAGCATGCTCAAGTGAGTGTGTGAGTGCGAGCATGCTCAAATGAGTGTGTGAGTGTGAGCATGCTCAAGTGAGTGTGTGAGTGTGAGCATGCTCAAGTGAGTGTGTGAGTGTGAGCATGCTCAAGTGAGTGTGTGAGTGCGAGCATGCTCAAATGAGTGTGTGAGTGTGAGCATGCTCAAGTGAGTGTGTGAGTGTGAGCATGCTCAAGTGAGTGTGTGAGTGTGAGCATGCTCAAATGAGTGTGAGCATGCTCAAGTGAGTGTGTGAGTGTGAGCATGCTCAAGTGAGTGTGTGAGTGTGAGCATGCTCAAGTGAGTGTGTGAGTGCGAGCATGCTCAAATGAGTGTGTGAGTGTGAGCATGCTCAAGTGAGTGTGTGAGTGTGAGCATGCTCAAATGAGTGTGTGAGTGTGAGCATGCTCAAGTGAGTGTGTGAGTGCGAGCATGCTCAAGTGAGTGTGTGAGTGTGAGCATGCTCAAATGAGTGTGTGAGTGTGAGCATGCTCAAGTGAGTGTGTGAGTGTGAGCATGCTCAAATGAGTGTGTGAGTGTGAGCATGCTCAAATGAGTGTGTGAGTGCGAGCATGCTCAAATGAGTGTGTGAGTGTGAGCATGCTCAAGTGAGTGTGTGAGTGTGAGCATGCTCAAGTGAGTGTGTGAGTGAGCATGCTCAAGTGAGTGTGTGAGTGCGAGCATGCTCAAGTGAGTGTGTGAGTGTGAGCATGCTCAAGTGAGTGTGTGAGTGTGAGCATGCTCAAGTGTGTGTGTGTGTGTGTGTGTGTGTGTGTGTATGTGTGAGCATGCTCATGTGTGTACGGTAGTATTAATTTAAATATAAAATATAAGTGCAATAATATAATTTTGTCAGTTCCAATTCCTTTTTTTCCATAAAAATCCATTTCTTTTATGGATATGTTTTTCATTCTTAGTTCGTTAAAATGTCCTTATTTTCACGCCTAGTCCACTTCTTTTACAGAGACTTTATACAATTCAGAGACCATTTAAGAACTTTTAATTACAGTTCCAAACCCATTTATTCAAGTCCAATTAGAAATTAATTTGGCAGACTTTTTGTACTAGCCGCATATTTTTTTCCATTTAAATTCCAATTCAATGTGGTAAATATGACTTTGATAATAACAATATTTTCTGCAGTAAAACCGTTGTCAAACCAATAGGTTTCACCACAGAATAAACGGTTTTGGATAGGACATTGGAAAAAACCTGGTAACTACTGAAATTTAATGGGAAAACGGAAATACTTGCCAGCCCAATCATTTATTTTGTCTCTAAACAAACCCACCATTGTTGCATATGTATTGGAGGTTATCTAATTTCAATATTGTTGCCTTCTTTTCGCTCTCTAGGACATTCAGAAGGTAAGAATAGGTTCATATTAAGTATATTAGTGCTAGGATATTGGTTATGTAATTACGTTATGATTGTATGAGGCTATTAATCTTTCTCCCAATATCTGGACTGCTTTGTTGCTTATAAAGCTTATGTAACAAAACGTCCTTTTCTCAACCCATGGGTCACTCCAAATCTAGAGTCTACCAACTTTATTTCACTCCACAAATTAATCCTTCCTTGCCCCATCTGTTTACTGCCCGAGTCCTAAAGGTGGTCGGCATCAACACAATATGCTTCGTAGACATGCGTCGATTTATTACCAAGACGAACAAGATGTCATGGATATTGCAAATCCAGGCATTCTGTGGTTAACACAGCAATGAGTTTTATTATATACAACCTAAAGTTTGCAAACCTATGGCAGCACCTAAGCCAGATGTCAACCAATGTATACCTTCATGTAGCTAGATTACAGGAGCACACCACCACGCCCATCCAATCTTCTTCGGTGCACTTCGAACACTACCCACTGTCCACAGCATAAACACATTCACAAGTGACGATTGTGCAAGCGCTTTGTATGTTAACGAGACATCACAATCCACACACAGTATAGAGCATGCCGACTTGCAGACAACAGTAGCCAGCGGTCCTCATCTGTCGGACATATAACAATTCACAGCACTAATTTTCACAAAGCGTATAATACATCTCCAGTGCATGCAGCATTGGCAAGGTTATGGTAGTTTGGTAAAACGTGTTTGTATAGTTATTGATTGGTTTGCTGACTGCTTGGATACGTTTTAATTGTTTAATATTAATTTAGTGCAAATGTTTACCATTATATATTTTTTTGCCAATTAAATAGCATTAAAAACTAACTATATTTATTAGTCTCTAAGATATGTAATGTAGATACTTATGTATATTTATATGTGTATATATAATATGTACAGTAAATATATAATTAATATTTAATATATATATATATATTATATGTAACTGATATTTAATAATATTAATATATCTTATTAGTCTCTAAGATATGTAATGTAAATAGTTATGTGTGTGCGTGGGTGTGTGCGTGCGTGCGTGCGTGCAAACATGCATGCCTGTGCACAAGGTCTTCTTGGTTGTAAAGAACGTAGCATTTTCATTTTAATGTTGGTTACAAGTGTATATGGAAATATAATCTCAAGACTAATTTCTTTGGTAACTTGAACTTATAAACACAGGACCCGTGCCAGTTGGATGTAAGTACACAGCTCAGTGTTAGTTGTGTTACTGTACTAGGCCAAGCAACTGGAGTCATCTGTTTTGTTGTTAACACAGTTATGTTGTGATGTTACTGTTTGGAATTATAATGTGAATATTGTTGTTTACATTTAGTTACAGTTATCTTTAAACCAACACACAGGGGCGGATCTCAGGTTGGACCAGACGGGGGCACAGTCCCCTAGCCCACCAGAATTTTTTTACTGTGATTGAATGGGTGCCTTCCAAACAAAACCATCACCCATCCCTGGTCTTCAACTGCCATCTCTGTTGGTTTACAATTAGACATATCTAGAAGTGGCAAGGGATAAATATCTTTTTGTTATTCTTCTTACTATTATAATATATTTTTTACAAACAGAAATGATTTAATTGAAGTTATCATCATATACTATTGATATTTAGTAGAGGCTATACCTGAAATAATCCCTGGCTCCTCTGGTAGATAATACAGCACTACGTTTGTCCAATCAAGTAGCTTTGATAACGCATACTGAAACCTAGCCCGCACATTTAACAAATTATCGTGTCAGCAAAACACATCATACCAATAGTAAAGCTGACTGATATTTGAGAAAAATCACAACAGTAGCATCAGAATTTAAAAAAATTTCGATCTGCCATTTGAATAATTTTGAATGAGCATACAATGGCATAAATACAATGGCATAAATACAATGGCATAAATACAATGGCATAAATACAATGGCATAAATACAATGGCATAAATACAATGGCATAAATACAATGGCATAAATACGTGATTGTTTTGGCGCAAGATAAGACAGTTGTGTTAGTTGTTTTATTAAAATTAAGTGGGCCACTTGTGGATATAGATATATCATGATGTGCAATCATAACACTGTGCTGTAACAACGAAAACACTGTGCTGCGCCATGATGAAAACACTGTGCTGCGCCATGATGAAAACACTGTGTTGCCCCATGATGAAAACACTTTGTTGCCCCATGATGAAAACACTGTGTTGCCCCATGATGAAAACACTTTGTTGCCCCATGATGAAAACACTGTGTTACCCCATGATGAAAACACTGTGTTGCACCATGATGAAAACACTGTGTTACCCCATGATGAAAACACTGTGTTGCCCCGTGATGAAAACACTATGTTGCACCATGATGAAAACACTGTGTTGCCCCATGATGAAAACACTGTTACCCCATAATGAAAACACTGTGTTGCAACATGATACAAACACTGTGTTGCACCATGATGAAAGCACTTTGTTGCCCCATGATGAAAACACTGTGTTGCCCCGTGATGAAAACACTGTGTTGCACCATGATGAAAACACTGTGTTGCCCCATGATGAAAACACTGTTACCCCATAATGAAAACACTGTGTTGCACCATGATACAAACACTGTGTTGCACCATGATGAAAGCACTTTGTTGCCCCATGATGAAAACACTGTGTTGCCCCATGATGAAAACACTGTTACCCCATAATGAAAACACTGTGTTGCAACATGATGAAAACACTGTTACCCCATGATGAAAACACTGTGTTGCACCATGATGAAAACACTGTGTTGCACCATGATACAAACACTGTGTTGCACCATGATGAAAACACTGTGTTGCCCCATGATGAAAACACTGTGTTGCACCATGATGAAAACACTGTGTTGCCCCATGATGAAAACACTGTGTTGCCCCATGATGAAAACACTTTGTTGCCCCATGATGAAAACACTGTTACCCCATGATGAAAACACTGTGTTGCACCATGATGAAAACACTGTGTTGCACCATGATACAAACACTGTGTTGCACCATGATGAAAACACTGTGTTGAACCATGATGAAAGCGCTGTGTTGCACCATGATGAAAGCACTGTGTTGCACCATGATGAAAGCACTGTGTTGCACCATGATGAAAACACTGTGTTGCACCATGATACAAACACTGTGTTGCACCATGATGAAAACACTGTGTTGCACCATGATGAAAGCGCTGTGTTGCACCATGATGAAAACACTGTGCTGCACCATGATGAAAGCGCTGTGTTGCACCATGGTGAAAGCACTGTGTTGCACCATGGTGAAAACACTGTTGCACCATGATGAAAGCACTGTGTTGCACCATGATGAAAGCACTGTGTTGCACCATGGTGAAAGCACTGTGCTGTACCATGATGGAAATTTGTATTTTCGTAGCTTCTAAGACATCGAAAGAAACACGCATTTTTCACAAATCTTGTCGACATTCAATATATTCGCCATCTGATGATTAATAATATGCTATTCCAGGTAGGCTTTATCAGATATGAGAATAATTATGTCAGTGCAAAATGTATATCTTGTTACTTTATTTACCAAAATATTAGACCATCATTTTATGAACTATTGCGTCCACGTCATTGTATGAACTATTGCGTCCACGTCATTGTGGTGCTTCGCTTAACCTTTGCTTTTGTCATAAACATTTGCCGCGTCAAGTTTTGTTGTGGAATTTCATGAAATTTGCTACTGATCATTTGTGCCAATTAATTAATTTGATTTCATATCATTGCTTTTGTTGTTTATTAATACTTTAATGAAAGTGTACATTCATATTTAATTTGCCAGATGTGTACATAGTGTCATTTGTATTTTCTGACCACATGCGTGATGCTTAGTTTAGTTTGTTATGTATACTACACAAAATCATAGATGACTCTTAGCATTTCAGGATGGAATTAAGTAATTGAAGTTAAGGTCGAGCACATTTGAACACATGTCATTTTATGACAGTTAGTTTTGATGTAAAATACTGTAAATAATATTAAACACAATGTTAAAAGATTAACGTCAACATTATGGCTGCAAATTAATTTTGAAGCATCCAGAAACAAAATTGTGAGGCATAATGGTAGCACCAGTGTTGATAAATGTTTGCTTTGGCCCAAACCACTACCAATGTAGTACTGCTACGTGCAGATAATTCATGTTGCATGGCAGTAGTTTGATGTGGCCGATATAGACATTTTGGAAATGCAAGTGGATGATTTAATAATTACTGGTAATTGCAAACTTCTGTCATTGGAATCAGTAACAGCAAACTTCTGTCATTGGAGTCAGTAACAGCAAACTTCTGTCATTGGAGTCAGTAACAGCAAACTTCTGTAGTACATTTTCATTCACTAGGTGTAGTTCATTTTTATTCACTAGGTGTAGTACATTTTCATTCACTAGGTGTAGTACATTTTCATTCACTAGGTGTAGTACATTTTCATTCTCTAGGTGTAGTACGTTTTCATTCTCTAGGTGTAGTACATTTTCATTCTCTAGGTGTAGTACATTTTCATTCTCTAGGTGTAGTACATTTTCATTCACTAGGTATAGTACATTTTCGTTCTCTAGATGTAGTACATTTTCATTTACTAGTTATAGTACATTTTTATTCACTAGGCATAGTATATTTTCATTCACTATGTACAGTACATTTTCATTCACTAGGTGTACATTTTCCTTCAATAGGTGTATGTTTTCATTCACTAGGTGCAGTACATTTTCTTTTAGTAGGTGTAGTACATTTTCATTCACTAGGTGTAGTATATATTTTCATTCATTACTTGTAGTACATTTTCATTCACTAGGTGTAGTACATTTCAATTCACAAGTTAGCATATGGTATTGTACACCTCAAGAATGATTGGTGCTTATATGATTGTTACTGTGCAAACTTGCAGGGAACACTTATGGTGAACAACACAAAACGCAGACTAAAATGGGCGCTTGACCTGAGTAAGAGCAACAGTGTTCTTGACGATGGCATCTTCAAGTTCCTCCACCCTGGCGGCATGCCCTACTTGACCTATGGTGACAGGGGCATCAACGGAGAGCTTGATCCGGGTGAGGCCAAGCCACTACAGGTGCTGTTTTGTCCAGGTGAGACAGGTTTTCTTTTGTTTATGTTACAAGATATGCATTTCACTGTAGATTTCGTTGCATGCTGTGGACTGCAGAAAAGCTTCAAGATTCTTCTTTTTAAATGTTCATTTGTTCTTATTGTCAGTATTATTTAAAATATTTATTGAATTACTAAAATTCATGTATAAAGTGCTGTAATTTGCCTTTGAATGGCCAAAACGGCCAGATTTATGTTGGAAACAAATGCTGTATTATTATGATGGAGCAAAATTGTTTCAATAATTGTTGTGAAACTGAATTTTCTCTTAATTGCTGCATCAAGCAATGAGATGTGTTGCCAGAATGTTTTCTGAGTTATGTACGTGCAAGTAGCACTGCTCAAATGTAGTATGTTTTTATGTTTTGGAATCACACATTTCTTGTTAATTTACACAATATTTCATGTTCCTTATTCTTTGAACATGTACATATCAAATTATTGTTTTTATCAGAAATCAATGCAAACACTGTACCTTTCTTTCCTGGTAGCGTCCATCATCCACTGAAATTAAACGGCGATGCTGTTAATACAAGTGTCCTGTCAAGTCAATATTAACTTATTGTTAACCTATTTAGCGTACGTGCCCTAATAAGTGTACGCCCCTATTTTTTCAAGGTTTAGTGACGACAGACAAAAACCGAAAGCTTCACCTGTATCAGCTCTGGTACATTTGTTTGGTCACATGTGAATGTATAAATGACTGGCAACCCCAACCCAGTCCCTTTCCCATTGAATATCTTGACAGTCACTTCCATTGAATCTTGATATGTGTCCTGCCTGAATTGTTGTAGTCCCAGGCAGAACACATGGTTGATTATAACTGTCTTAGTCTCTGTATGACAGCCAGTCATTTACTAAGTTTTAGAATAGATGCTGCACATCTGTCATGCTTGAACGTTTGCCACTGCTAACTTTTCTCCAACGTTTCATGCATACTTTAAATAGTTTTAAATACATGGCAACCTCGAATAGTTGTCCAAAATGTGTAAGTTTCCAACTCAGCATTACACAGGTCTCAACGGACGCCATTTGCAATGTTTTATTGTGGTGCCAACCATGCCATCTGGTGGATTAATAAAAAACAGTGGTGGAAAAGTTTTTATCATTTGTTTTTACACAGATTTTGGTCAAAATACAATTTGCGATTTTTTTGCATATAAAAAATTTGTCAAGCATACTGTACGCCTAATACGACCAATATGGTATGTTGTTACCAGTTGCCAGTGTGAATTCACAAATTCATTTCTCCTCCTCCCTTCTAGCCCAGCCCGGTCGCTATGAGGTCACTCTTCCTCTGATCATTGATAATGACCATGCGAACCCCTACCAGCAGCTCACCCTCATTGGGGTTCTCAAGGCGCCCTGCATCAAGTTTGAGCCGGACATGCTGGTGCTCACTGCAGTCCCTCTGATGATGCCTGCGACGGCCCAGATCACCGTGACAGCCTCCGATTACAAGGAGTAAGTTGGCCCTCTGATTACAAGGAGTAAGTTGGTCCTCCGGTTACAAGGAGTAAGTTGGTCCTCCGGTTACAAGGAGTAAGTTGGTCCTCTGGTTACAAGGAGTAAGTTGGTCCTCCGGTTACAAGGAGTAAGTTGGTCCTCCGGTTACAAGGAGTAAGTTGGTCCTCCGGTTACAAGGAGTAAGTTGGTCTTCCGGTTACAAGGAGTAAGTTGGTCCTCCGGTTACAAGGAGTAAGTTGGTCCTCCGGTTACAAGGAGTAAGTTGGTCCTCCGGTTACAAGGAGTAAGCTGGTCCTCCGGTTACAAGGAGTAAGCTGGTCCTCCGGTTACAAGGAGTAAGCTGGTCCTCCGGTTACAAGAAGTAAGCTGGTCCTCCGATTACAAGGAGTAAGCTGGTCCTCCGATTACAAGGAGTAAGCTGGTTCTCCGATTACAAGGAGTAAATTGGTCCTCCGATTACAAGGAGTAAGTTGGTCTTCCAAGTACAAGGAGTAAGCTGGTGCTCGGAGTACAAGGAGTAGGCTGGTCCTCCGAGTACAAGGAGTTGGTTGGTCCTCCAATTACAAGTAGTAAGTTGGTCCTCCGAGTACAAGGAGTAAGTTGGTCCTCCGAGTACAAGGAGTAAGTTGGTCCTCCAATTACAAGGAGTAACTTGGTCTTCCGAGTACAAGGAGTAACTTGGTCCTCCGATTACAAGGAGTAAGCTGGCCCTCCAATTACAAGAAGTAAGTTGGTCCTCCGATTACAAGGAGTAAGTTGGTCCTCTGATTATTAAGAGTAAGTTTTTACTTCAGTACAACATCTGTGGTTATATATGATTCTTAATGCAATCGACCCCGTTTAACAGAATCACGGATAACAGAATAAGTCGTTTATTAGAATCAAAACGGCTATGTCAGAATTGTTCCCTATTCATGCAGTTAAAATGCAATGCATAATAGAATCATGTCCACTGATTAGCAGAATCAGTTACACGACAAACAATGCATGTAGCACAAACAAACATGTTTTCCTGGAAAACCTGGAGACTTTTTGGTAATTGATCAATGTTTGTGTCATGAAAAAGGATACACTGAGCACATAAACTAGGACATACACAGAAATGTTATTGACTGCAGCAGTTGGAACCCAGACAAGCCCGCAGGAGGTTTACATAACTGTGTTTCTTTTTATCTACCTAAGAAAATATGTTGTTAGAGTTAGATGCAAACAAAAATTTTTTTTTGTACATTCACTTCCGAATCATTCAGATGCAGTGGTTTTAAGAAATTTGCTTAAGTGAATCAGCTGCTTAACAGAACCGAATTGCTCTAGCCCAAAGTGATTCTCTTAAGTGGAGTTCACTGTACTACTCTATGTATAACCACTATATTGCTATCTAGCGATGCTACATTCTCTCCCAAAGTTGCTTATGGTTTTCATAGCACAGGCATTATCCAAGATATTCATTTGTATGATGTTTGATCTGCATACAACAGATTTCCAACAGTAAACATTTAACGTATTCAACCTATTAAGCGTACATGCCCTAATTAGCGTACACCCTCTTCAGCAGGATCCATAATTATTATATTTTGACTAGTGTGGAACAGCTGAAAAGTGTCGCCATCTGGTGTTAAACAGTTGGCACCACTTTTCAGTTGTTCTACACTAGTCACCCAATGACACCACTAGTGTTAAACAGTTAAACCTTACTGCAGCCTTACTGTCTAAATAAAAAACATTTTGGTGTTTGCTTATAAGAACAGATTCCTTGACATTTTTGCATGTCCCAATATTTTTTCAAGCGTACTGTACGCTTATTAAGTCAAACACAGTACATTGTTTTCTTTAACTATGAGGGTATGACGGTAGTAAAAAATTGCTTTATGGCATACCATCATCATGTGTTTCAGGAGGTCAGAGTTGAAGGTCACTGTGCCCCAAGTCGTCATTGAAGACGGAAGTACAGTGTCCCCAGTCGCTGTCAACTTTGTAGGAGAAAAGTGTGAGTACTATTATGGATTTACAGCAGACCCTCATCAATGCAATCAGTTGAAGGGGAAAATATTCTATTTACAATTTAAGAAATAGGGTCAGCAATTTCCGATTACCCAGTAGTGATGACAACAAAATTTCTTTCATAGACATTTAATCAGATGTTCTATGTTCTGTTCTGTTCTGTAGTATATTTGAGGATGAAATCAAATCAGTGTAATATTGTGAACTGTGTCTGAAAGAGCTTACAGTTACATTTGCCTATCAAATCAATCAGTCAGTGTCTTTTTTCAAACTCATCTGATACAAAATACACGTACAGATGTCTATACATTGTGATTCCAAGTACATACAGATAATGTAAAAACAAAGTTTAAAATATTGCACCATGAGTAGACGTGGTCAAAATGTATGAAGCGTATATTCTCTTTATCCAGTAACGTAGTCTAAATTACTACTTGACATCATTGTTCACAAATGATTGCAATAATAACCATCTTATTATCAGACGCAACAGGTATCAATATAAATTTATATGCAAGATTTCTAATCACAGCTCGACTGTTAGGAACATGATTTTCCAAAAACACGGTTGAAGAACTGTGCAGCTCTTAGGCAGTTTTAGCAACATTCGAAAAACTGTATTTTGCCTAATAAATGTACAGTACGCTTGCAAAAAAATATGCCATGGAAAAATGTCAAGGAATATGTTCTTATAAGTATACACCAAGACATTTATTTCTGTAGACAATAAGGTAACTGACTAGTGGTGTCATCTGGTGACTAGTGTAGAACAACTGAAAAGTGGTGCCAACTGTTAACACCAGATGGCAACACTTCTCAGTTCCACATTAGTCAAATTACAATAATTCGGAATCCTGCTGATTAAAAAAGGGGGTGTGCGCTAATTAAGGCATGTATGCTTAATAGGTCAAGTATGGTACATATACCATATTACCCCTTGCATTAAAGTGCCCCAGGATGCTGTCTTGTAAGGTGTTGCAGCATATTCGATTACATTTGCCAGATATTCGAGCATGCAAGGTCGTCGAGAGTGAGATGGAAGCAGAGATGGAATCTTGCGTCCTCACGTGCACCATCACGTTCCAGAGCAACAATCCAGTGTCGTTCACGGAAAACATCGTCTTTGAAGATGATCTGGGCAATAGGTGGGTGAATTATATACTCATCGCTATGATATATCTTCTTTTTGTTTATGCTTTTTCTGAGTAATCCTTTTTCTGAGCAATTCTGCACATTGTTGCTTGGGTTGAATTTTCTTTTCTTAGGCAATTGTTAGAGGGTAGATATATATCCATTATTACAAAGATTTAATTCAAAATATACATTGGAAACTTTAAGTTTAAACTCAGATGCATTCAGAATTTTAGTGTTTTAGCGTTTTATCTTCTTCCAAATTTGAAAACTGCGTGAGTGATAATGATAACGTAGATATTTTTATATCTATTTAAACCTAATATTAACCCTTTAATACCAAATCAAAACATCATAGACATTACTTTTATTACTTTGACCTTGTTTAAAATTGTGATGCATTTGACTATTGATACCTACTTTACTTGCAAAATTCAATGTGAAACACACAATGGCAGGTATTCGACCTATTAAGCGTATACATGCCATAATTAGCATACACCCCTTTTTAAATTAATTATTAGTGTGAAGCAACTGAAAAATGTCGCTCATCTGTTGTTAAACAGTTGGCACCACTTTTCAATTGTTTGACACTAGTCACCAAATGACACCACTAATTACCTTATTGTCTAGAGAAATCAATTTTGGTGTACGCTTATAAGAACAGATTTAAAAAAAAAATTTCATGGACCATTTTTTTCATGCGTACTGTACGCTTATTTGGTCGAATATGGAATTTGTGAAAATATATAAAGGCTGGTTCATACAAGTGATTTTTTGTCCAGTTTATCGACATAGTGACAACGCAAGAATCAGTTGTATAAACACCTTCATGAGACCGATTTGTGTCGGTCAAATTGGGGTTGGGTCCAGTTTGACTGACAATTAACTGCAGTGTCTAGACTTGTCACTCATCTGAATGCATGCATAATTTAACTGTGCAATGTCATGCTACGTTGTGTCATCCAACCAATTGGCACACAAATCGCTCATGTAAACTAGCCTTAAGAGTGACATGAATACCTTGAGTGGTCACTGAAGATGTTCTGTCTGTCTAGCTTCTTCCTGCCAGTGACGGTGACCGCTGACAACTGTCTGCTGACCTGCTACCCTTTCATCGCCCACCACCGAAGTGACCACCAGATTGTTTGCGAACAGGTCAGTGTCTCCAACAATGACACTCGTGTTGCAGGTGCTGCCACCTGTTATGAATAGAACCATGCAAGAGCAATAATAACGATGTCATCAAATTGTGTTTCTGCTGTTTGCTAATTGTTGTGTTGCAATTAAATTAATAACACCATGTATGTGATGCTTTCACTCTTATGTATATTAACAATGAAAAATAGAAAGAGAAATATTCAAGTTTACTTAAGAAGTTTTCACACTCATTCATATATATTAATAATGAAAATTAAGAAGAAATATTCAAGCATACTTAGTCATTTGCAGACGATGCCAAGCCATTGTCATTTTACATTGTAAAATGTTAATGTATGATTTAAATTAATAGTTGAATGTAACAGTCAAAAGTTTGTTCTGCATCAACAGATTTCTCTCTAGGTGGAACATATGTGAACAGCGATATTTTCAAGCGCAGTAATTTTTCTGATGTTTTCAACAATTTTAATTAGCACTAATGGTATTGTGCACCCCTAGTTGGTTGCTAAGACCAAAATAGATATTTAGACAACACTTTAGGTTTTAGCAAAATGCTATGTTTTCTATGTTACAATATTTCACAAATACTGTTCTCATGTTAATTTGTTAATCAGTGGTCTGTAATTACGAGGAATAGCGTGTGATCTTTCTATACATACTCAGTACAGTGGACTCTCCCTATATGGAGCGTGTTGTGACTTGTCCTAATTGTTCTATGTTCCTTATATCCATGGGTGCAAGGGTGGGTGATTAGTAGTGCATGGTAGAATGACGGGTCATACCATTCCTTCCTTCCAGGAATTTCCTTTAAAAAATGTTTTTCCATCCCATAAAATTCCTTTATATTCCCTTTTTTTTGCAAACTATTCCACTACTTTTTCCTGGCAGCAAGAAATAATTGTTATTGTTTCATAATACTCCTAAAATACCCAGAAATGTGCAGAGTTCTGTTATTATAACCCAGCAAATTGCAAATTGTTCTGAAATTGTCACCAGGGAAGTACAAAATTGTTAATCTGGCATATTGTTTCACAGCTGAATAATCTATTGATTTTGTGTGAACATGTCTTGTATAAATTTGACCAGCTGAAAAGATGCGTAGCGTGAACTTACTGGCTAGTATATTTCTTGAACAAATTCGGGTTGAAAGTAGTCACGTTGGACCCAACATTCCTTTACAAACTATACAAATTCTTTTAAATCCTTAAAACAGTCCTTAAAATATTCTTTTAAATTAAAAAAAAATGTTTAAGGGTTGCTGGAATGGAGATTTCAGAGTTGTTCATTACGCCAGGAGTCCATATAATGAGAGGCCAGTGTACACTGTGTAAATATTGGACTTTCTCTACTCATCTTGATGGTAATGACACAGGCGGACTTGATGTGACATGACTGGTATCATCATTGGTGTTTAACACAATTGTCACTTGCACTGTCCTTTGCGCGTGTCCTAACAATGTCTGGCGCCTTCTCTTCCAGCACTTTACCTTGCAGCTCTCAAAGGAAACAGAACTAAACAGCCCACAATCCGATACATATGTATGTACAGTGTATATATATATATACTACAACCATCTAACCTCGTGGCTTTGCTTTCCATAACAAAACTGGCATGGCGGTGTATTGCTCGATTAGGTGACAAATTCCATATCCCATAGCAACAGGTGGACTGGTCAGCACAAAAGGACGGGTTTGTTTTTTGGAGGATTGTGAAAATGCGCATGTTGTTGCACGCGTTTCGCCTTGCGATTTTCATCGTGCGTTTTTTTCTTGAGAGTTTGGTCTTGTGAGTTTTGCATGTTGGGCATGGAACGATTTGAGGTGGGAAGGTTTTCGTTGCATGATTTGAAGTTTGGTGTACAAGCTGTGACATGATCAAATATATCGGTGGTGGAATATGTGACATCTTCCAACAGCTATGACTAGACAATATTTAGGAAAGAGACTATCATGGAATTCATGGATTATGAGGGCATCATGCGAAGGGGGTTGGGACCTTTAAAAACTCCCTGCCTGATTGATGTAGCTTATTGCTAATCAGGTTATGTGATTTTCAAAAGTGTTATATGTGCAGACAATTTACGAATTGACTTATTTCATTTGATTGGATAACTTATGAAAGTATGTATAGCCTTATCTTATAGCATATAGAGCCAAACCACTTTTACTCCAATTTTATCACCGAATTGTGACCAAATACAGTAAAAAATTATTTTATAGTTTGTCCAATGATTTCACCAAAATGAAATAATATGTTTATACAAATGCGCTGACATGTCGCAGTGGATACTAGATAGGTTTCGTTTTTCATGAAATGAGAAACGAGATGAATGAAAAAATCAAATTACGCTTTAAAGGGAATGTACAGAGATTTTCATTGGTTAACTGAAATACTGTTTTATGGTACAATGATTTTTATTGGTTAACTGAAAGACTGTTTTATGGTACAATGATTTTTCATTGGTTAACTGAATGACTTTTATAGTACAATTATTTTCATTGGCTAACTGAAAGACTGTTTTATGGTACAATGATTTTCCTTGGTTAACTGAAAGACTGCTTTATGGTGCAATGATTTTCATTGGTTAGCTGAAAGACTGTTTTATGGCTGTGTGATTGACATAGTTGTGTTGCTTTGGCACAATTTGTGTGACAGCAGTTAGCACAGCTGATTGTAAACACTGTCAGCAATTTTTTTAAGACAATCTGCAGTCCCAAATCAGTACCATAGCTTTCCGGGATGAGACCATTGATTTTGGGGATGGGTGTGTGGTTTGAGTGGGGATTATATTGAATAGGAGGCTGTGCTTGCGACCATAGATTTCGTTGAAGCGAGGGACCATAAAAGTAAAGTTAGTAAGAGCTTAAACAAATCACCCACATAGTATACACATAGTGTACACATAGTTGCATCTGTATAAAGCTGACATACACTTGTTTGCATGTAGGAGGCGTAGCTGCATTTGACACATAGGCTGATCGTATGACTGTCTGTACTTGTTCAGGGAATGACTCTGAAAGGAAGGAAGTCACGGGAGAGTACGAGTGTTGGGGAGGCGGTTCTGCGTCCCATCGCACCCTCACCCTGCAACAATTCCACCAGTCGCCCCAGCACCGAAGCCACAACCTCATTTGACATGTCCAGCTCGAGCTATGAGCCATTCCAGTCATCAACCTCTGTAACAGGTACGTTTTGATGATTGCCATGGCAGGAAAATGTCAAGGTTTATTTTTTATTATAATATGTTTTTTTTCAGACATAGTAATATGTTTCATAGTAATGCATGCATACGCATGCACACTCACACATATACATGAAATACAAGTAAAAAAATATAAATATACACACGTCATGCATTAAAAGTATAAGTAAAAAATACAGATATACACACATGTATAGTACAAATAAAACATATAAATATACATGCATGTCATGCATTAAACATACAATTAAAGATATATATATATACACACACACACACATTTCATGGATTAAAAGTATATAATAATTATATACATCGTCTACAACGTTTTTGTGTATAATATCTTTCATGTTCAGTGAAGATAAGATAACCAAGCATTAGGTTATTCCTAGGCAACCAAGAGGTAACATTGTTTTAACATTTTGTAGATGAGACATTCACACCAGAAACACCACGAGAGGACGCTGCTAACAACATTGTCAGTAAGCCGGAGCTGGAACAAGTAAATGACGATTCTGGTCGCAGGATGACAACCACATTCGGGTTGATGTTTCCTGATGAAGAGAGTGACGAAGGGATTTTCCACAAGGAGCTGTTGTACGCCGTCCAGCGATGGTTCTCATCCCAGGGCTGGCCAGATGGACCAAACCCCATCACTGTGCCAGAGTCACTCAGAAGGTATCTGTCATTTAGGTTATTTTGAGATTGGTTGGGACCTTGTATTTAGGACAAACGGGTATAGATAGTTGCATGAACTGATGCTTGCAATATCTGTATAAATATGTTACTAAACAACTTACTTTATAATAATGCGTATAACTTTTGCAAAGTGTGTAGATCATAATGTGCATAACATAACATAATAACTATGTACATGTGTACGTACATAGTTATTACTTTATGTTATTTACTGTGTACTTGAAAAGTGATCCTTCATGAAATTGGTTGTTGGTCTTCAATATTTAAAAGTGTGAGTGTCGTACCAGCTGTGTGCCATACCAGCAGGTGTCATGCCAGTTGTGTGCCATACCAGAAGGGTGTCGTAGCAGCTGGGTGTCATACCAGCTGGGAGCCATACCAGCTGTGTGCCATACCAGCAGGGTTTCATGCCAGAAGGGTGTCATGCCAGTTGTGTGCCATACCAGCAGGGTGTCATGGCAGAAGGGTGTCATGCTAGCTGTGTGCCATACCAGCAGGGTGTCATGCTGCTTGACATGCTACTTTGGATGCCAGGGCTGACCCTCCAGAAGGGTCTGTCAAGAAATATAACATGGACGAAGAACTTAAATAGCAATAATATATATATATATATATATATATATATATATATATATATATATATATATATTCATTGCTACATTTGACTTTGATTGATTGCAGTGGCATCACAAAGAATGCTGGGGGTGGGGGAAAGGGAACCGGAGCAGCGGGTCAGGGCATGAAGAGGATCCCCACTATCTACGACATGATCGCCTATCTGTGCGGACGTCCTGTGCCGGGCATCCCCGTTAACAACCCCATGCCTGCCGACTACCTGGAGAGGGTGAAACAGGTTCACTGGCAACACAACACCCTCCTCATCTTCCTCAGGTATGTCGTTTTCTTAAAAATAATAACTGGTTATTTTATAGCGCAGACTCCTGTACTATGCGGATCAATGTTCTTTACAATACAAATAATACACCAATTAAAATGCATGTAATTAAGCTTATAATTGAATATTTAAAATATGTAATATTTTATATTATTAAATAAAAACTCAATTATATCTTGTTTAAAACAATTTGAAACGCAGTATACTTGACGACATACATTAAAATAATATAATAATTATATTTAACGTTGTTCAAATTAGGAAAATGTGTTAAAATTAGATAGTGTAAATCATTTTGTAGCAACCGATTTTAATACAGAGTCACTGGTCATACATTTTTTTAACTAACGTATGTTTAATTACCAGATTGCAAATACGTTGAATGTCGACAGGATTTTTGTGAAAACTGAAATGCATGTGGTGTAAGTATCCTGTGATGTTTTTGAAGCTATGACAATACAAGTTTCATCAGAGCGCAACAAACTATTTGTCAGTTAAGATTATGTGTTGTGGCACGTGTTTAAATGCCAATGCATGCTTGATCATGTTTGAAATGATTCTTGCTTTCTGATGCTAGCATTCTGATACCGTTTACTATTGGTAAGCGTTATTGTTGGTTCAATGTATTTGTTGCATTCGATAATTCAGTATTTGCAGATTCAAATCCGACAAACATTGTCATAGATACTTCATTGTACTGACTCTAAATTTAAAGTATAAAATGACATAGTATATCCATCAACGCATATATTATGTTATATAGCAGAGGCATCACAGTATTGTGCATAGCCGCTATTCTAGTTCAATGCCCTTTATAATCTACTGTCACCTGTTAGCGTATTTCCCCCTTGTGCAGGAGTCAGGGTGCGTCTGTGTCGTCAGTGAAACCCGAGTATCTGATGACCCCGGACGAGTACTTGATGTGGATGGAACTACAGAGGGAACTGGAGGAGAAGAAGGGCGAGGGAGGGTTCTGTGAGCTAAAGGTCGGGGTACAGCTGCCCATTATGCCTCGCAACCTCTTTGAGGTCGTCTCCAAGAAGGCATGGACAGACGTCCTCCTGCAACTGCTCAAGGTGATTTATACTGACTTGCAAATCTACCCATCATCTGGACTGAATCATTTGGTAGTTCATAAGTGGCTATCATGATAGCAATATTTGCACAATTTCAGTATACACAACATTACCATGGAAATATCTGTCTATGCCTTAGCACATGGTGCCATCAGGCAGTAATACAGGCATTTATAAATTATTATATTAACAAAAATGCCCATCCTTTTGACGGGATAACGTGGTAGTAAAATAACAGGATACACAACAGTATTACAGAAATATCCATATGTGCCTTGGTACTTGGTGCTGCCAGGCTATATATTAATGACTTCTTGAAATTGCGACATGATACTGGCCATTATAGTAATGTCTAGCGATGCCATGTCCTTGTATTACATAACTTTGGACAATCATAGAAAAGATTATTATGCATAATACACAATAACTACAAAGGGTAATTCAACTGTTTGCAGAAAGGGTAATATGGGGTGAGTTAAAAAAAAATTAAAGCGTCACGACTCCTTCGTGGGGTCATAGATGAACCCTTCAACGTCTGTCACCCGAGATGTAAAGTGTCTGGCAGCACAACATACATACTCTAGCTGGATTATAGTAAGATTATTTGATTGACACACAGACGCTGGTGCTGGCGAAGGTGACACCGAAACAGTTCAAGACCCTGCCCAGCCCCTACAAGGACACAGGCTCCCTGTCTGTCGACCCAGACCCCCTGTGCAGCAACATCTACAGCGTGAGCGAGAGAATCCTCCTGCTCTGGCTGAACCACCACTATGAGCACCAGCGAACTTTTGTATGGCAGACCTCACCCAAAGGTGTGTATGACATGATCTCAGAGCTTCTCTTTCTCTCTTTCTTATTCTTGCTTTCATTCTATCTCCCTCCCTCTTTCTTTCTCTCCCTCTCCCACTCTTACTCTCATACTCTCTCCTACTCCCTCGCTTACTGTTTCTCTCCCAGTCCCTCCCCTCCTTCCTCTCTCCCTCCACTCATCCCATATATCCTTCTCTCTTCCTCTCTCACCCATCCCTCCCCTCCATCCCTCTATCCCCCTCTCCCACTCCCTCCCCTCCTCCCTCTATCCCCCTCTCTCTCCCACTCCCTCCCCTCCTTCTATCAACCTCTCCCACTGAGTGCTGCTTGTTGCCCAACTTATTATTTATCATTATCATGATATAATTATCATTGGTTGACAGCGACCAGTTATATATATATTCAACCGTAATTGTTTTTGCTATTTTGTGCTTGCCTAACTGGTTACAGGCATAAAGCTCTGCTGTTAACCTGAAACTTACAAAGTACCTGTTTTGTACTTGTTTTGTTTGTCTATTTTGTATGTTTGTATACAGTTTCGAAAAATAAACTCACATCTCACACTCACACACATTTCCTCCCCTCTTCCATCTATTCCTCTCTCTCTCACTCCCTCCCATACTCCCTCTCTCTCTCTCCCACTACCTGCCCTCTTCCCTCTATCCCCCTTCTCTCCCATTCCCTCCTCTCTTCCCTCTATCCCCCTCTCCCACTCCCTCCCCTCCTCCCTCTCTCCCCCTCTCTCCCACTCACTCCTCTCTTCCCTCTATCCCCCCTCTCTCTCTCCCACTCCTTCCACCTCCCACTCCCTCACCTCCCTCTATCCCCCGCTCTCTCCCAATCTCTCGCACCCTCCCTCTCTCCCACTCCTTCCCCTCTTTCCTCTACCCACTCCCTCCCATCCTCCATCTCTCCCCCCTCTCTCCCACTCCCTCCCACCCTCCCTCTGTCCCACTCTCTCCCATCCTCCCTCTATCTCCCACTCCCTTCCATCCTCCCTCTACCCCCCTCTCTCTCTCCCACTCCCTCCCATCCTCCTTCTCTCACCTGGCTCCCCTCCCCTCTCTATCTCCCTCTCTCATCCATTCCCTCCCCTATCCTTCTCTCCTCTCTACCCTCTTTTTCTCCCATTCCATCCCATCTTCCTACTCCCTGGGTCTCACCCTCTCTCTTTCTCATTCTAAACAGACCAATACTTTATCAAGTAATACTCACAATAATAATTTTTTTTGTATGTCTGTTATTGACAGGTACCTTCCCGCCCTCTCGCTGGATTGTGAACTTTGACTTTGATCTCCTGGATGGCCTTGTCATCGCCACAACCCTCGCTGCTCATGCTCCGTTCCTGGTAGGTGGCGCCATGAGTATTGTCAATTCTACGAACATGGAAATTATCAAATAATTTGTAGAGGATGTGCAAATTGAAGAAGATTACTTCACCTGTTTTCATACCGGTGTACTTCCTTGTCCAGTTGTCATGTGTCTGTGGTCAATGGTCATCCTTGCTCCAGGTTGAGTCGCACCTCTCTGATATGTACACTCACCCAAAAACGGCCGAGGAGTGTCTCCATAACGCGCTCAAGATCATCAATGCACTGCGCTTCCTTCGAATGGACTACGACATCCAGGTAATCAATGACATCCAGGTAATCAATGACATCCAGGTAATCAATCAATAACATCCAGGTAATCAATGACATCCAGGTAATCAATGACATCCAGGTAATCAACGACATCCAGGTAATCGACAACATCCAGGCAGTCATGATGTCAGAGGTTACAACACTCTACTGAAATAAGTTTTTTTCATATGTGACTCATTGAGTGAAAAATCAAACCTATCTAGTATCTGTTATGACATGCTAGCTCGTTTGTACACATTTGTTATTTAGTTTTGGTAAAAACATTGAACAAAGTATTCAATAATTGTTTGCCAGATCCAGTCAGAATTCGGCGAAAAGGACAAAAGTTGTCTAGCTCTATATACTTGCTAGTAATGTTGATATGTTTCTGCCCAGGCGATCGACATCACGGATCCGAACCCTGTAACGCTGCTGCTACTGTGTCTCCACCTGTACAACCATCTACCGAACTACATTGCGAAGAGCACAGTTGAATTCTCTGGTGCTCTACACAGCAGTGTCCAACGCCAGGTGGGTGTTGTCCCTTAAAGTTGAGCTTAATCATCACACATTTGCTTGTTCCCTGTTGTTTCTAATACCCAGCAACATTCTAATAACTAGTATTTGAATAAATTTATTTATTTGAATATTTAACAATTAGTGAATTAGCAAATTTTATTCTGCTACATTTATTTAAAAATCATTCTTATTAGTAGCACTATTGTAATCAATTAGTAGCACTATTGTAATCAATTAGTAGCACTATTGTAATCAATCAGTAGCACTATTGTAATCAATCAGTAGCACTATTGTAATCAATTAGTAGCACTATTGTAATAAATTTTTTTATTGAGCAATTTTACACTATCTTATTAAATTTTTATATTCTATGAAGCGCAGCGAATAATTCTGGATATGGGGTTATATGAAATAAAAATATTTTGAGTCTGTATATATGTTGTGGTTACTAGAATATTATGAGATCTCATTCAACTAGGCAGCCTTTTTCAAAACATCACCAAGCCGACCTCACTGAGGGTTGTCGCGTCCCCAGTTAACGAGATGGAACATGATCATCTGAGCCATGATACACAGTTCCCAATGTTTTTAAGCCAAATGTACCATGCCTGGCCTGGGTCTTGAACCTACAGCTCTATCATACAGATGTGCTAACCATTACACTGTCCTGATGTCACTTCAACCATTGTAGGTGCGTTTGACCAACCCCAGTGCAAAGATGCTCACATACACTGCGCTCATCACAGGACACGACAGACAGGACTTCTGGCTACCCAAGGGAGACATCATCAACATCCCACGCAAGGCTAAGGCTGGACTCACCATCGAGTTCCGCAGTCGTTTCCTCCGCTCGGCGAAGGCAGTGCTGATCCTGGTTGGAAAGAGACTTGGCGCCACGATCGGGTCAACGCTTGTGTTCAACCTGTGCACACAGATCGATAACATCAAACCAAAGGTTGGCACCTCGATTGCAAATGAGATATTCTGTTACGATATGTGAGGCCTACTTAGCTGACAGGTTGGCAAAGATATGATTCTTCTTCATTTTGTGGAAAATTTTGAAACTGAGAAAATCGCTTTTAAAGAATAGCAACATTTGCAGCACATACCCCTTGGGAGGGGCACTTATGTGTGGGCTACAGTCACCAAATTTTTAATATGGCTAGGAGATATTATGCTTATACCTATATGAAGGGTATTCAGGTATTATCATAAAATTTCCAGTTGAAATATGACCTTGTAGTTAGAACATTGGACTGTCAAACCTGAGAACCCGGTTTTGAATCCACTTGCTGCCGTTTTGAAGCAATTTTGTTTACTCCACGTTGCTTTAGATCACTCACCTGTGAATAAGTACCTGGCTATAGACAGTGGTCAATATGTGTCTTTATTGAGTAATTGTACTGTGGCTGAATGCTTCCCAGAAAAGTCGAGTTTGCATTGGAATAAACCAGTCTGCCAGGGGGTTAAGTGTAAAGCGCTCTGAACAGTCCGAAGGACTGGGTACCGCGCTATATAAGAACGTGCCTTTACATCTGTGCTGGTTCCCGCAGGCATCGGTCAAGTGTGAGACACCATGTTACTCCCTCACGAAGGTGGCCATAGAAGTGAAGAACCCGTTTCCCTATGATGGCGAGTTCCGCATTGTCCTTGTTGAGTCGAAGGCAATGTTGATATCGGAGGAACAGGGAGCCGGGGCTATCTATGGCACACGGAAGCGGCCGGTCAAGTCAGTCACATCCAGGATTAACCACGGTCAGAGAAAGTCAGAGGTGTCCACCACTGGGAAGGAGAAGGACATGCAGGAAGAGTCAAAGCCGCAGCCAGCGCTACTGCAGCAACTGCAGGAAGGTGCGTGCGTGCGTGCGTGCGTGCGTGCGTGCGTGCGTGCGTGCGTGTGTGCGTGCGTGCATGCGTGTATACACATGTGTATCTATGAGTCTGTGTTTTGTGTGTGCCTCCATTTGTGTGTGTCTGCTTGTGTGTGTGTGTGCGTGCGTGCGTGCGTGTATTGGAATAATATTGTAATATAAAATATAATAATGGTATTCATTTTGGTATTAATTTTTCACATTTTCAGACAGGAAAACCCTGAGTGTGTTTTTCTCCCAGAAGCCAACTGTGTACCTGCCTGCCAACAAGTCGGCTCAGATTGTTGTGAACTTCCTGCCCTATGAGATCGGGAAGAGGCAATGCTCAATCATTTTCGTCAACGAGGACATTGGCGAATTCCTCTATGCGATAGAAGGTGTCAGCACAATGCCGTTGCCGCTGCCGATCCCTTTTAAACCGATGCCAGGCAGTATTCGCATCTCGAGTGCCGTGGCTGCTGGTATTTATAAACATTTATTATTTTCTTCATGCACTAAATGTTTAGAAAGTCTTAGTGGAAATGTCCGGTTAGGGGTGATCTCAAAACATGAATGTACAACAATACACAACATTTATGTAATTTACCCTCAGAACCCCCCCTCCACCAGCCATATGAAACTTTCAGTTATGGCAACCCATTTAAATGTCCTCATCTTTCAAACCGTAACCATCACATGCCATTCATATTCAGCCATCGAAAATGCTTGCATATGCCTGAAGGCAGTACTTTTATGAATTGTGACCAGAGAAAGAACAATATTTAGAAAAAATACATTGATGTGTGACAGAAAGTGAAGCTGCTGCTAACCACTCCCCCATGAAACCTGTCTAATTTAGGGTCAAACATGTTTTGAGATGATTCCTTAATATCTCAAGTGAGGAGATGCTAATTGAATCTGTAGACAAGAAAAGACAGACCAGAGATAGACAATTTGTAGACAGGAACTGACATAGACAATCTGTAGACAAGAACTGACATAGACAATATGCATGTAGTGAAGAACAGGCATAGACAATCTGTAGACAAGAACTGACATAGACAGTCTGTAGACAAGAAAGACATATAGACAATATAAAGACAACAACTGACATAGACAATGTGAGACAAGAAATACATATAAACAATATGTAGACAAGAACAGCCATATACAATATGTAGACAGGAACAGACAGACAATCTGTACACAAGAACATGTAGACAATTTGTAGACAAAAACAATTATAGACAATATGTAGACAAGAATAGGCATATCCAATGTGTAGACAAGAACAGACGTGGACAATCTGTAGACAAGCACAGACATTGACAACATGTAGACAAGAACAGCCATAGACAATGTGTAGACAAGAACAGACATAAAGATAATCTGTAGAAAAAAAACAGATATAGACAATCTGTATACAAGAACAGACAGACAATGTGTAGACAAGAACAGCCATAGACAATATGTAGACGAGAACAGACTTAAAGACAATCTATAGACAAGCACAAACATAGACAAGCTGTCAACAAGAACAGACATAGACAATCTGTAAACAAAAATAGACAGACAATCTGTAGACAAGAACTGCCAGACAATGTGTAGACAAGAACAACCATATACATTATGTAGACAAAAAAATACATAGACAATGTGTAGGCAAGAACAGACATATGCAATCTGTAGACAAGAACAGATATAGACAATCTGTAGACAAGAACAAACATGGACAATATGTAGACAAGAACAAACAAGGACAATATGTAGACAAGAACAAACATATGCAATCAGTAGACAAGAACAGACATAGACAATATGTAGACAAGTACATTGAACAATCTGTAGATGTGGACAGTCTGTAGACAAAGACAGACATAGACAATCTGTAGACAAGAACAGACAATATGTACACAAGAACAGACATATACATTGAACAAGCTGTAGACATGGACAATCTGTAGACAAGGACAGACATGGACAATCTAGTTGTTATCCATAACCTGAGCAATAGCCCATTTATCCCCCTTGTTGTAACAGGTGTTCACTATCTCCCTATGTCATAGAAAATAACTGACTCCTTGTACATATACTGCCTAACATCGTATTATGAACAGGGACATGCAAAAGTCATTATCAAGGACACAGAGGATTCAAAGTGGAAATACAATTGCAATGCTGTAGTTTCTGATGATTTTAAGGTGATGGGGAGTTTGTTCAAAGTGTGCGCACAGCTGCAAAGAAAGTACACTTGCCAAGGTTAAGCTTTGTTGATGATCAAAATGTTGTTGTTAGATACGATATATAAAAAATTAAGGCGACTAGCCAAATAGGGCGGCTGTTGTGTAGATAGAGCATAAGATGTAAGAACTGACAGTTTAAATTTTATTTGATTGGTAACCAGAAGATTAAGCCAAACGAAAGAGATTCAAGTGTATATTTATGTGTATATGAGTTTCTCCAACTGTTTTTTTTTCATCTGCTTTGTAAGGCTGTGTTAGTTTAAGTTCGGGTTATTTGGTGTAAGCTGTTTTAGTGTAAGCTGTTTTGCTTTAGTGTAAGTTTTATTGCTTGACTTGCCAGACTTTAGTTTGGAAAACAAGTTGTTCCCAACATCTGAAAATATGAAATGTATAATAATTGAAATTTGTATAATAGGTGTAAATGTAAGATGTCATAAAGCTAGTTTTAGTTTTTTATTGATTGCAAGAAATCTGTTAATGTATGCTTTTATTTACCAGAAAATGTAAAAAAAAATATGTTTGGCTTTAGAAACTAAGTCAAGCTTAATACATCATTACAATTATCAAAACATTTAAAGCAAATTATTTATTGTAAAATACTACATTTACTAAATTTTCTCACAGATAATTAAGACAAACTCTTTATTGACAGCAAACTGTCCCTTTTAGATTGTATTTCCTTGGGACCAAAGTTGCCTCGTTTGTTTAGTGCTGTCATATTAATTAGAATTAATATGGGAATGTTATTTGTTTCAGCATTTTTCCGACAGCTAACTTTAGCAGGTAGATTAATTACTGTGTGCCACTGTCTCCTCAGTTATTGTGCTTGTCCTCACTTACTGTGCTTAACATTCAGTGTTTGTCATTATTATTTGCAGCGATTATGCAGCAGCTAACTGTATCAGGTAGACTAGTTAGTTTCTGTATTTATTCGGTGTTTGTTGTTTTTTGTCGAAATAACAATCAACTTCCAATCATTGTTGTCATGACGCTGTTGTCACAACTTAGTTTAAGTTTAATGCTTGTTTTTGAGCATTTTATTGACTGTTTCGTTCTGTGTTTTGTGTAAAATGTTTTGTTTTGTTTTGTTTTTTGCACATTTCTGTAATTTTATCAATTTAGATCTGTGTTAGTATTTAAATGGTGATTGACAATACCCCCAGACATTGCTCCCCCAACTGACATTACCCCCTTAGACGTTACCCCCGCTTGGACTCACCCCTCCACTAGGAACAGAGACCGGATAATAATCGCCATTTGTATTTGCTACTGTGTATATACTTATTAGGGATGTGTTTTAAGGCTTAGTATTAACGATTAAGTTTTTCATGTCTAGGTTTAACATTAGGGACTGTGATATAAAGTGCCTAACAATTAAGATTGTTAATATTTAAATGGTGATTATAGATTGTTATTAATATGTGATTTAACGGGTGAGTACATGCAGCGCTACCTAGTGGCAGCTCCAAGCCTGTTGGGGTCACCTAAGTATGTTAATAAATAAAAAAATAAATTAAAAAAATGTCTCCAACAAACTGCAGTTTGTAAAGAATCATATTTGGTTTTCTCAAAATATGATTGAATCTTCTTGATTATACACTTGTTTCTTGATACGCACATTTCAGCTGGTTTCTTAATCTAAATTTTATGTGCCATACCGTTCGTAAATATTTTCAAAAATTATGACATGTGACCTCTTCCACTTCACCCATTGACTGACCCTTCACCTATGCTTCAGCGGGCGGTGGCAACACCAGTTTCCGAAGCAGCACTACCACCATCTACTGGAAGTGTGATGTTGGGATGACAGTGAAGGAGAAGCTGCATGTTCCCATCATCAACACAGCACGAGAGAAAGCCCTGATACTAGCGGCACAGCTGGTGAGTGGCTCTTCTGTTTGTCTAACTGTGTTAGCCCTAATACTAGCGGCACAGCTAGTGAGTGGCTCTTCTGTTTGCCTCCCTGTGTTAGCCCTAATACTAGCGGCACAGCTGGTGAGTGGCTCTTCTGTTTGCCTCCCTGTGTTAGCCCTGATACTAGCGGCACAGCTGGTGAGTGGCTCTTCTGTTTGTCTCCCTGTGTTAGCCCTGATACTAGCGGCACAGCTGGTGAGTGGCTCTTCTGTTTGCCTCCCTGTGTTAGCCCTAATACTAGCGGCACAGCTGGTGAGTGGCTCTTCTGTTTGTCTCCCTGTGTTAGCCCTGATACTAGCGGCACAGCTGGTGAGTGGCTCTTCTGTTTGCCTCCCTGTGTTAGCCCTGATACTAGCGGCACAGCTGGTGAGTGGCTCTTCTGTTTGCCTTCCCCTGTAAGCCCTGATACTAGTGGCACAGCTGGTGAATGGCTCTTCTGTTTGTCTCCCACTGTTAGCCCTGATACTGGCGGCACAGCTGGTGAGTGGCTCTTCTGTTTGCCTCCCTGTGTTAGCCCTGATACTAGCGGCACAGCTGGTGAGTGGCTCTTCTGTTTGCCTCCCTGTGTTAGCCCTGATACTAGCGGCACAGCTGGTGAGTGGCTCTTCTGTTTGCCTTCCTGTGTTAGCCCTGATACTAGCGGCACAGCTGGTGAGTGGCTCTTCTGTTTGCCTCCCTGTGTTAGCCCTGATACTAGCGGCACAGCTGGTGAGTGGCTCTTCTGTTTGCCTCCCTGTGTTAGCCCTGATACTAGCGGCACAGCTGGTGAGTGGCTCTTCTGTTTGCCTCCCTGTGTTAGCCCTGATACTAGCGGCACAGCTGGTGAGTGGCTCTTCTGTTTGCCTCCCTGTGTTAGCCCTGATACTAGCGGCACAGCTGGTGAATGGCTCTTCTGTTTGTCTCCCACTGTTAGCCCTGATACTGGCAGCACAGCTGGTGAATGGCTCTTCTGTTTGCCTCCCACTGTAAGCCCTGTTACTGATGGCACAGCTGGTGAATGGCTCTTCTGTTTGCCTCCCTCTGTGAGCCCTGATACTGGTGGCACAGCTGGTGAATGGCTCTCCTGTTTGCCTCCCTCTGTGAGCCCTGATACTGGTGGCACAGATGGTGAGTGGCTCTTCTGTTTACCTCCCTCAGTAAATCCTTGTACTACAAAAACGTGTATGTAATACTCACACAGAATGATGATGAAGCCCTATTACCTGCTGTCCTTATTTTTGTTGTTTACTTCATCTACAGAGGCCCCCAATGTGTCCACATCAGCCAAGAAAAAGTTATAGAACCAATTTTGTTTTATTTGTTTACGGATTTATGTCTTTTGCACTTAATGTATTTCGTACCTATCAAAGTAAAGGAGATGATCATGTAATCATTGTCATTAACTTGATATCATCTGTCTTCCTACCGTTATTTGTCAAGTGCATACATTTGTTTTGATGTTTGTCAAAATGCATCTGTCTAATGTTCTCTAATGCCTGGTGATTAATGCTAAACATTGTTCACTCTATAGCAAATGTCAGACCTGGAGAAAGAACGAAGGCAGCGTACTGACACGTTGTCTAGTGGCGGACTTGTAACTAAAGCCCTCAAGATGCTTTCGGCTGCCAGTGACCAGCCTGAGGGCATGGTAAGTAAATGCGAGAGTATTCAGGATAGGTAGTGAGTTAATCCCTTCTTGCATACCTCTTCAATACTGGCAGTCATTTTGATGTTTCCAAAATGGTCCTGACATGACACATTTTTGAAAATTATAAACTCAATCGTTTGTTAATCTCAATTGTTTGCAACTTTTGTAGCCATTTGTTTACGTCCATTTGTAGACTTATTACTAATTTAGAATATTGACTTCTTGTGCAAAACGTTTGTCGAGATATTCATCCAATGAGCATAGTATATTCTACTTAGCATAGCAAAAACGGCCTCAACCTATATTCAGGTGTGGCAGTTGAAAGAATGTTCATAAAGTAACTACAACCACAAATAGTACAGTTGCTGAGTGGTCATGAAGGTAATGGTTATTGTGATTATGAGTTGACCGTGACAATATCATCATTTTTTATTGCAGGCAAGGAATGAAAAGGGGGACAGATTTGATGTAGAGATTGACAGTAAGCTGTTCTCAGCCCCCAGTAATATTTACATTCCAAACCCCCTGTACCGTGCCTCTGTCAATGACTCAAATGACGGCAAAGGTATGTCCCTCTACCTCGTGTACTGGCTAGCATCATTTCATGCATATGCATAGACTTAAATATAACTTGCCGTGGTTGTTATTATGATTGGTTGAGGAAGATTTCTTTTAGCAGTAACAGCCTATAATATTATGCAGTAAATGAACTATTATGAAACTTGAACAATATTGTTTTCAAAGCATTTTATCAGTTGAATTATTTAGATTGTAATGGAATAGTCACATGATACTGCAAGTATACAGACTAAGGATTACCGGGAAATACTTAAAAGAAAAGGAAATTTTTTTCTCCAAATGTAATTCTTTTTTGGTTTGTGTAAAAACTGTTGATGTTTTGTAAATGCAATGCAAGGATAAAAAATAAACATACTCAACAAATATTTATGTCACATGAGTAAAAGACACTACTAATCTGATCATAGTGAGTGGGCTCTCACTCATTTTCTGTCACTAGCTTAAACCTGTAAACTGTTCTTTGAATCGACAGACAATTTCATGGAGTTGCCAATAACATTCACGGCACATGGTGCTGGCCAGTACCCGTGCAACATATTGCTGCGATCAAACAACGATGTCCGCATCTTCCACATCGAGTGCACAGTGATACCAGAAGGAAGCGAGACCCAGATAGAGTTCACGTCACCCGTGCATCAGCCTATCACACAAGATCTGCCCATTGTAAGTCAAAACTGATTTAATCTTATTGAAAAAATCTAAAAAAAATTTTGCACAGTCTGGTTATTTTTATGGTAAAATCATGTTACTTACTATAATGCTGTTGAAGAGTCAAAACATTCACCATGTGGTTGGATGGATATGAGTCTTCTAATGCGTAAAAATGGACTTTCATTGTTTTTAATTCTTAAACAACATATATGTCAAGAAATCAAAATCAAATCAAAATGGGCTTCATTGTTTTGACACTTCAACAGCGATAAACTACATGTGTTCTAACACTTTGACCTCCCAAATGTGTTTTATTGAACAGCATTAAAAATATACTTTGACTGTTATCTGTTTAATTTGAATGTTTTGGGGTGAATATCTTGTTTACATTGTGGAGGGAACACATTTTTATGGGTGATAACGATAAGTCCATTTCATGGCCCCATGAATGTCTGACCTGAATAAACTTTCTCTGCAGGTATTGGAATTTGTCGACAGTTGTTCATAAAAATATTAAAGGGCAAAGTTCATGTTCGTAAACACATAACAGTGAAATTATATCAGAAACATTGTGACCCATTAAACATAATAGAGCTGACATACTATTTTTGACAACAATAACTTGATTTACCCTTTCCTGTAAAAGTGAAGTGCTTATAGTAGTTTGAATAATTTTATACAGTTACTTGGCTATTATTATTCTACTCTTTATTATTTGTGTACACTTTATAATAATTCATGTATATGGTGAATAAAAAAAATTGAGAGAAGACTCCTAGGTTTTGAAGGAAGATGCCTTGGATGAATCCTCAGAATACGTGGGGAGCAAGGAGTGACCAACAAGGAAATCTCCGAACGTACCACCAGCAACAAAATAATCGACGAGGTGAAGCAAAGAGGGTGGAGATGGCTTGGCCATGTTCTCCGCTTTGAAATGTACCCCACCTGAAAAAAGGAGAAGAGGCTGACCACTGGGCATGTGGAGAAGACCTGTGGAAGAACACATGAAGCTGGCTTGGAAGACCTGCAGTGAACTCAGCTGACCGTGTTGGCTTGGTGTGATTTTTTGGTGCCTGATTCTCCAGTGGAAACGAAGAGGATGGAGTGAGTTTGTGGGTGAATACAGTGATAATGTCTTTGGTAGCGGCTGCAAAGTGATCGTTTTGTGTGTCCAGGTGAACCAGTCAAGTCACGAATGGCCCATGCAAGTGGCCATAGATGGTGCAGGATTTGTCGGGCCAACCACCTTTGTGGCCAAAGCCTTCCAGACCACCAACTACCCACTCATGTTCAGACCCCAGCATGAGGGCCACGTGCAGGTAGGATGGGTAGAGGGGCCACATGGACGAGACAGTTAAAAGGGAGTGTACATGTATTATTTGAGTGATAACTTAAATTTTTTATTAATTTTAATTGTATTAATTATTTATTTGTAGATTATAGATTTATTAATTTTAGTAATGATTATGATTAAATTAATTAATTATTATAATAAATAGACATTTAACGTTTTGTTAATTAATGCTTAGAATTAATTTACTGCAGACAATACATGACAAACATCAGAAGGCTTCTGCATGTGTACATAATAGTACTTGTATATTTTGCTCTGTCCACTCAAGGGCCATATCGTACTGACCAACACAGTCGATGGCATTGACCACACGTTTCACCTGGTGGGCAAAGGGGAGAAACCTTTGCCACTCGACAGTGTTGTCTTTGACTGTCGTGTGAAGGAAACGTAAGGATCCAGTCCAGTTTTTAAAGACACTAAACATTATTTTAAGGATGTACATATGCTAGAATTAACACAAAGGATAGCAACTTAACTGCCAGAACCAAGAGACCTTAGTCATGAAAACGTCTAAAAGAATGTGATTTAAAAACACTAGAGAAAAATATATTAAGAGGAGATCAAATAGTTTTTTAAGATATTAAATGGTTATAAAAATATTGATAGAAGTATTTTTTGACACTTAGGGAAGAAAGAAGAACTACAGGACAAAAAATAATGTCAGAAGGGCGGGTTACATAATTTCAATAAGCCATATCCACTTGTCATCTGGGTTTGTTTGTTTCGGATGGCAATCTTGTTAAATCTTGGAAGTAGTGGCATAAATAAAAACATTTTGTTGGGAAACCATTTTGATAAGGGAAAGTACTGGTCCTGAAATTTAGAGGTCAGTGTCATTAATTGATTGGCTAAAATATTTTTTATTTTGAGGTACAACTAATTTTGTTTCATCATCATCCTGTCCATATTAAGTTGTATTGGGAGTGTTTTGTTTGCACAGAGTGAGACGGACGCTGCAGATTCCAAACAGCATGAAGAGGAAACTTTTCTTCGAGGTACCATTACATTATCTATTTATTTTATTGAGCTATGCCCAGTATAAAGTATACACTTAAAAGTACTTCATTTAATGCAGCATATTGCTGATGATTTTCTCTTGAGTAGTAAAGGTGAATGGTCATTGCTAACAATTTTATGTAAGTTAATATTACATTGTTAAAATATTTTTAACACTATTCTTTGGACCACTTAAATATATCTGTATGTCATTAATATAATTTAAAATTTGCTTTAGTTGTAACATTCAAAATAAATACGATAAAGTAACTACATAATGATAACTTGGCTACTTGACCTGGCATGACCTTCGAACTACTTGACCTAGTATGACCTTCGAACTACTTGGCATTGCAGGTAGAGTGTGACATTGAGTGTCTGAGTGGTGCTGACTCCATCTTGGTGCTATCAGGACAGACAGGCATCTACGAGGTGTCAGTCACCCCGCTTCGACGTGGCACCTACAATGGGGTCCTCGCATTTGTCGCTCGCAGAAACCCGAAGAGGTGAGAATCTACTGCAGAATGAAATGTTTCGACAAGAATGAGGGATATATTAATGTTTATTATCTCCTATTTGGCAGTAAATTTGCCCTTTCTCTTTGTTATGTTTTGACAGCTTTCAACTGTCTTCATCGGACTGACTACCACTAAATGTCAGCACAGTAGTCATCGTATGTAGGTCATGTCCCTGGTGTGGACCCCCTGAAAAACAGGATGAGGGCTGGTGTTGTTTCTCCCATGTCTATGACATCCTTCTGAAGAGCAACCCATCCCAAGCCCCCAGCCGTGGGACTTACAGCAGTGACATAATTTTCATACAATGACTACAGTGCTGCCATCTAGTGGTAGTCAATCTGATGATGACAGCTGTAAGCTACCAAAGCATGACCAAGCAAAAAGGTAAAATTTACTGTGAAATATGAGAACAGTGATGTATGTACCAAGGTGCATACAACATTGTATGCTTATTGACAGTGTAATGTATATGTGACGTTGTGTTTAAGAGTGTACTATAACATGGCATAACATGATGTCGTGCGTTGGTTACTTCTGAGGCCAAATCACATCTGCACCACATCGTAGAATACTGTGCAGTGGTTAAACCATTCAATAAGGATAAACATCAGATGTTTCCCAGATGATTAAGCCAGGCATTAGTGGAAAAATTTTTCAAATTATCTTGTGATTTCATTTGGTTAAACATTATTCATTATTAGAGTTGCAATTGGAGATCATTGGATCATATCAAGGCATTTGTGTTTTGATAGAGACGGTCTCGGAATCGAAGAGACTTGAGAGGCCACCATGATTGTAAGCACAACATGGATTGCAAGTGGGCACCGACACCATCTTGCTTGTGAAAATGGTGCCATTTTGGCTATGATCTACGTTGGACTTGTGCCATAATGAGAAACGTTTGTGTCATTGCAATAACTCTTGTTGTTTGTGTCCCAGCACTATTGACAGTGATGGCGACGAGATGCCAGATGAAGACGAGGACGTCACAGACCCAGCCTCCCAGGAGTACCGCATCTGGTTCGCAGTGGAAATCAACGTCGAACCTCAGCCGCCGGAGAGAATCATGTACATCACATCGCCATGCCAGGTCAGATGTCCATCCTTCATTTCAGAATCATCTCATAAAGATAAAACTGATGAAGTATCCATGACGACATGCTAGTTTGTTTGTGCAAATGTGCTATTTTCGTTTTGGTGACAAGTTTAAAGTGATGGAGGATATAATGCATTTTGCAGATATGTAGATTGCAATCACTGATGAAAAAGTAATGAATGATGTTTCAATATGCATAATAACATGTTATTTTTGTTTGAAATAACTTGGTTATGTTTATTCAGGTGGCCCTGGAGTTGAACATCAACAACCCAACAGAAAAGTGATGTCTGCATTTATTCATGTTACTACATTGTTGTTGTATCAGAGAAAGGTGGCCCTGGAGTTGAACATAAACAACCCAACAGAAAAGTGATGTCTACATTTATTCATGTTACTACATTGTTGTTGTATCAGAGAAAGGTGGCCCTGGAGTTGAACATCAATAACCCAACAGAAAAGTGATGCCTGCATTTATTCATGTTACTACGTTGTTGTTGTATCAGAGAAAGGTAGCCCTGGAGTTGAACATCAACAACCCAACAGAAAAGTGATGTCTACATTTATTCATGTTACTATGTTGTTGTATCAGAGAAAGGTGGCCCTGGAGTTGAACATCAACAACCGAACAGACAAAGTGATGTTTACATTTATTCATGTTACTACATTGTTGTTGTATCAGAGAAAGGTGGCCCTGGAGTTGAACATTAACAACCCAACAGAAAAGTGATGTCTGCATTTATTCATGTTACTACGTTGTTGTATCAGAGAAAGGTGGCCCTGGAGTTGAACATCAACAACCGAACTGACAAAGTGATGTTTACATTTATTCATGTTACTACGTTGTTGTTGTATCAGAGAAAGGTAACCCTGGAGTTGAACATCAACAACCGAACAGACAAAGTGATGTTTACATTTATTCATGTTACTACATTGTTGTTGTATCAGAGAAAGGTGGCCCTGGAGTTGAACATTAACAACCCAACAGAAAAGTGATGTCTGCATTTATTCATGTTACTACGTTGTTGTATCAGAGAAAGGTGGCCCTGGAGTTGAACATCAACAACCGAACTGACAAAGTGATGTTTACATTTATTCATGTTACTACGTTGTTGTTGTATCAGAGAAAGGTAACCCTGGAGTTGAACATCAACAACCGAACAGACAAAGTGATGTTTACATTTATTCATGTTACTACATTGTTGTTGTATCAGAGAAAGGTGGCCCTGGAGTTGAACATCAACAATCCAACAGGCAAAGTGATGTCTGGGTTCATTCATGTTACTACATTGTTGTATCAGAGAAAGGTGGCCTTGGAGTTGAACATCAACAATCCAACAGACAAAGTGATGTCACTGGAGGCAGACATCGTTGGCCCATCCCTCTCTGGCCCCAACTACATCCACATTCCGCCTGATTCGAAGGGTGTCTACGAATTGACATACGCCCCGGCCATCATCGGCTCTTACCAGGGCAGGTGGGTCTTCAAGTTGGCCTAGTTTGTGTCAAAAGGAAGCAAGATTGACATTACTCAGTGATGTTATGTTGGAATAGTTCACAAATCAACTACGCTATGTGTACTTGTGTGTACAGACATGCACATTGTTTTATGCATTTTAGCATTCACCTTTAATGTGTATTTTAACTAGTGTTTTAAATGTTATTTATTTGTTGTAAATATAATTAAAATTTCTTAATATTTATTACTTATGTGTAATTTATGTATATATTTATATATATATATATGTGTGTGTCTGCCTCCATATGTGTGTGTGTGTGCGTGCGTGCGTGCGTGCGTGCGTGCGTGCGTGCGTGCGTGCGTGCGTGCGTGCGTGCGTGCGTGCATGCGTGCATGCGTGTTTTAATAGTGGAATTCGTCTCTGAACATTATTTGCAGAATTGTTGTGCTGACAAATCAGACTTATTATTAAACTTATTATTAAATTTATTATTATTTGCTGCCATGCAGTCTGATCCTCTACAACAAGATGGTGGGGGAGTTCTGGTATGACCTGAAACTGGAGGCGACTTCACCCCTGCCAGTCACCCTCCCCGTGATGGAGTGCGAACTGGGGCGATACATCGAGCAGCCACTGAATCTGACAAACCCTACGGACGAGAAACTCATCCTCATTCCAATGCTGTCAAACACAAATAACTTCTCGCTGGAACGAAACACGAAAAGCGACATAATTACGTTGATGCCTCGTCAGTCAGTGACCTTCACCCTTAAGTTCATGCCCTCTGCCCTTGGAGACTCCGATCATAGTTGCCGGATTAGTTTCTACTCTGAACAGGTAGGGGGCGCTTCAATTTCATTGCAATTTGTAAGAATGCACAGTATGCTTTCAATGCAATGTAATGTTGCCCGAAAGAAATTAAAAGTGGAATTCGTTAAATAGTTCTACTGTATCATTTGACAATTTTAAACATTTATCTGTTTACATAATTATGGAAGTTGATGAGTTGGAACTTTTTCTTATTGCAAAAACACCAGGAGTAAAAGTATTGTCCAAATATTCTGCATAAGATCATCGAGAAAAGTAAAACTTGATTATGTATACATCATCAAAATAACAAACATTCTAATAGGTAATTATATATTGTCTTGGTAAACTGGTATTTGCTGGCTACAAGACCAGAATTAAAATAAACAAATTACTTAATAAATTAGTGGTTTAAACTAAATTGTTCAATCATGTCATTGCATAACAGTAATTTGTTTTGTTTTTCGATGCAACCATTTCGCTTGTAGAAACCAGAGGTGAGATGATATTCAGTTTATAATAAAAGTTGTCTGGAAATGTGTGTTGTCAGTTGATGTCCAAAATAATCTTACTTATCAAAGCCATTGCTCATTTCATTTATTCAGATCAATGGTGATTTTTGCCTTTACTAGCTTGGGGACCGTCTCCAATTATGGATGATTGTCAAAATGTGAACATTATTTGCAGTGTTCCAATTGCCCCTGTATAAAAAAATTATTTTCTTAATAACTATGAAAGCCTAAACACTGTTCACATTTTGAAAATACTCACCGCTGGAAATGATGGTCCCTTTGTAAAATACCATTTCATTTGTTTTGGAATAACTTTCTTCATAGGTGTTTATGTTGATTCATGATTTTGTTGTTTAAACCGAAGCACAATTGTTAGAAATGTTTTCACGTAACATTCTTTTGTTCATTATGGTTTGAATTACTTTTTGTTTGCATTCTGTGGTAGGCAGCATTCCACCATCTTGCTACCAATGGCAACACTGAATGTTTTAATGCAAAGTTCTGTATTCACAATGTTCTCATGTACAAAACTCTTCGTGAACATGTTTACTCTCAGTAATCCAGTAGCTGAGTCCGTGTGTTCACTTTGGATCTGGAGCCTACAGCTTTGGATGACAACCTAAGTTTTTGTGGGTTTTGTGTTACTGCTGTTCATTCATGTGCTGGTAGTTAAGTTAATTGTGACTCTATTGAACTAGAGAGTGCTGAAGCAGTTTGAATAATTATGTGGTACTACTTTCATAAAGGTGGTAATTACTTTTCGGTCCCTCCTCAATTAATTTTTTTTCACTCATCTTGTTTTTGATTCATTTCACAAACACCTTAACCTGCCTAGTATCCACTACTACAAACTAACTTGTTTATACAAATTTTTTATTTAGTTTTGATGAAATCATCGTGCAAACTATTAAATAAATTTTTACCGGATCCAGTCAAAATTCAGCAAAAAACAACAAAACAGTCTGGCTCTATATACTACAAGATAAGACAAACTTTCACAATATACCTGAATTAATAATCAAAGTGAATTATTTCGATGATTTAACAGAAGTACACACTATGTTATTAAACCGACTGCAGATATTGCTTATGCTATTCACACACACTACATATTACTTATGCTATTCACACACCAACATTTGAGTATCAATAACAATGAACCTGATTCAAGATGGGCTAAATGAATTAAGAAGGGAGGTTTAACGTGTCCTTTTTTGAGTCACAAAATGCTTAATTTGTAAGAAATCTGCCATGGTCACTTACTTTAATTAAAGTAAAATTATTTTTACAACATAATGTCTTTAAATATATGTAAGAATATATCATGATGTTGCAATAAATTTGGATTTTTGGAACATCCATATTCCACCACCAGAGGTGACAAATATGATATGGTTGTGGTTGAACATTAAATATGATATGGTTGTGGTTGAACATTAAATATGATATGGTTGTGGTTGAACATTAAATATGATATGGTTGTGGTTGAACATTAAATATGATATGGTTGTGGTTGAACATTAAATATGATATGGTTGTGGTTGAACATTACATATGATATGGTTGTGGTTGAACATTAAATATGATATGGTTGTGGTTGAACATTAGATGTGCCTTTGTTCGTGTATTACAGCTTGGTGAGTGGGTGTTCTTGGCCTCGGGGATGGGGCAATTACCCCAGGAGCAGGATGCTGTGAGTGTGACTGCCCCTGCAGCCATTAACTCCACCATTATCATTCCATTCCGCAACCCCACCGACACGATTGTCAAGGTCGATGTGAAACTGACGGCCCTCGGGACGTTTCAACCACCCCCTAGCAACAGTAAGGGTACCTGTGTTGTTTTTGCTAATTTTCGTGATTTTAAACCTTTGCATGCGTATAATTTTATTGTATCACATATAACTTTTTATTTTTATTTCATTTATTAAATCCAAGTTATTGTCAAGAAATCTCTCAATTACAATTGTATGCAATTATGGATAGTATTCGGTGTTGAACTTTGAAACACAATAATGCTTGTTTTTGTATCAAACTATTTTACATCTCTATAATGCACAAATGCTATTCTCTTTGTATTCTGATGGCGGTATGCAGTGGCGCTGCGTAATGATTAATGAACTATGGGATTAATTCATTCTGACTGATCAAGTGATTTTTAAGTTAGCTTATGCTTGTCCAATATCACCTCAGATATAATGCATTTTGCATATAGTCTTAATAATCATGTACAGTTTTAATATACCGTATTCGACCTATTTAGCGCACAATAAATGTACACCCGCATCAAGAGTTCCAACTGTATCAGTTCTAGGTGGTGTCCGACCACACGTGAATGTATAAATGGCAGGTAAAACCAACCCAGTCCCTTCATTGAGTATCTTCACTTCTGTTGAGTCTTGAGATATATCCTGCCCGAATTTTCGCCGTCCCATGCATAGCCAGGGTTGGCATGTAACAAAATAAAAGTACTTTGTTACAATACTTGAGTAGTTATTTCAAGTAATTGGCGTGTAACGAAGTAGAATTTTTACTAAATGCTTTTACTTGTAACGACGTAGTTTTATCTAAAGTAAGGCGACTTTTTACTCCGTTACTTTTATTTACTTCGTAATATATTTTCGTTACATTTTTGCGAAACCGCTGCTGCCGGTGGCGCTCCACCGTCAACGACATTCCAAAAACTTTTCATAGTCACCAGGCCAAAAGCTATTAATGTCATTCAATCGCATGGCAGTTCGCGATCATATTTGGATGCATACCTCTCTTCGGGAAATCGACGCAACCACTGTTTTATATTTACGTCAGTGAACTAAGTCTGCCAAATATTGGCATAGGTCAGGTCAAGGCCGTTGACATGAAATGTCACTTCGAGCACGCAATGCTTGAACGCCATCTCAAACCACAATACAAATGTCTCCGTTGCACCATATAAACTATTAATCAGTAAGTTTCCAATACGTATTATAAATATTAAAATTTGCAATTTCGACGATGTATTTGATAATCCCCATACATTGACACAATTCTGATATTCGTGAGCGAATGCACATCGTGGATCAAGAGCGAGAACTGATTTTCGCCCATTAGCATTACCGACTTACGTCAGCATTAAACAGCATTTTACTTTCACGAACAAAATTCATATTGAGATGTTTAATAAATTCATTACTCTATAGAACTAAATAGTAAAGAATTGACACTCTGCCATTTAGCAGCATCTTTTCCCAGCAATGGCTTATTCAAGCTGACCCATAGACATAGTGGCATAGATGATATCAAGCACAGGGACAGGGGCCCTGACAGGTCACTTTTAATTGCAATTAGCAAGAGCATTCCTCTGTTGCACTGATCTGTCTTCTGATCAATTCTAGCCCCAGCTGGTACCAGGTAACCAACACAGCTAGCTGCTAAAGCCTGTTGTTTCAATGTTTGTGTGAGCTGATAAGACATGTCTGGGAAGACATGAGAAGGTGGGGGTTCACAAGCCAGATGGCTTCATCAGCTAGACATCAAATGTCTGTGTTAATTTTACTATGGGCAGTGCTAGGTTGTATTACCTCTGACCAGTTTCCCTGAGAGGCTACTACTAGTACTGGACTGACCCTCTAGCTACTCAGATACAATATTACCTGCGTATACATATCCTGTTGTACAATCTAGCTCTTCCCATGCCCGAGTTAATTAAGTTCTATATTTAACTGAAATTATTTGATGTTGTGAGCTCTCATTAATAATAATGTAATTTTCCAAGCATCCAAGTGAGTACCATGTTCAATGGTGGCGGAACGATTGACCAGCTAATGCTGTCTGGGAGCACATTGTTATAGGCAGAGTGGTTGCAAAAGAGTTGTCAGATGCAAATTGTGTAATTTATATAATATTATTCATGATTTTGTTGTTATTTCTAAGTGTTGTACTTTTACTTCTACTTTTACTTCAAGTACTTTTGAAAAGTAGTTTTATTTTTTACTCAAGTACTTTTTTACAAAGTAATTTTACTTTTACTCAAGTAGTTTTTAGGTGAATTACATTTACTTTTACTCAAGTACAAAATTGAAGTAATTCAGTCAACCCTGTGCATAGCACATGGTTGATTATAACTGTCTGTATGACAGCCAGTCTTTTGCTAAGTTTTAGAATGGATACTGCACATCTGTCATACTGATCGTTTGCCACTACTAACTTTTTGTCATGCATACTATACGCCTAACAGGTCGTATATGTTACATCACATAATACAGTGTGTATACTATACGCCTAACAGGTCGTATATGTTACATCACATAATACAGTGTGTATACTATACGCCTAACAGGTCCTATATGTTGGGTTGCGGTCACTTGCCCCCCCCGGTCTTTTGCCCCTAGGTCACTTGCCCCTAGGTCACTTGCCCCTGCGGTCATTTGCCCCTTCCCTTAATGGAAATCTGGTCATTTGCCCCCCTTTTTTTGAAATTATGGTCATGCACTCGTACTCGTGTTCAATGTACTCAGATTTTACGAGTACATTACGAGTACATCTGAGTACTTTTTCAATATATTGTGAAAATTATTTAATTTCTTATTATCAAATCATTAACAACTACAACAATTTCAAAAACCACCTTTGGTGATGATGTACAGGTCCAGGGGTGTTTCTACCACCTGACTCAGGCCACCTGGAGGAAGATCCAATCTCTGGGACTGACTACACTCTATAGATGGTACAGTGCCAGCGGTCAGGATGCGTCACATCGCACCATCCTACTCCCCCACCCTGTGGAACGTACATGATGCAACCATGGATGGAGGCTCGCATACTAACAATATGTGTGAAGCCTGGAACAGGGGTTTCAGCACTCTGGTTGGACATTCTCATCCATCCATATGGACCCTGATAGATGCACTACGTAAGGATTTTGCGGCTGTTGAGGGCACTATGCGACTCAACCAGCTTGGACAACCCCCCGCAAACGTGTACGTCGCACTGCCAAGCAGTTCCAAGACAGACTGGTCAACATATGCACACAGTTCAGTGCTGGGGATAAGACCATCGCAGATACTCTCCAGAGTCTTGGACACTGTATTCGTTTGAAGTAATATCCTGATATTTGTTATGTTATTATGTGTGATTCAGAATTACATGACATAAAAAACATCGCTGTGTTTGATTTATATGAATGAAAAAGGGGGCAAAAGACCTAAGGGGCAAAAGACCTAAGGGGCAAATGACTGGAGGGGCAAAAGACCTAGGGGCAAAAGACCAAGGGGCAAAAGACCGGGGGGGCAAATGACCTACACCCTGTTATGTTACGTTACATAATACAGTGTGTATACTATACGCCTAACAGGTCGTATATGTTACGTCACATAATACAGTGTGTATACTATACGCCTAACAGGTCGTATATGTTACGTCACATAATACAGTGTGTATACTATACGCCTAACAGGTCGTATATGTTACGTCACATAATACAGTGTGTATACTATACGCCTAACAGGTCGTATATGTTACATCACATAATACAGTGTGTATACTATACGCCTAACAGGTCGTATATGTTACATCACATAATACAGTGTGTATACTATATGCCTAACAGGTCGTATATGTTACATCACATAATACAGTGTGTATACTATACACCTAACAGGTCGTATATGTTACATCACATAATACAGTGTGTATTGAAGCTGGTTGGTTGTTACTAATTATTTGTCAATTTTGTAAGTTTTCGTAAACGTTTTTTGTGATGTGACTATGTGTTTGTAGTGTCTCTCGTATTTAGTTTAATTGATGATAAATAAAATCAATAGACGGTTCCAGTTTTATACATAGTTAAGTGTTTCCTGTGCATAGTTAAGCATTTCTTGCATGGCATTAGATTGCCAGTGTTTTTCTGTTAAATACTAATCATTTGTCTTGAACCAACAAACCTAACGTTATTGTAGCTAATACATCTGGGTGAGTTAACGAGCACTAACTTTAGATTTACATGTAGTATAAGTCAACTTAATCATTAACTTAACTGGTTAACTTCATAAATAACTTAACTTATTTGTATTTTGAAAGTTAACTTAACCTAATCAGAAATAATCCAAGATTAACTAACTAATTAACATTGTAGATTAATCACCCCATGCCTGGAACTCTGTGATGGATATCAAGCGCGACTGACTAGCTAACGGCCATTAATATAACATATATGCATATAAATTGATATAATTATATGTGGGATCTTTTAGTTCCCCTGGCATAGACACTAGTTAGAAGGGACCAACAGCTTTTAGTGTTTCATCTGAAAGACAGAGAGAGACACACACACACCGCCCCCACATTGTGGACTTTTATGACCTTATGTGACCTCTGGTGGGGCGTGGTATCGTAACAGTTTGAACATTGGACTCTCAATCGAGAGAACCCAGGTTTGAATCCCCTTGTTGCCATTTCGAAGCTATAGTATAGTCACAGTTCACTCAGCTGTATAAATGAATACCTGCCTACATTCAGTGGTGAATGAATAGTCTTCGTGCAGTAATTGCAGTATGGCTGAATGCTTCCCAGAGAAGTCAAGATGGCGTTTGAACGAACAGGCAAGGGGGTGAAGTGTAAAGTGCTTTGAGCAGTCCCAAAGACTTGGCACCGTGCTATGTAAGAGCATACCGTTTTATCTTTGCCGTCTCGACACAACTGGTCTACTGTAGTGCCACCTATTAGCCGTGTTACAACACAAAGTCACTCCTGTTTTCAGATGGGACAAAGAGTGATACGACTGACTTGATATTGGAAGAAGAAGAGTCGCCATTCTCGCTGCTGATGAAGCAGACCGAAGACATCGAGGTCGGCCCCAAGTCCACCCTTGACATTCCAGTCTCCTTCAGTCCTGACGACATGAGCAAGAAGGAGGCGATTGTGACGATCGCCATCCGAAGATGGGACGGCAAGAACTGGGAGTACGAGTTTCAGAATAAGAACGTGTAAGCTTCTCACATAATAATCGTTCGAACTGTGCTTGCCCTTCTTTGCACCTTATCGTGATCATCCATTCTTGACAATTCTAAAGCTGTATGCCAATTTCGAGGTTTTCTAAATATTATTATCTGTGTAGTTGATTTTTGTCCCTGAAGTCCAAGGTATGCTCCTTAATGTTTCCTTCTCCTTCCATCGCTAATCCCATTTCACTCCCCCACCCGTCTCCATTCTCCCTTCTCTCGTTTTCCATTCTGCCAAATACCTTACATGAGGAGAATTACAGGAGGAGCAAAGAGGGTGAATAGGAGGTGGATGAATAACCTGAGGGAAGAGATCGGGAGGCAGTTCAGGTTAACGAGAAGAACAATGATAAGCCACCTGGTGGTAGATGGCGTTGACAGGTCACCTGGTGGCAGATGGCGTTGACAGGTCACCTGGTGGCAGATGGCATTGACAGGTCACCTGGTGGCAGATGGCGTTGACAGGTCACCTGGTGGCAGATGGAGGTGGGCCAACTACCAAAGGGAGCAGAGGCGGTGAAACAAGCAAGGCTGCAGGAAAAGGGGCAGACTACATTAAAGATGGGAAGAAAGAAGGATGTGAGAAAGGTGGAGGAGAATGAAAAGTGGGGGGCTGCTGATAGGGAGCAGTGGAAAGGATAACAGCCAAAGCAGTGCAGTAGTACAAGAACTAGTCAATCTCACTCCTTTAACTAACAGAACTAATAGAACGAACAACCTCACACAAGGACATTATTGAATGAATTCTGTGAATGGCTCAGAGAAGTTTCACTTTGAAATAACGTGCACTGTTTGTCATCTTCCCCAGAAATGCTGCCGGGTCAGATGGTAAGCCACTGTCCGGCGGTGTCCAACAGATACTCTGGACATACCCCATCCGGGCCTTCCCTGAGGTGAAGCCAACGAGCGACGTGCCCCCTGTTGAGGTGCGATGTCAGGCACGGATGAGGATCGAAGAGCGACTTGAGGTACTTCTTGCGGGAATGGTGCCGAGTTCTGCAGGACTGAAGCGGGGAACTAAGCCCAGGCCAGCAACACCTGATGACAAGGACGCTCCAAATGCACCAGAGAATGTTGTCATCGGTGAAAGTAAGTGGCACATATAAAGATGTGTACTCAGGGTGTGCGTTGTGTCTTAAATTGAATCTTTCCTGAGACCTTTTTGAGGTCTTAAACAGATTTTTGCTAGAAAAGTATGATTTTTGAGAAGGTTTTAAATTTGATTTCACCAAAGTAGGCTATAATTCGACAGATGTGGAATGGGGTGCGTATCACTAAGCGATATGCTTCTTTAATCAAATGATGCAGTTTGATCACCAAGTAAATAAATGGCTCCTACCTGATATTTGAAAAAAAATATGACACTATTAAACAAATAAAAAAACAGTTATCAGATTGGTTCAGTGGCATTTATAAATGAATGCCATATAGGAAATATAATGTTTATTCTGTAATATGTTAATTTGTTCAAATATACAAAATGTGTGGCCATTTCCAATTATCTTAAATTTACCCAACTATTTCAGATGGCATTTTATTATTATTATTAAGATATTACTATTCAACAGTCACTGTTGATGCATTTCTTATTTGACAGCCTTGTCTGGCGCCCCAGCATTCACATATGAGATCATCTATGCGAACGATGATGCACAGAATGACCTTTCACCAGCCGTGGCCTTGACCTTTGTGCGTCACTTACGAGACAGGATCACTGGTCTGGTTATGCTTGTCTTCAATATCATCTTTTCACCGTACAAGATGATGAAGTAAGAACAACACTGGTTGTAAAGACGTGTGTCCAAACGTATTTTATCGATAAGCCTCTAGCATGTTATTCTGTTGCAATTTAAATATAAAATGTCTGATCGTTTTTATTGTAAGATCACGTTATATAATATAAATCTTAACTATTCTAACATTTATTTTAATCAACCACACTTTTTTAATACAATTTCACCGTTATATGTTTAATTTGAATGTTCCAGTCTGATGGCATGTTTTGTTTATATTTCATCTAGAGGTTAATGTTATGTTAATGGTATGTTATTGTTATGTTAATGCTATGTTAATGATACATTAATGGTATATTAATGTTATGTTAATGTTATGTTAATGTTATGTTAATGTTATGTTAATGTTATGTTAATGTCATGTTAATGTTATGTTAGTGGTATGTTAGTGGTATGTTTATGTTATGCCCGTCACATGACTAGTGTTCCATACAAAAATATATCTGATATTTTTCTTCGAAAAAATTAATTTTGTCAGATGTTTATACTCCCGGGGACAGACATATCTCATTAATGACGTCTCTAATGTGAGATCCAGTGACATGTAAAAATGTACCAGTTTTTACCATCTGTCGATATTGACTACATCTAACCCGTAAAACAAAGTGTCTGTTTGTGCGGCTATATCTGTTGTCTCCGCATTTGTGGGCTGATCTGGACAAAACTTTGCTAGGTGACCCTGCTGATGGACATGGGGGATCGGATGTGGAACCATCCACATGGGCCCCGGGTGTGGGGATAAAAATTTCTAAAAAAAAAACTGTAACCAAAGTTGCAACGGTGGAATTAATTTGTTTTCTAAGTCATCGTAAAGATAATAATTATGTCTACACATTTGTCGCTGGATATATTATCCAGCAATTTTTCAGTTTCAGCTACAATATGTAGCTACATGCATTGACTATGTGTTTACTGTCCAGTCACAGCTACAATGTGTAGCTACATGCACTGACCATGTGTTTAATGTCCTGTTTCAGCTACAATGTGGAGCTACATGCATTGACTATGAGTTTACTGTCCTATTTCAGCTACAATGTGGAGCTGTTTGTACAGTCTGCCCTGGGTGGCCAGTGGCGCTTCCCACTCCATTTCATAGCGACCGAGGCAGCGGCTGATGACACCATTGTCGTTGAGACTGCCGGACTCAACAAAGAGTCATCTGTTGGCTTCAGACTATTCAGCCAAACAAGGTACATTTAACAAGATTGCTATCCAAAGCGAAAAACCCATATGGCAAGTGGACAAGGAAGCCATTGGCTTATCAAAAGTAAAGAAAATGTCATCTGTATGTAACCTCTGTTGCAATCACTCATAGTCAAGTATGAACCTAGTCATAGTGAAGATGATGATGATGATGATGTCCAGTTAGGTGCAATGAGTGTGTCAGTGACTGAACAGGTCAATTCGCGATTTGTAGACCCGGCTGCACACGTCAAACACACCTTTGAGCTGCATATTTGTTTGAACTTCACAAAAGATGTTCCTGCTTTATGAACTGTTGCTAATATCATTGTATGTGGGTGTTGCTGTGGCGTAGTGGTTAGAACGTCGGACTCTCAGTCAAGAGAACCAGGGTTTGAATCCTCTTGCTGCTGTTTTGAAACTTGGGTAATTTTGTTCATCCCACGTTGCCCCAGTTCACGCAGCTGTATAAATGACTACCTGGCTAAAGACAGTGGTCGATATGTGAATGACTAGTCATCGTGTAGCAATTACAACATGGCTGAATGCTTCCCAGAGACGTTCAGTTGGGGATGGAATGAACAGGTCTGTTAGGGGGTGAAGTGTAGAGTTTTGAACAGTCCAAAGGACTGGAAGCTGCGCTACATATGAATGTGCCTTTTATATGCCACCTCAAAAGAGAATGTCATGTTTCAGCCATCCTGTTCCTTATGCTGCATTCTTCGTCGAAGGAAGTAACAGTGACTTCAGAGTGTTGCCACAGACTGGCGAGTTGCTGCCGGCCTCTTCAAACGGCACTCTCATCACAGTCACGTTTCTGCCTCAGAAGTACGGGAAGTTACCTCGTGCTAAGCTCGTCGTACAGGTGAGAAACAAACACCAGGGTGAGCAGTCACATTGTGGTGGTATGACGCTGCATGATTTATTAAAGCAATTTTAGCCAAAATGCATATTTCTACAATTGATGAATCATTTATCGACAAGACGCGTTAGAATCAAATGTCATATAAGACTGGTTTTATGCTTCCATCAAGTTGATAGCGATAGTGTTTTGCAGCAAAACACATTGATAGTGAAATAGCAGTTTTCCTATCTATCACTTAACTACATGCAACATAAAATATAATTTATCTCGAAACGCACAAATTGGAGTTTTGTAGATTCAGATGCGACATAGGTATTTTTTTCCTAGAGAATCTTTGAGATGAGTAGAACACGTAGACACAACAACTGTTAATAAACAGCTTTTTAAAAAAATTTTATTTATACATTAGACTCTTGTGGCAAAGCTTAGATATGTTGAAATGTTGCAATTCTAGAAGCTTACTGTGAGTGTGGTTGGTGCATGCGTGTAGCTAAAGCTAATACCGAGGGTGCTGTAAGAGATACATCCTGAACATACTGGCATAGCATGCTCCCAGGAATGGATACCGTATTTGACCTAATTAGCATACGTTATGCTTGACAAAAAATTAGGCCATGGAAAAATCTCAAGGAATCTGTTCTTATAAGCGTACACCAAAAATTGTGTTCTCTCTCGAGGCGATAAGGTAACTGTTTAACACTAGTGGTGTCATTTCATGACTAGTGTAGAACAACTGAAGAGTGGTGCCAACTGTTTAGCACCAGATGGCGACGCTTACAGTAATTATGGATCCTGCTGATTAAGAAAAGGGGTGTACACTAATTAGGCCATGTATGCTGAATAGGTCAAATATGGTACATTTGTATTTATCAGATGTAAAGTTTGTAAAGTAACTGACCATGTGTTGTGTCCTACAGACGATGGACATGCAATGGACATACAACATCCAAGGGGCCCTGCCCGCCTATGCCCCCCCGCATGGCACGTCATACAGGCCAATGGCCGGACCACATCCAGACCTGAGAAAACGTCATCACGTCAACTTTGTTAAGCAGAACCTTCACGTCATAACGACGGCCGTGTCGTCCCCGCTCAAAGGGGGACCTGTTGTCCGACGGACCAAGTTTAGGGTGACTGCCCAACCGACGTTGTCAGCGACTGTCAATACTAACTGACAGCACTGATATGTTGGTGGCGTCTTCATCACACGAGTCAATGCACTCGACCCATGTTCTGTGTGTGAAATTGTATCTGTATCATTGACCCTTGTAAATATTTTCGAGATGGTTTGGTAAAGGTCACTGCATATTTTCATTGAGCTGATGAATGATATCTGTTCCGCAAGGAAGATGAGATAATGTGTTGACTGATTGATTGTTAGTGTGTCATGCTGTGCTTAGAAATGCGTGAAAATAAACGTGTCAGAACTATGAAAACGGGTTTTAATGTTGCATAGTGTTCTGCAATGTTTTGTGCTCGTGAAATTAAACATAAGAATGTCATATGAGAAACATTCCAGAAAGAAGAGGCATTGTTCAACCCAATAAAAGTTCTACAAACGCCTAATATATAATCTTCATATGAGCTGCATTGTTGTAAACTTGATGACTGGTAGCCTACAGGGAAAAGACACACACCATATCTTGACTTTGTTTAACTTAAAGTGCACATAGACTCATGGCTGTAAATATGTAATCCAACTGTAACTGAAAGTGAGTTTCAGTGTGCTGTATGAATATCAATTGGAATGCAATTTGGTAATTTCTTGCTCCCATCATAACATGCTGATGAAAATGATAACAATCCTACCAAATATGTTATCGATTGTTATTCATGTGGGTGTTACAGTGCTATCTTGATTATACTTCTAAATGTTTAAGTTCTAAACAATTTGAACAACTGCTTAGCATTTGTTGTTTTAATGTTTATTTTTAATTTCTCACATGCAAGTTTTGCCATATTATGAAGCTTCTGACATCTTAAATCTCTTTCATTTATGTTTTCTATTTTTACGATACATATTATGCATTTCTTGTATACGCACCATTACATAACTGTTATGCTATGACATGATAAACCTGATATAGCTTTCTCTCCTGACAGTTGGTATTGTATATTTATATACACATACAGTGTGTGCTTTAATTGCGGATATGCAGCAGCAAATTAGGATAAATTGCTGTCTGTTTAACATTACAGTCTCCGGGCTGCTGTTTCAGATTAGCATATTCAGCTAAAGTACAATATTCCATAAAATAACAATGCATAGTATGAAACTAGTTTAGTAATAGCTAGACTTTTCTACCTTTATTCAGTATTATAAATACATATTTAATACAGTTTCCATCAACACATCAAAGTGATGCATGCTCGATGTGTATTATTCAGTTCCACGTTTTGGTTATAAGCTTGTAATAAAATGTATTGTTTGTTTGTCCAAACATTGTACTAGCGTTGCCATTACTAAATTATCCTAGTACATACCCCAGTTACATAGAATAATACACGCCACGCACACACGCCACGCACACACACGCCATGCACACCCGCCACACACGCACATATGAAATTGAGGGTATCATTGATCAATGAGTTCCCTTGGAAAAACAAGGAAAATGGTCTGGAAAGAAACACTTGTCAAAAGAACAGTGTTCAAGCAAACTATGTGGAGGGTTTATAGGTGTACCAGAAAGGATGAAGACTATAAATTACAAAGATACACTTAATGTAGCTATGACTGTAATTAGACAATCTGAAAGAAACTATGAGCAAAAATTAGCATGTAACATAAAAAATGACACAAGAGTTTTTTATGCATATGTCAAAGATTTAACAAGATTGCCATCCAAAGCAAAGGCCCAGATGGCAAGTGGACAAGGAAGCCATTGGCTTATCAAGAGTCCAACATTTTTAATCTATGTGTAATCCGCCCTCATGAGATATATATCAACGTTGTTTTTAAACATTCACGCTGCTAGTAGCAGTGACATGAGGTAAAATTAGTAAAGGATCGGTGTGTATTGGATATCAGAAAGTATTCGCTTTCACAAAGGACAATAAATGAATGGAACAAGTTGTCTACGGATTGTGTAACTGCTAGCAGCCTGAATATGTTTAAAAACAAAGTTGACACATATCTCAGGAGGGCGGGTTACACGTGGATGAACATCGTGTGACAGTTAGTCCCACTTGCCATCTGGGCCTTTGGTTTGGATGGCAACTCTTGTTAAATCGTGTTAAACTGACAGTTAGTCCCACTAGCCCCCCATTAGTCCCAGTTAGCCCCAGGGTCTACCGCTGTGGGTACTAAACCGTCTCAAGGATGGTACATTGGCAACGTATTGAATGTCCCATCCCCGCGGTCATACAGAGTAGTTCGCATAAATATTAAAAATTAATATCCCGAAGCAAACACAGTAATACAATACGCCATAAAACCACCGTGACTGCAGCATTCCTTGGTAGGAATCTTCAAGGTTGTTCCATTGCCACCAAGGCCATGGGGTGGCAATCGGGTCCCCAGCGGCAATCTTAGGGGTGGCACTTTAGGAGACCAGTGACTTTGGACACAGTGTTCCGTGCGGACTAGGCACGTGCAGCGAGTGAACACTTGCGCCATTCGTTAAAGGGGGCAGGGCGTGGCTAAGCCCATATAATTAATTTTGGCTGACACCATTTTCGTTGAAAAGCTTGCAGAATACAAATGCGTTTGTCGTTTAAATGTTGCGGATCACAGGAATTCTGAACATATTGACAAACAGGGTGGGAGCTCAGAGCTTTATTTTATGCAAGCGGCGCCACTGAAGGCCCCCGAAATCGCCAATCGAAGGGGGCAAAAAGTAGATTTATTTATAGGAATGACGCCTAGGCTAAAGATAGCGCCAAATGTTCCCTTTGGGTTTTATGGTTGCAGAATGACCAATGACAACAACTTCAGGCGGGGTTTCCACCGCCACCAACCCCAAAGGGTGAGAAAGGGGGACATTTATTTATCGAAATGACGTCAAGGCTAAAAACAGTGTAAAATCTTCCTGAATACGGGATGATCAATGCCAACAGGACGTCCTCGCCATTCTTCTTGGGCTTGTCGACGTTTCAACTGTCACCTCCTTGTGTCTCCTTTGTACGGTTTCAAAACTCCCGGCATAAACGAGCAAGATAAAAGGCCTTCACGCGCATGAGTGGTGGCACTGAGAAGGAACCGCTGGCCAAAATAAAGAAAATAAACTGTACCTCTCTGCCCCATGCACCAAGATTCTAGCCAATCACATCAAGAGGGCCCACTTTGAGCAAGGATCTGGAAGAGGTCCGACCAAACTGATCCGACTGTGCTACGTCACCAGGGAAGAGCATCTCCCTAATCAGGACCTGTCACAGACGAACCAGGTTGAACAGCTTCCCACCAGTCCTCGTATGTAGGCACAAACCTTCGGAAGATTAGCCGAAGGCATAGGAAACAATTAAGCAGGGAAAAGAATATCCCAAACAAGGTTAGTGCAACCCTGCATCACACCATTTCGAATTGGGAAGGCCTTCGATGATGATCTATCGTATTGCACTGTGCCATGCATGTCTTCGTGGAATGAGGTAATCATACTCAGCATCTTTGGGGGACATCCAATATTCTCGAGGAATTTGAAGAGTCCTTTTCTGCTGACCAGGCCAAAGACCGAAATCGCGCTAGCGCCGACTGCTGAACTAAGTAGGTCCTGACGAGTAGCGGTAATGAATAATTCCGTAATGTTCTAATTACAATAGCGAGACGAGCCTAATTACACGGAGATGAAGTGTAAATTAAGCGCTTTGTGTGGTATTGTTGTCTGGTTACCGCACTACGTAATAAATCTGGTTTCTCGTGCTTTCAGTCATATTTCCGTGTGCAACCCACTCTTCATAATACATGCTGAATCGCAAAAAAACATCTCTATTTGAGGTCACACCACAGTGTATCCGTCTGACATTTTGCCTAATTAACGCTGACATTTTGCCTAATTATAAAAAAAACTTAAACATCACAAAATCTTAAACTTCTTCGCATCCATTGTTATCATATCTTCGACATGCTAAACAACTTTACTCAAAATCGCATGCTTCCATCTCGTTCAAAACGCGTGCATGTACGATGCCCGTCGATGTTGACTAAAATATCCATATATCACTGCACCCATGTGTAATGGTAGAAAAATCTGTAAAAATCCCTCCACATGTTAAAAGCACAGTTTCACTGCCGATACATCATACCACCAAACCTGCTAATATGCCTGTTCAACTGCACCCATGTCACATGAAAAGGATATTTCTAAAATGTCATTTATAGACCAATGACTTCGTCCTGCATTACAGGAAGTGTAAGTAACTCTGGTCTGGTCCCATTCGGATAATTCAATGGTGAATGACTGATCGTCTTCCTATCGCAATCGCGCTATGTCAGCGTCGCTGTCTTATTGTTGTAAGACATCGAACCGGTCTTGTGGTGAGAATAAATAAATTGATTGCGTCGTTTTACAGATTTATTGAAATCCCATCTGGCTACTACGCCAGGTTCATTGTTCATTACAGTGAGGTAATTTCGTACCGCATTGGTGAAAAGTCTGCACCCACGCGTCTTCAGAGTCCTCGCGTGTTTTCACATTGTATTCACATTCACGATTCGTTTCTCAAGACAAGAACTTGGCCATTCCAGGTTTGTAACATAGAATGTCATATAAATGTCAACTTTTGTAATCTGATCGTATATCGTTGATGATATGTGTGAATATAATAATTAGGAATTCACCTAGGAATGGAGAGTATAATGCATGTTTCTATTTAGATGTCGTCTGATTCCCCATAGAATTTTCGTGTTTTGGTTACCAAGCTAAACAGCATGGACTTTTCCGTAAAAACAATAGTCATTTAGCAGCACTAGTAAACATTAATTTCATGAACAGTTGATTGTGCCATGAATAATGTGAAATTGTTCTTGCTGTCGTTATATTTACCTAGCAAATGCCTACATTGTCATTTACATTTAAAATAATTACAACGTCTACTCTAAAGTGTCAAAATGATGAAAGTAGGTCAACAGGAACAGTCAGTTCTTGTGTTAGTGGGAACGGGAGAAGTGGGTTGTGTCGGTGAACCAGGTGGCAAGATAGTGGATAATAAAGAGAGAGAGAGAGAGTTGGATTCCAATTTGGTAGTGATGCTTTGCGTAGGAGAAAAGGAATGTTTTTGACGGATGGGCTGACAAGAGGTCAACAGTACAACATATAAATCAGCAAAGAAATTTCCTGAACAAATTCCTGAATCTGGATTCAAATGCGTGTGTTTAAATGCATGATAAATAAGAAAAGCGAATTAAGCATTATGGTATAAGATACTGACCATCACATGGAGGAACTTCCACAAAGGTAAATATAAAGATACATGAAAGTACTTAGCAAAGACAAACTGGTATAAAATATTGAAGAATAAGAAAGCAACGGAATGTTTGCGGGAAATAAAAAAATATGAAATTGAGAGTATCATTGATCAACCTGTTCCCTTGAAAAAACAAGGGAAACGGTCTAAAAATAAACAGTTGTCAAAAGAAGCTATTAAAAATGACATAGATAGAGCAAAATAAACGTAATTCTGCTGCATACTTGGAGGTGCAAATATCACTAAGGGTCCATCTCGTCCGCCTTCCCCCTACCAGTAAATGCCCTTTTCTGACCAATGTTCATGATTCGTATGAACCGTGTGATTTTTTTAACGGATAAAAGGCCCATCATGCTTAGTAAAGTGGTTGCCTTCATGTAGCCGTGAATTGCATCTACTGGTATTATGTGGCTCTATAATCCGCCTTGAGTAAGATAACGCCTTGCATTAGGCTTCATGCAGTCTTCACCAGAGACGCGTCCATACATGGCGTCTATTTTCGGCTGACGAAGACTACATTCCATTAAGCCTTTGCACACATTACTTCAACTTAGCTGCCATTCTATCTCGGTGGCGAAGTTGTTTTGTCCAAGAATTACCTCTTACTGTTAATTTTTAGTAACACAAGGATCCTTTTTGAAGTTTGACTACTAAATGATATACCCAACTTTAGCTTTAAACGTCGAATCACGCTCGTTGATGTTGAAACATGTAGTGCATGATACGCTCATGTAATATGTACAGTCTATAGAACAGTGCACACTTTCGTTAAAATCCTCGAGATAATTGACTTTGATCGTTAGGTCGAGTAAACTGCGAAGGTGTGAATAGCTGCATGTCCCAGTATACAGAAACGGAGCCACTTTTGCCCACTTTTCATCGGATTTCGACTAGATCCATATTTTTTTAATTTTTATTTATTAGCTCTTCCGATGATTTCATCAAAACTTAATAAAACATTTGCATCAACGAGCTAGAGTGTCGTAGTCGATGCAACATAAGTTCGATTTTTCGCGAAAATGAGGGAGGTCTGAGGGGTCCAGGACCCCCATAAGACAGCAAGGACCTCCCATAAGAAAGAGAAATGTAAGCTTGGGGGGTCCCACATTTTATCGTTTTACCGATGTAATTACCCTTCCGCTGTTGCACCTGCTGCTGCGTGTGAGGCTACTTTGGTTCGTCTCGGTGGTTTTCGCAGAACTCGATCGATCTCGCAGCAAGAACTCGACTGTTTTCGCAGAACTAGACGGTTTTAACAGGACTCGACATTGGTAGTTTAGCATATTCATTCAGTTCACTCTATTGTCGTTCAGTTAATCTGTGTTAAAAACATCTTAAGTCATTCCACTCATATCACTGATGAATGTGTGTTCTGTGGTTAAGGGACCATCTGTTGGGTGTCTGCAGTAATGCCACTAATGAGTAATCACAATGGTTTAGACCACAATTCACAATTTATTCATTTAGCAAACACTCTTATCCAGAGCGACTTACAAGTGCATTCAACCTAAGTTGGTAAAATAACTCAGGAACCCAGCTCAGACACAAGAAACCAGATTATTATAATGAACCGATGAAAGAGAGAATTAACAGGTTTAATTGGGGCACAAAGAGAGAAATTTTACACTTTTTCTTCGGACAGAGAAAGAAAAATGGCCAAAAACAGGGGCATTTCCGCGGCACATACATGTATACCTCAGTATAGGGAGTACCCCCCCCCCCCGGAAGCATGTCAGGGGTAAAGTGTAAGACGTCCTGATCAATGAACGTTGGAGGGGCGCGGTATAAATTGAACGATTTTCATTGCTTTGTGACGAAACATCTTTCGAGTCTACACTTCTCATTGAACACACAATTTAAAAGTCATAATTGTACACAGAATAACCGTTTATTTGCTTAGACGAACAAACAACACGCTTGGCATGAACACATTTATCGCAAAAGTTCGTGGACATATTTTATTTAACACACTCGGTATAGACAAGTTTATCGCAAATAATATTCATTGTAGTATTTCGGTGCCGTATCCTGCGCGGTTTCATTGCTCACACCGACTGTTGTCGTGTTTGCCGGTTTGCAATGAGTGTTCCACAACGTATGTTAGTAGTACAGTACGTTGTTTTCCGCCCTAGGAGGATCAACATCCGGGGTTTCTGACTACATCAGGACCCCTGGCGGATTAACCTGCTGAAACGTTGAACTTACTGTTGCTGAGTTAACCAATAGCGGCCGTTCCTAGAATCTTGGGAGCTCGCATACGGTAACTTAACTTTAATTGGCTGCGGATCGGTCGTTTGAAACTTTGAACAGTCTTTCAAGTAGTCTGCCACTCTAGACACGGGGGCTTCTGGTTCCAAAAACAAGGCCACAACAGTAAGTGGGACAAAGTACAAATGATTCAACGTACATCCACACATGACGTGGGGTAAACTAAAAAATCCACGTTTCAATGGGTTTATCTGCCAGGATACTGTAGTACTACTACCAACCCTGGCTAGCGAAGATAAGGATCTGGTATATAGTAGTTAAGGAAGAGTCTCGTTTTTGAATGGTTCCACTTATATAAACATTTGTACTGAAGGACATCATTACATTCGGGTATTTTTACGCGTGGTTACGGTGCTGTTTTACGGTGACATTTCTGTCGTTCACAACGATGTATATATAACATATATCTGCATGACGACGCAGGCACTCGACAGTAGACGATTACACAAACGAGACATCGACGGAAAGTCCCGTAGCCCGAAACGTTCTACTTCTTTTCGCAGACGAATAAAATATGTCCCGTTGTTGTAAGTTCAAAATATATACCCTCGAAAACACTTTGTCTCTCTACTCTAATGTTTTAAAGTGTTTTGAAGCTTAATTTTTGTCATGAAAGCATCCAACATCTTAACTGCCCAAATGTGTTCTAATTAGACTTCGGTTCAAATGATTGTCATGAATTTTTTATGAATATCGACCTATTTTCAACTTGACAAGAGTTTTGACCCTGTGGTTCAAAACACTGCCACGGTGTTTTCGAGGGTGAGTGTTTTGTCCTTACTACACCGGCTAACATAATGCGTTTACAAGAACCGCATTCCACCGAACATTGAAACGAAAATACTTTTTCTCTAGCTGAACGCACATTTTGTTTAGGTGAGCATTTGTAGAAAATTCGGTCAACATTGTAAAAAGCGTGTTGCACTTTTACAACTGATTGCGATTTCGTGTACACTGTGTTTTCGTATTCATTTGTGTCAAGGTGAAACAAATATGTCAATTTGATTTGGATATTTCCATTTACATATTTAAATGCAGTGCGATGTCAAAAACAGAATGCTCCCTGTGGCGAACCCAAACACAAAGTAACATGACCAACGAAACGTTTAACGAAATGCCGAGCCGTTTCCGGTGTTAGTCACGCTACTTTGTGTAGGTCTTCTTCGCCAGGGCATAAGTCAGAAACATTTTATCCACCTGCCGATATCACCCTGTGAGTAATTCAGTAATTCAATCATCAATTTTCTTGAGTCACCGGCGCTGGACGATAGGTAAGCTAATATTGTTTTAGCAAAACCAACGCCTACCGAGCTGCGTCACTGACACGACAACAATGTTTGGTTGCCATCCGGATGGTGGCGCTTCAGTGCAAACCCACAGGTTAAGGTATTTGTTTGGGTCGAATCTTCGACGCTAACGTGGACTAGATTTAGAGGGTTCTGATATATAGAGTGGTTATGTACAGTACACAGTTTTATCATTATCATTACTTTCACACTGCAACAGCCAATTTACAAATTGACGCGGCCAGATTGACACAGCTCGGTATTCATTAGCTCTGGTTCCAACAAAGACCGAACAAACCGCTAATCCACCCATCAAAGGAAAGCGGGGAAAATATTCAGTCTTCAGATGACGCGATGCGCTCAAACGCAGCCGGCCGACAGAGCGTCTAAACAAAGATTCAATTGACGGAAACAGCAGCCTACTGCGACTACAACGCCGAGAGGGACGTTGGCAGGCGATTGCTATGTTACTATATCGATACGTCACAAGTCGTCATGTTCAATACCCACCACGTGAAGCGCTGATAACTAAAACGTCGAAATCGAGCGTCCGCGGGCGTGCTAGATCGGAAATGTCCTCTTGTGATGTCATTTGCGTTTGTGACGTCATTTCTGGCGGTGACGTCATTTCAGTTACGGTCCAGCGGAGTCGCGTAACATGTCCGTTTCTGGAGGGCGGAGTCGAGTAAGCCATGCTTGCCGTCGGCAGGGTTGATGTGTGTGCGGCCGCGGCGGCGGCAGCCCACGAGTGGCGCCTTCACCGGCGACCGGGTGGCGGCAGGAGCAGGCAGAGCTGCACTCCGAACACGTACACGCATTCGCCCGTGCAACACGGCTTCTTGTCGCATAGGAACTTCGTACACACGCGGTTGCTGCAAGCAGTACACGCATGTCTAAGTAAAGTAAAGCAAACGGCGAGTTAGTTTGTTGGTTTAGTAACCAGCCATGCAGTGAATTTGTGTGATCTACGTGAAACGTCCGCAAAAGTTTGTTCGTACGGTACGAACGCTTCGTGAAATTTGCAGTTGTACATTACTTTTGTCACTGCCACTGCCCTACCAAAACATGACTGGGTAGTGCAAGGAGTCATAAGCTCTGGCGGTGGCTGCCAGGGCAACTCGGCTAGTGTTAAGCTTCGGATCCCGTCGCATAAACGCGACTTAAAACTGTGCTTAGGCCTAGACAAGGCAACACGTCGCCGCGATGACATTATTGTTTTATGTAATTGGACAATCACAACCCACGTCACACGATTGAAGAATTGCTGCCAGGCGTCGCCTCGTGTAAACGCGGCTTACGAAACGGTTATAATTGTCGCCAATGGGAAATCAATCGTGGTCTGTCCCCGGACTGCGTGTCGCTTAACGAATACGAGTAGGTTGTACTTACTCTTCTATGAGCAGACTGTAGCCGCTGTTACTCTTCCACTGACCCGAGCGTCGCTCCACTGAGGGATTCCTCTCTTCTTTCGTCTCGCCGTCTTCGCCTGCCTCCTTCCTCGCTTCCTCCTCGTCCAACTCGACTGCCGACATATGGAGATACGCGCGTTAAAGGGAATGTACAACGATTCTCATTGGTTAACTGGTGCGGAGCTAGTAGGTAGTTTCGTATAATTCAAATGGCCAAATTCTCTTAATTTTCGATCTCAAAGTACATCTAAATTAACATTGTTATATTTCATGTTTGATAAATTCTAAAGGCCTACAGATATATTACACAAAACCATATGTTTCGGTCAGTTTGACCTCTGCCAGTTCGAACTTCGCCATTCCTGGTTCCATTGACATTCGCTACTTTACACCGTGTCAAAGACCTAAACAACAATACGGTTTACGATTCATTATTTCTTTTACTATTTTGGAAATGTTAAATGTACACGCACGCACGCACGCACGCACGCTCGCACGCACGCACGCACGCACGCACGTACATACTGAATTCGGTTCTGCTCAAAGTATCATGGGTATAAACATATTCGTGATTTTTGTCGCGTATTGTATCGCCTGTCTGCAATTAGATAGTTCGTTGAAGACGTTCTTGTTGCTCGCTCGTACTTATTGAAACGACGTCTGGTAAACGCCCTCGCGCAGCAATCTGGCTGTGGCGTGTCTAATTTCTATGCATGTAAACATGAGCTATTGTGGGAAAAGTAATCCAACTGAATGGCCCCTTGTTAATCAAGACAATGTCAACCATGTGAGCGTGACCGCCGTCTTGACGTCCGGTGCGTCGAGCTTTTTAATCACGACTGCCGCGAGTTTACGTTGACATGCAGCACGCTTCCGTGTGTATCGTGACCGTATCAAATTTCCAAAGAGCCACAAACGACAATAAGCTGCACCACAATAGCCAACATATTTACGCAGGTATCATAGGTAAGTAAGGAAGGAAGGAATGATGTAGATACGCTTGCACGAATACAGAGAAGAGCAACTAAAATTATTCCATAACTGAGATACCTTCACCTTAGTTATGAATAAAGCCTAAAAGAATGTAGTTTAACCAATGTAGAGGCAATGAGGTTAAGAGGAGATAAAATTGAAGTTTTTAAGATAGTAAATGGTATAAAAATATTGATAGAACTATTAACATATCTCAAGAGGGCGGGTTACACATAAATGAAAAATGTGGGACTCTCGATAAGCTAATGGCTTCCTTGTTCACTTGCCACCTGGGCATTTGCCTTGGCAGTCTTGTTAAATCTTGTTAAATACTTACATGCATACATATACTTACACGCACGCACGCACGCACGCACGCACGCACGCACGCACGCATACGCACATACGTGCTGACGTGGACACACACACACTCGCATACATGGATACACACTCATATTTGCGCAGGTACTACTAAGTAGGTTTCTTTGTCGTCGTCGTCGTCGTCGTGTTTCATGTTCCTGTTCAGGTCCGTGTCGAGTCACACGTACATCACGGTTCAAGTGACAAGAATGTACACCAAATTTTATACTAACCTGAGAAGCGAGTTCACTCGCTCCATCAACCCAACCCCCCCCCCCCCCACTGACGCATAAGGCACCAACAAATCTCCTCCAACCAGCATCTTGGGCAAGCCAGATGATGTCATTCCAGGTCTTCTCAGCCAGCTTCATGTTTTCTCCCACAGTTCTACTCCAGGTGTCCAGTGGTCTGCCTCTTCTCCTCTTTCTGTGTGGTGTCCATTTTAAAGTGGCATGTGGAAGATTGTTTATTCGTGAAAATGTTAATCAAGTTGGTAAATATATGAATTACGATTTCTTCAACCACAACTATTTTGATTAGTTACATAACGGTTCGAGGCAGCCGTCATCGGGAATTCTGGGACGGCGAGTTTTTCCTCTGCTCTGATGAAGGCTGCCGATGGCTGTCGAAACGTTGAGTGAGTAATCAAAACAGTTGTGGTTGAAGAAAATTCAAGACTATTTATGTTCTTGCGGAGAACATGGCCAAGCCTTTTCCATCCTATCTGTTTCATCTCATCGACGATGGTTTTGACGTTGATGCGTTCTTGCGGAGAACATGGCCAAGCTTTCTTCATCCTATCTGTTTCATCTCATCGACGATGGTTTTGATGTTGGTGCGTTCGTATATGTATTTCTTCGGTCAGTCGCTGCGCCCAACGTATTCTGAGGATTCGTCTGAGGCACATTCCCTTAACAAATTTGAGTTGGGTTACTTACTGTAGGTCCTCTATGCTTCTGGAACGCATAGTGGCATTGAGTAGGCATTAAGTCTGTATATTTCCAATGTGGTCTTGGTGTTGAGAGTAGTATATTTTCAGATGTTGGTGGGTCTGTTGAAGGCTTGTGCTTTCATCCTGGGGATAACCATCTTCGCAGTGACATGGGTCGATATCTTTGTGAACACCCGATTTGTTAAACACGACACGTGACAAACATGAAACACATCTGACATCGGTGTCTCGATGTTATTATAAATTCTATGCCGCCACTTGGAAGGTGATGTTTTCTAAATGTGTGTTGTGCCATGTACTTGTTTTTCGTATGAACCGTTTGAACTTGGTGACTTACTAACTCTTTGTCACCTCTGTTCCGTAGGGCACACACTGCATATAGCAATCGATGCTATCCAGTCCTATATGCAGCCATTCTCTCCAAGTCCTCTCTCTTACTTTTCTAGGTTTCTGCATCTCTCTCGATGGTTCATTGATAGGTTTCTTTTGGGTGTCACATGTTCCTTTTCACAGATGGTTTCTAATTAAGTTCTTGTTGCCGGTATTCTAAGAACATGACCAAATACATCCATCTTCTTTTCAATATTATACGCGCAAAACATTTATGTTAGTTTCCTGTTTGTATGTATGCCATTTCATAAATTTTGTTGTTCGCTTTTGAAATGCTCCTCTGATCTTTACAAACCAAATACACACGATGTTGCCCTTGATTACGCTACGTCACGAACGCCGAAGCGAAATTAAAGGGCCCAGCGTAGAATGGGCAGGCTCAACACGCCAGGTTGCCGCCAACGCAATTCCGGGTTATCGTGTGATTCCAAGAAGAAACACATCCGACCAACAAGCGCGGATTTCTTGGACGAGTGAAGGTTTCACGAAATCAAAGAGGCGGACAGCTGAAGTACAGCACGCGAGAGATGCAATTTACGAAATAGCTGGTTAACGATGATGCGTGGGTTACAATGATGACTATACATGTCGGGATAATTTGGCGAAATTACCGACTACAATAGGTGCATGGTTGTTAGTATGTGCATATCCCGACACTTAAATATAATTTACAGCTGAGTTGGTTTTTGTTGCAGGGGCAGATTCCTTGGTCAAGTTCAAGACTGGCGTGACCACAGCTAAATAACATATAGACATTATTTCCTTTCCTTTCCCCCTAACCTACCAGTTTTCCTATCTGATGTATATCTACCTTCTGTCTATCTTTTCTTTGCCTGTCACCTTCAAATATAAAACAGTTGCTATTATGGGAAGCAGAAGGGGATGGTGATGATGTTGCTGAAGAGGAGGAGGACGGGACGGATGGTGACCGAAACAAGACGCTTTGCGGACAGTGGCGATGTCGCTTTCCTGATGCTTCCTGATCAACCGTCGATGTTCTCCGTGGATGTTTCTACGAAGCCTCACCTGGGATCCACCGGATCTCGAAGGCGCACAGACTGGAGATGAGCAATGTACATATAAAGAGCAGCAGCAGTGTCGTGACGCTGCTGTGACGACACATCCTGTCGTCCACTTCCGGTTCTGTTCCACGCACCTGCCACAGAAAACACATGAACCGAACCGTTGTGAAATTAACAAACCATTATGTTAAAGGTAGGGGACGACAGTGTGAGTTGAACCATTTTCATTCTTTTTGATGTCTATGGCGCAATCATAGTCATAAGTCAAATTTGTTTTTACTCACATAACTATGATTATTAGTAGATCACTTTATACCTAAATAATATATCTAGCATGCATATATAATTATATATAGCTGATTCAAATAGGGTTGGTAAGCTAGCTCAACTAACACTTGGTGTGGGGTAAGTTGAGCCACAATGTAGCGTAAGTTGCCAAAATGCTTTATTTGCATAATTTACATGGGACTTATACAAACAATTCATAACAACCCATCCAACATATCTAGCCACGTCTCTGACAAGTCTACGCGCTGAATTAATAAGTCCAAACACTTAATTAATATAGACTTATAGGCCAATCGCAATCAGTGTAACTAACTGTTAATATGTTGCCTTGTAGCTATCCGATGTCCCAATTTGCTTGAAAAAAATAAATTCCTTGATGTATTTTGGGGTAGAGAACACTAGTCATAATTGTTAACCGCGGCTCAACTAGCTCTCCCTTGGGTGGCTTAACTAGCCCCGTTTCGACAAGCTTATATAATTAACATCTCAATAATGCGCGAAGTGATGTAAATAATAGTTATATATATATATATATATATATATATATATATATATATATATATATATATATATATATATATATATATATATATATATATATATATATATATATATATATATATATATATATATATATATATATATATATATATATATATATATATATATATATATATATATAGCTTACACAACTGCAGACATTAATCACAATTACCAAAAGTTTCGAAAAACATCAAACAACACACTTTTAGATGGCATGTCCTGGCCTCTGTGACAAATGTAACCCATTATACGTCAATGGTTTTCTAATAACACGTTCAATCACTGGGTGGTACCATGTAACTGTCGCTGCTGTAGTTTCCCGGAAAGTGGCTCAACTAACTTAGTGGCTCAACTAAAACAGCCTTCTCCTATACTATCGCACGCACACACACACATATATATATGTGATATATATATATATATATATATATATATATATATATATATATATATATATATATATATATATATATATATATATATATATATATATATATATATATATATATATATATATATATATATATATATATATGCCACAGAAAACACGTGAACCGAACTGTTGTGAAATTAATAAACCATTTTGTTAAAAGTACGTTATCATATATATATATATATATGCATATATAATTTATATATACATATATGTATGCATATATATATATATACACATATACATTACTCCCCCCTTTCTCCCATCTCTCTCGCTCGCTCTCCCCCTTTCTCCCTCCCTTCTCTCCCTCCCTTTCTCTCCCTCCCTCCTTCCCTCATCTCTCTCTCCCCTTCTCTCTTCCCCTCTCTCTCTCCCCCCCCCCTCTCTCTCTCTCTCTTGTGCACGTGCGTGCGTGCGTGCGTTTACCTGACACATTCAGTTTCTTGCAATCGAATGTAACATGTCTTCAAATGATCAATTCTCTAAATTATAAATGATGTTGTCTGATTGCTATGTAGCAGACTGTTCTTGCCTCGATGCTCCCTGGAGCCGTTGTCGGCAGTTAGTCGACGTGACGTTAGTCCTAGGATTTCCAACCACGATGGTAGGGTGGGGGCAAAACTCGCTTGACGTAATTTTAGGAGCTAGGTAATTTGTGTTAGAAGTATTTTGTCATAAGCATGTGTTCATGTGTTCATACGGTCATGTGTTCACCCTTTTGATAGCGATTCGCATGTAATTCACGCGCGCATAACTGACGTTCACCCTCTCTCATTGTCATTCATATAACAATCCTGTATTTTTACTCGCAAAATACTCATTCAAAATAATCACACAAGCAAGAGCTAAATGAACTTAAATGATTCCAGAACTGAGAAGGTTTTGAGATATTGAATGGGTATGAAAACATTGATAGAAATATTTTTCTCACTCAAAAAAGATAGTAGAACTAGAGAACATGAGATGACGTCTTTAGTAAAGGATCAGTGTAGACTGGATGTGAGGAAGTACTCGTTCTCAAAGAGGACAATAAATTAATGAAACAAATTATCTACGGATTGTGTAACTGCTAGCAGCGTAAATATGTTTAAAAACAAGGTTGACATATATCTCAGGAGGGCGGGTTACACATAGATCATTTTTTTTTTGGACTGTCGATAAGCCAATGGCTTCCTTGCCCACTTGCCACCCGGGCCTTTGCCTTGCATGGCAATCTTGTTAAATTTGGGTAAATCTTGAGCTTAATAACCAGTAATTGTTCAAAAATGGTAAACAGCAAGTTACAAATACTTTGTCAACAACCAGTTGCAATAGTTAACCATTAACGAGTTATAATTATTTCTATGATAAAGTCTTGAATGAGCCAATTTCTAAGGCCTAGTACAGTCTTTGCCTTCTACTGCCTGCTATTACTAGCCGGGTTGAGGCGTGTGTTCTGTACGCCATGCTTTGCCACACAATCATACTAATATTTTCGTCTTACCGGCCAGTAATTTCCATTATCGTAATTGAAGCTCGTGCTTGCCTTCCGGCGAAGTTTTCTACGTGCATTATCAAAGTGAACTGCTTCCTAAACGTGATTTACAGGCCTAATACTGACTTCAATGGCGACATACGGTTAGTAGTTGGTACTACAGCAGACGCTAAAGCTCGGCAAGGTCATTAAGCCCATCGCCGGGGCTGCGTCGTCTTCGTGTGGTTAATTGTTTAAGTCGTTGCCTACATATCTCTGGCATTGTCACCATGTAGGGAGTATGTTTCTTCCCAACGGCCGCTCGTTTGCCGCATGATTTGTGGGAGGTGTTGGTGTTGGATTTAATGCGGGTAACTGAGCCAGAGAGAAGCTTACACGCTTTTTAGATTAAATGTGTTTGAAGAATCAAGAAAATACCCACTAGACTAAAGAATGTGCAACGCAAACCGTTAATGACATGGTAGGACCCCAGAAAGCCAGTTAATAATACCATTAAAAGAAGGAAGCTACGATAGTGCGGACACACCACTCGTCACAATGGTGCGGACACACCACTCGTCACAATGGTGCGGACACACCACTCGTCACAATGGTGCGGACACACCACTCGTCACAATGATGCGGACACACCACTCGTCACAATAGTGCGGACACACCACTCGTCACAATGGTGCGGACACACCACTCGTCACAATGGTGCGGACACACCACTCGTCACAATAGTGCGGACACATCACTCGTCACAATAGCGTCGCCAAACTCTGCATGAGACTGTGAAGGAAATTGTGATAGACATCTCAGTGCTTTCTCAGTTCAACACCGGGAGTGATGACCGCCTAGTTAGAGCAAAAATCAAGATCACCATGCGTCTAGAAAGGCCGAGACTTCAGCAAAAAGCAGATGATTATAAGCTAGAATTACAAAACAAGTTTGATGCTTTGCTTGATGAGGCAGAGGAAGCGGATTTACGGTGTGAAAAAATCACGGACACCATCACACAAAGTGCAATGAAAGTAGCAGGGAAACAGACATATCAACTGGTATTGGCGTTATACAGAGTTGAAATAATTTGCTCCCCTAGAATTAATCTTCAGGAGGTTAGTCTGGGATAGAAAGGGAATCATCATAAAAGGTGATCGCCTGAGCCATCTGCTCTTGGCAGTTGACGCAACAAAATCACGGACGGGATAATGGGCATATTGGAAGTCTACAATACTTATTCCGTTATACAATGACTTAATGTTCCAGTGGTTGTGTCACAGCACACGCGTGTGTTCAAATTGACGTAACAGTTGAGAACAGATTAACACGAGCCCAAATCATTCGTCATGTCATGTTTACGACGTCTCGAAAAAATATATAAGTATATCAAGCAGCAGTTGATGCATATGGATAATAATGATCAATGAATGTATTATAAGTTATTGTATTGTCGTTTTTTTCTGATATATTTTTTTCTTCCGGGTGACAGAAAACATATCGATGGCTACGTCCATTCTAAGTATGACTGGCAATTTGTTTCACGTACTGTCATGATGAAACACGTTTCAATTATTATATTAATTGGTTTTGGAAGTTCATGTTTGCATTGTATGATCATTCCATTCCTTGAAGGTTTGTGGAAGCTTGTGATAACACTACAACTTTACTATTCCGTTCCGTTCCTAAAACGTGGAACGGAGTATTGATATGTTTGACTCATAAATGTTTGTACGCATTTAAATATTTGCTATGTTGGTTTCTTTGTTTTGATGCTGTCTCTGCTCTAATCGTTCCACCTTTGACAAGATGGTGTTCGTAATGTGAGTGAGGGGTGGTCGTTGTCAGCATAATGTGAGTGAGGGGTGGTCGTTGTCAGCATAATGTGAGTGAGGGGTGGTCGTTCTCAGCATAATAAAATGTTGGTACTGTTAGGCTCTTGGCTGGACGGAACATCACATTCCAGCTGTCTGCCCACGTATGTACCTGCAGCATACCTTCATTGTGTGAGCCACCCACAGCTGTCCGAAGTTGCCTATGTATTTAACTGTGCTGACGACTGTTGAGTCATCAGCATACAGGATGGCAGGCTTGTGTAGTTTGTCTAGCATACTATCTGTGAAGGTAATGAAAAAGAGAGATCCTTGTATAGATCCGTGATGAGTCCTTGCGTTAGTGGACTTGGCACCAGAGCACATTCCAATGATGGTGACTTTGAGAACTAAATCGTACATGTAGTAATTTAAACAGGATAACAGCTTTCCATGTAACCTTATGGCCGTGAATCCTCTACGCCACACTCTATCAAATGCTTTGCTGATGTCAAGGCGAATCACGCGTGCTTCTTGCTTCTGGTCAATGACCAGTGCAGTTGCTTAGTGTGTGTCAAGACATTGCCTGTAGAATGCTGGTTGGAAAACCTAATTTTAATATACAAGTAGTATTTTCTTTGAACGTCAATGAAGTTATTGTAGACTTTGAATAGACGACAGGCCGTTTACGAGGAGACGTTCGGAACTTAAGCATCCGTGTTCTTTTATTTGAACGACATTACATTTGTTGGACTTGCATTAATTTGTTATAGAGGAATCACGCATGGAAAAGATTGCTTCAAAGTTCAGTCTAAAGTGGTTTGACAGTCTGCTGGCTCTATATTTTATATTACATACGTAGTGTAGCGATAAGCCGATATATCAGTGATATTGTCTGACGCATATGGCTTGAAATTAGTGTGTCCGCAAAGTCACGAACGCAGACCCAGTTGCCTACGTACAGTCAGTTAACAAACAACTTTAACGTTTTACAAAATGTATCTACAACGCTGATTTAACCCTGCCAAGCTTCTTTATGTTGATGAAAAACCAGAAGTAGACTGATGACGCTCAGTTGTCCCGGTAAATGCGTTTGACAATCACAATCACTCCGGGCCAAATCGGCCAAGTCTGTTTCCGACTATTGTTAAAAACGTTAAACAATGGTTCATACCCGGAATAGCACGTGTTTAATCGCCAGACGTCGAATGTAGACGGGACGTTCCATCAAATGCATGGGGTGTATGTTTGTTTTGATGTTTTATAAGCTATGACAATACGTATTTTCATCACGGTGTAGAATATGTCATGGTCTAAATCAACGAATGGCTGACATATTTGAATAAATTAATAATATAATAATTTTTAAAATATTTGAACCAATTAGGGGAAAGGAAGGTAAAGTGGGCTCCTTGGCCAAAGTGGGCCCCCACCATTATAACTATCCTGACATGCACTATATTTAATGGAATGTGCATGTCCAGTTTGACGTGAATGCAAGCGTTGAAACCAAAACGGCATCCAGCCAATGTTCCTTGCAAGAGGCCAAAGTGGACTTTTGTACTTTGCACATCATGTGTAATGTGGTCATACCGTAGGCGTTGCTATAATGTACGAACATTAATTACTTAGTTTGATAATGTAAATATGTATAATTATACCTACTGTTAAAATACCAAACTAATGTAAATTTATTAATTATAAATTACAGCACATTAGCCTAACCAACGCCTTAATTGGAAGCCTATACAGGTTCTTATACTGTGCGGAAATATATTCATATATTCGGACAGTAGGAAGGGTGAAAGACGGCTGGAGTGTGGCGGTTGTGGCCAGTGGACACATTGGTTGTGGCCAGTGGAAACATCGGGAGTGGACACATCGGTTGTGGCCAGTGGACACATCGGGAGTGGAAACATCGGTTGTGGCCAGTGGACACATCGGGAGTGGACACATCGGTTGTGGCCAGTGGACACATCGGGAGTGGACACATCGGTTGTGGCCAGTGGACACATCGGGAGTGGACAAATCGGTTGTGGCCAGTGGACACATCGGGAGTGGACACATCGGTTGTGGCCAGTGGACACATCGGTTGTGGCCAGTGGACACATCGGGAGTGGACACATCGGTTGCGGCCAGTGGACACATCGGGAGTGGACACATCGGTTGTGGCCAGTGGACACATCGGGAGTGGACACATCGGTTGTGGCCAGTGGACATATCGGGAGTGCGCATGGCTTGAACGTGGGTCATTTACTTGCGAGACTTGAGCCAATGACTGAGTGATACAATCATTCGTTACATATTTGAGTTTTTGTCGTTGTTGTGGATACATCGTAGTTCTGACTCTCAAATTTAAAGAACAGAAATACGTGTCGAGTTTCCGTCGTTTGTTGCACGCGAATTCATCGTCACAGTAGTGTTATGACATGCACCAGGGGCGCCACGGGTTACTTCGGGTAGCCGCTGTTGGACGTTCATTCAGACTGCTGGCCTTCCAACGTCAGGTGACGTTGTTAACAAAATGGACTGATACAAGGCTAAGTCCAAACATATAAGTCCAGTGTTGTCATCAGCATCACTAATACTTCGCTTTGGTTTACCAGCTGCTCCAAGATAAGTGTCGTTGTCGATATATATGATGATCTTTCTTTCTCTAAAACATGAATCTGCGTATGGTAATAAGAACAGCCAGCCATTGGATGATAGGTATTCCAATAATTGTAATCTAGTCGTTATCAATTATGTTTTAAACGTGTTAACACTGCTAGCATTCACTTTGTTCCGTTCATTTGTCGACCTTTCTAAGACTGAGTACATCCTTATGTCCACTTCACCTTAAATTTGGATTTGTTATCGATATCCTGCTAATAATTCCGTATATAAAAACACGGTCTCGTTTTATTGTTTTGGTCTCTATTGTTGTCAATACACATATAAGGTGTTTTCATAGCTAAGTTCTCGCTCAATTCCGGAATCGATTTAGTTGCTCGTCTTCCCAGGTAAGCATCAAACAAGTGCCTAGCGGTCCTGCTCATGGGAGCTAAGCTCTTCCATTTATCCCTCTATGGGACCATACTTGAATCATAATATTATTCATATTTACATTAGATGCCACTGTATTGTTTTTCTCCCTCTGCAACAAGTCTAATGTGTGAGTACATTCGCCTTTTGTGCAAGGCGAATGTAGTGTAGCATGGGGCATAACGCAAGTTTTGGGGCATAAAGCCCATCCTCTAACTAGTTTCACAGCCGAAAATAAGAATTTCGAGACCGCCAAATGAAGCCACATACAGTTCTTCACATTTGGTTAGAATACGGTGGCAGAAAACGAAATTCACGCGATATTTTTGTTTACGTCAAACTTTTGATTCTATAAATTATAAAAATGGTCACCCTAAAAGTTGTTTTGTGGGCAGTAACCATACGAAACTGAGACAACGCGTTGAGTGTCTGCAGTATACAAATATGTAATCATTAATGTTGTGGATGCGAGTGATAAGAGCCAGTAATATACAGATGGTGAAATTTTAATATCGAACGTGTGGGGCAAAAAGGCCAACATTAGTGGGGGCAAAACGCACAGGGTGGGACGTACTATTATCTGTCAGATTTAAGTCTGAAAGTGAGTAGACGATTTGATAAGTTCCGCCTGCGTATGACAGTTTATAATAAACATAGGTCTACTAACTGCCTTTTCGCGACATTTCTAACGATGGCGATGGGACATTCTCCCTTTCTGGGACACTGTCTAAAACAGTTGCACCATTAACAATATACATACACTTCAGTACCACAGTTTGGTCATGGTTCCTTCTGAATTTTCTTGCGAATTACTGCCTACTGCAGTAAAAAAAATTTTTTAGACAAAACAATAATAATGCTAATTCATCCTGAGGAACACTGGACATCCCTGAATCTGAGACGGAGATGTGACTTCCACAGTTTCAGAAATTGATTCATCTACAAAGATGAATTACTCTGCAGCCAGCCTTACTGCGCTTGCAGCGCTGGACCAGCACGTGTCTGGGCGTCGATAGCGTCTGTCCCTATGTGCGTCAATGTCGTAAAGCAAATCATTCGCTACTTTGTCGGATTTCTCCAGGTGGTGGAACCACTAATCGGAAACGTTTTATGAGGATCCTTTCTCTCTTATTTAACCGTTTACGAGCGCGCCGCTGATTAACCATCGATTAATGTCAACCGAAATTAGCGTCAATCAGTGTTTCCGTAAACTATCGCCGATCATGAACCGTTATTAATATTTTATAGCCAATAATCTGAGCATCGCATCGCAAGAACGTGTGTCCGCTCGTGGTAGCAGCTGGCTCATCCGTCGGACGAATGAGCTTGTGCGATAGGCCTACTACGGGCATATGACGAATATAGCACATTACACCGAAACACACGTTGCTATCCAAAACGCCTACTAAATGTTGGACATTAAATTTATTAAATAATGTAATAGTTTGTCTGATGATTTCACACACAACAAAACACACATAAAAGTTGCATAGACGAACTAGCACGTCGTAGTGGATATAAAAATTTATTTGAAATGAGACTAGCAGAACATCGAATTGAGGAGAGACCTTTAATTGAATCCGCCGCTTAATACCACCAAATTGTTTTGATCGGAAGGAATTATGTTAAGCGGAATTAAGTGGTTTATCTCATGGAAAGTTAATGCATTTTTGTATTAGGAGACATATTTGAAGACTGGTAGGTATCTTGGTGGTGCGTTTCTAGAAACAGGGATAAGCGCATTGGTATTTTGTATAAACTGTCAATACTAAAGGCACGAGTTACAAAGTATTAATTTCGAAGGAACTCTCTAATGGATCATGGATGTGAAGACGCTTCATATTGTTCCTGTTCAATTGCTTCCACTGTGCCGTTGTAACGACCGCCAGCAGGAAATGCATTTCTTGTTTCGCACACGGGGTTGTGCAAAATGCCGTACATAGCTTCACTACGAGAATTATGAATCTGATTAATACCCGATTCTGGACGTCCGTATATAATATGTCAGCCACAGCTGCGAAAAACATTTTGGTATTAATTTGTAAACAATCAGCTTTGTCAAAACACCAAAGCACATTCGATTTTAGCTTACTTAGAAATAGTCGTAGGGTAGGATGAGGCAAGGAACCCCTATAGGGGAAATGACTACAGTTATTTATAAAAGTATTATTTTGAGATATATATGCTGGCATACGATTGTTGTGGGGTTGTAGTATGTCATACCAAAATATTAGCATTATAAATGTTATCGTTAATTAAATATATTGACCAGAGGGGGCATCTTGCCCCACCCCTCGGGGCAAGACGCCCCTCCTATAGGCGTCATGCCCAATAACAGTAACAGTATTTCTCCATTGTATGAAACACGAATACTGAAATGAAACAAACTACGGTATTGCTAAATGTAAAAAAACATTGTGTTTTATTTTGTCCAAACAGGCATCAAACATGCATCATTTAGTTACTCTCGGACTCGCCGTTAGGGAAGATAAAACAGCGCACTCCTGGCGTGACGTCATTGTACAACTGAAACTGTACTCGCATCTCCCGGGGTCTACAGTTCACGAAGGGCTCGCCGCACATGACATGCGGCCATGTTTCCTCTTCGTTGCTGGTGCTGACGCGTCTTCTTGTTTGCTTCTTTACTACGTCCTTGGTTCCGTTCTGTGTTCCTCGTCTAGCCGCCACTGACTCTCCCTTTAGCTTCCCGTTTGCTCACGATCAACGAATTCAACGTGTGTGTGATGAATTCGAGTTTATTATGAAGCAATTAGAACTTAAATAAATGTAGTTTTGTGGCACATTTTTAACCGAGGATAACGCGTATTGCGTAATATGCACTTATTAATTAAGTAATACAGTGTACTCCGAAGTATCACATGCCATCTATGCGAAATTATAGATCGTACCTTTGAAAACACGTAGATTTTTTTTATTTTCCACTTCCTATTCACGATTATGCACTGATCAAATCGTGCGGGGGCAAGACGACCCCAGGGGCAAGACGCCCCCGGAGGAGTCTTGCCCCCAGTAGACATGATGTAGACATCTCTCAATTCCCTCGCTAACACTAATTAGTGCCGTCATTTTGTAGCAACAAAAGGAACTGCATACACTAATAACGAAAACAACAGGCTGCACGTTGAAACAGGCCGATGTTAAGAGTGATATGTTTGTTTCAGCACAACATTAAAAATATAAATTGGTTACACCAGCCATGCAGACAAATTGTAAATGCAATGTTTTCCTAACTGTATATTTCATCTGCATGTGCAGAATAAGCACTAGGCAGCAGCACTGCATTCATCCACCAGAGAGAGAGAGAGAGAGAGAGAGAGAGAGAGAGAGAGAGAGAGAGAGAGAGAGAGAGAGAGAGAGAGAGAGAGAGAGAGAGAGAGAGAGAGAGAGAGAGAGAGAGAGAGAGAGAGAGAGAGAGAGAGAGAGAGAGAGAGAGAGAGAGAGAGAGAGAGAGAGAGAGAGAGAGAGAGAGAGAGAGAGAGAGAGAGAGAGAGAGAGAGAGAGAGAGAGAGAGAGAGAGAGAGAGAGAGAGAGAGAGAGAGAGAGAGAGAGAGAGAGAGAGAGAGAGAGAGAGAGAGAGAGAGAGAGAGAGAGAGAGAGAGAGAGAGAGAGAGAGAGAGAGAGAGGGGAGAGAGCGGGGAGAGCGGGGAGAGCGGGGAGAGCGGGGAGAGCGGGGAGAGCGGGGAGAGAGAGAGAAATAGAGAGAGGGATAGATAGAGAGAGAGGGAGGAGAGGGAGGGGGAGGGAGGGGGAGGGAGGGGAGGGAGAGAAATAGATAGAGAGAGAGAGAGAGAGAGGGGAGAGAGAGAGAGAGAGAGGGAGAGAGAGAGGGGGGAGAGAGAGAAATAGACAGAGAGAGAGGGGGAGAGAGAGAGAGATAGAGAGAGGGGAGAGAGAGAGGTAGAGAGAGGGACAGAGAGAGAGAGAGAGAGAGAGATAGATATAGAGAGAGGGAGAGAGAGTGAGAGAGAGAGGGAGAGAAATAGATAGATAGAGAGAGAGAGAGAGACAGTGAGAGAGAGGGAGGGAGAGAGAGAGAGAGAGGGGGAGGGAGGGAGTGAGAGAGAGAGAGAGAGAGAGAGAGAGAGAGAGAGAATTCGTATTATATTTGAAGTGCGAGGGAGCGTCTTACATCATGAAGGCTTCTTGCCTCACCCTACCCTACAAGCTGCCGAGGGCCAGGCACCAGTAGAGGCGACCAGGGCCCTGTTCAAGCGCCTCATAACAACACATACTACGTCAGGATCATTTTGTCTTCCTATAGCCTGTAACATCCCCCTTGGCACTTGACGCATGTTGCATAACCCGGTGTCAATCGCAGACAATTGTCATTGCAAATAACGGAATGCCTTCCTAATTAGTGCAACGAAACTTTGCATGTCTACAGCGTGTGTACCCGGTCTCCTGGTCAGCACTTACACGCACGCTCGCACGCGCGCACGTACATACACACAATCATATACACGAACGCTTCGCCAACATATTCGTTGCTGAATAAATCAGCAGCGTAAGAGAACAACATAACAGACGTCTGAACATTTAGTAACATTTCAAGTACGAAGTTGTGAAAATCGCGCACGCAAGCACGCACGCACGCAACACACACACACACACACACACACACACACACACACACACACCAGGCGGCGCGTACTGACTGGCTATTTCCGCGAATCGATTTATATCTGGCGGTGTTCGTATTTCGGAGTCGTAAATTCTCGTTGACCAGTTTACTGGCCGACGTGTACAACGAATCGATTTGGGCAAGTAGTAATATGTGCAGCAGCGGCAAACCTGCAAATTAGTTATATTTACCAAGTCGGAGTTTCTAATAGCTTGAATGATGGCTACGCATATTTATGAACTGCGCGACATTTACTGATGCGCTTAATTGCTCGCAGTTTTATTACTATTTTACGACCACCCACGAGCATACAATTTCAGGAATATTTATCAAGTGTTGGCACGTTTGATTGCTTGCGTTTTATGGAAACGTGTTGCTTCCGGTGTAATTGCCATTTGAAAATTGCTACCGGAAGTGGTTTTAAAAGTGCTTTATTATTATTACCAACATTCCGATATGATAGCGAAATGAATTTTATGCATATTAATATACATATGCCCAGTATGTTGACAAATGACTTACGTACGAAGTAACAATGTGTCTAGTGAGGTAGAACCACTATATTTTAATAAATGTATAGGTATCCTCCTAAATTAGAGATTTATATGACAAATCGACAAATACAGCATCATACAGCAGACCAGAACATTTAATAGATGTCATCCTATACAAGGTGCGACAAGAGACAAACAGAGAAGTTGAGGGACCGATCAAAACTGACTGAATAACTTCACACAGTGGAGAAAGATTTAAGCTTCAGTGGGCGGCGTTCGCAGTCGGAAGTCTTCCGTAACGCATCATTGACTTCAGCGGTCAAGTGACATGTGTCAGGTAATACAGCTCCCTTTATATATACAATCGAACCTCGCTTTACAGTCACGATCATGGTCATGTGGGGACAGTCCCAAATTATATCCATAACTTTAAAGTAGAAGACATTAGTCCCAATGATACGGTCACCTCGCTATTCCGGTCACTTTGCCACAGTCCTGTGGGTGACATCCACGTGAATTTCCACTGTATTCCATTATGATAATTAATACTAAACATAGTTTAAACGAAAACATTTCCACATAACTTCAACTGTTTCTCTTTAGCATATGTTGTGTTGTATGCAACTTGTAGAACGATTTTCCGAAAACGCACCATTAATATTCAGAGCGAATACAGTACCCGCAGATTCGGCAGTTTGGAACAGACAACCACACTGCGTGTCCTTCAATGACGGGTACGTCATAGTTTTAACGCACATTATTCCTTTAATTACACGGAAACCGCAGGCGTATTCCGGTTACTGTCTCATTCCGACACTTCGCTGATTGGACATTTCCTTCTGGCTAATGCCAACAGATTCCTTCGGACAAGTTCCTTTAGAAATGCCGTCAAAACAAATCTTCTCCCGCAGTCCAGGTGGGCGCCTTGCCCCAGTAGGCATGATGTAGACATCTCTTATTCCCGCTTTAGTGCTAATTAGCGCGAATATTTAGTAGCAATAAATTAAACTGTATGCACTATTGGTGGACATAAATTAATTGCATGATATTAAGCGTGGTATGTGTGTTTCAGAACAACATTACAAATATGCAGTTTTTACTTTAGCCATGCATGACAACTTAAAATGCAGATTGTTTCTCTAACCATCAGTTTCGTCTGCATGTGTGCTAGGTTGCAGCATGGCATTTCATCCACCAGAGTAATACGAGGGGACGTCCTACCCACGGGGCTCCTTGCCCCCATCCTACTCTAATCCTTGAAACTAAGGATGGCAGGAAATACCGTAACGAAGAGGATATATGTCATATTCCCTGCATGACATCATAGCTTACTTTGACGTGTTGTAACCGTAACACGTACGTACGTTGAATTTATTAGGCTATTATACTTCAGGAAATGCCCACTACTGTTAATCATTCAGAATTAAGTCATGCTAACTAATTACAGTAATCCGCGGTTGCGTCACGAATAAATTTCGGCATTTAACAAAACATTGCGTGAATAGCTGACTATAACTAGCGTCACCATAAATAAATATAGCACGTGTTCGCTGCATAATGACGACTTTCTTTCTTTGTCTTAATCTTGTCACACAATTTATATCATTAACCAATGCACCTGTTGTTGTTTCGTGTTACGTAAGATATAAGGAAGATGTCCAAACTTCAAACGATCATTGCAATATGAGTGCCCAACACTTCAACAAATACATTATCGCCTCCGTCCCACTAACACACAAATGTATAACAAAAGCAAAAGGAAGCGTTCGTTTGATACCGCGCCCCTCCAGCAATCGTAACTCAGAGGGCATTACATTCCCCCCCTCCCCCCCCCCGAAGACCTGTTCACGCAACTACCATTTCAATTTCTATCGAAGCATCCAGCCACGCTGCAATTGCTGCTCGAAAGATGTTCGTTCTTATAATTTCATCACTGGAATGAAATCACTGCCTATTGCCAGGTATTTAATTATACGGCTGAGTGAATTGGAGCAACGCGAACGGATGTGAACGGAATTGTCACTTGTTTCAAAACGTCAGCAAGAGGATTCGACCCGGGCTCTCTCTACTGAGAGTTCGGCGTTCTAACCGCAACACCACCGCACCCCACGCAAAGACGCATAGTTATTGAAGTAATGGTCAATACTTATTTTCCTCGTCAAAAGCATCCTAGTGAAAACATTCAAGGTCACAGTAACGTCTGTGCCGAGGATATGCCCACTTCTCATACTCAGCCTCACTTGCACTGCGATGAAGGATCACCTTCTACAGGATAAACGTATATCACCCATGCGCCGTTCAACAATGAGCGGAATTAATAAGACAGATATAATGAACATTGTCTTTAGGATTCAAAATTACCAACAAATGTACTTTGAACTATTGTATACATACATACATTTTAGTCCCTTCAAACTCCATCCTCAACTGATTTAAAATATGTAGTATGTGAATACTTTACCTAATATTAAATTAGCAAACAAATCGAACTGAATAGGGACCTTTAATTAATCTACTCGTCCACCGCGTATCGTTTGCCTTCACTGCGACAAAGAATGAGATTGGTGTCCGTCTCCCGCATCGAGTCTGTCTGGTTGCGATGAGCCCGCCTAACGTGAAAAGTGAACATGATAGACACCCACTTCCACGGCTGACCTCACGAACGGCAATTTTCTCAGCACAATGCGCTGTATTCCATTTCGACAATGCCGCTTGAGTTCACGTTCGATGTCTAAACCTATTAGTCAATCTCGTCGCTTGAGACCAAGAGCATCCACACTGTTATATAACAAGATATATATATATATATCTTGAATATCTTGAATTGATATATAAGAAATAATGTGGGACTGACACAATGGGAGTGCTGCTTAGATACAACAGACTTTCTTCTTGGACATATTCAATTCTATGCGCCCACGTGCGAGCTGCCCAATAGCATTGCCGTGACCCGTGTTTGGCTAGGTGGGTCTGAGAAGCACGATCTCGCACACTCGCGACTTCTTCACGACGATTACCGCGCACACTGACAACTCGACTGTCGACGCCCCGCCACAATCCCAGTGTCGAGACGGCTAACTGCATGTGCGAACGCCTGTAGTGTTTACTTTTTTCATGATAACAATAGCTATAGGATCCCTGGTTTAAAAAAAGTGGCTTTTTGGGGAGCAGCCGGTCAAAATCCACAGAAAATGGCTCCTTTGTCGAGAAAGTGACAGCATTTTCGTTAGCTATAGACACCCGTTCTCTGATCAGACGACGTCGAGAGAAAAGGAAACGTTGTAGGAAAGGGAGGTGGTGGGTCGCACCCCATATCGAGGAGCGAACAGAGGTCGTTCGTCAACCTTGTCACAGGACTCCGGGAACACGAGGAAGATGCATATTGGAATTTCATACGCATGCCACCGCATATTGCCGACTGGTTGCTGGCATTGGTCACGCCGATTATCATCAAGGAGGAAACTCAGCTACGGACAGCAATCTCACCTGCAGAACGACTGAACATCACACTGAGGTTTCTGGCCATCTGACTTCCTGTGGCGGTTCGAATACCCTTTTGATGTTGTGATATACAACAGTGGCTCCACACGCTACATTTCGTTTCTACCATATCTGCCTCATTCTCCTCCAGATACGAGGTCGCCATTTTGATGCTTGGAACTCTCTATGAGCGTATGGTGTCACGCGACTAAATGCCGGGCATTTATTGGCCAACGGGTTCCCTTCAGTTGAGTCGCGTCGTAAGTACTGGCGACTGGCGACAACCCGGCTGAGCGCACACTGGCAACTATTCGGGTTCCCGATCCATTTTTCCAATCGGATAAGACTCCCTCGATTCGAGTCTTAACGAGTCGGCGACCGGGAGTCGTAGTCGCGGGTTCCGCGTACACTGACCACCCAACTGTTGAAGACTGTCGGCGACAGTTGAGTTGAGCAAAAACGGCAAACCAGTCTCCAGTGTACGCCAGGCTTCAAATGCGTCCAGACAACTTAGACTAACACTGTGTTGAGGGAGGAAGTTCAAAAGTCGAACAGTACTGGATAAAAATATAAGTGGTAAGTGTGTGGGGTAAAGGATATTATGATAGGCGAAGGAATGCTGTCTGCTATTAATAATAATCACAGGAACAATTCAATGATTTGAATGTATTTCTGGTCATTAAAAGGCGACGGAAACAGTTACGCACGCTCGTTACAAGGATGGCTACGAAATGGCACGTGAGATGACGTCATGACTGTTGTTACGTTTACCGCAGTCTTTGCATGTAGAATTTACGATCTGAAACAATGACAGACGAAAAGTATGCATGTGTGTGTGTGTCTGTCTGTTTGTCTGTCTGTCTGTCTGTCTGTTGTGTCTTATGCACGACCGCATTTGTAGGCCGATCTGGACGAAACTTTGCAAGATGACACAGGGAGCCCTTATGGTGGACACGGGGATCGGATGTGGAATCATCCCCACGGGGCCCCCGGGGGTGGGGGTCACAATTTAAAAAAAGGCTGTAGGGAAAGTTGCAACCGTGTAATTATGTTGTTTTCTATGCGACGACGCAGTTACAGGACGAATACGCTTGACGTAGCCTGGACGACACAGAGCTACTGATTGCAGAATCCAGTAGGAGAAACTCGTCTTCAGTACCTTATCGCACACGGAGTTGTTACATTTATTCTTATGTATAAAAGCGCATACAGTGTCCTATTGCCCTCTTTTTTGTTATCTCTATATACGTGTCCCTCTGTGTCTGCTTGTCTTAGTCTCTCTTTCTATCTCCGCCTCGCTGTTTGTCTCCGTCTGTCTCCGTCTCTCCATATCTCTCTCTGTCTGTCTGTCTGTCCGTCTCACCGTCTCTCCCTCTATCCCTCCCCTTCCTTCCTCCCCCACTTCCCCATCCTCTCCTTTCTCTTTACGTCTACGTCACAGGTTGATGCAGATTGTGATGCACGTTTCAATGTTAACAAGCATATCATGATTCGGCGAAGGCAGCCTGCTCTTAACACATCGCAACGAATGCAATACATTCGCAAAACTATTTGCAGACTTCGTTTCTACTCTGGCTAATCCGATGTTTTCACTTATAAAGTAACTGTGCACACTTTGCAATGAAATCACCTCTCCTTTTATTTGTTCTTTCCATCCGACGCTATTATAGTTGGCTTTGATCTTCCATAAAACGCAGCCCGATCCTTCTATTTGATACTTACGCAACTGGCATTCGTCAAAAAAGACTGCTGTACATTCGAAGATCTAGCTTTACCTGCTAAGAGATGTGCTGTAAGTTTCTCCAGAACATATGTGAATATGCTATACTCGGCAACATAGTTATTTCACCAATGACGGTCTTTGCCACGGTTGTTTTTTTCCAGTTTTATTTCGCTCCTCGAAACGTGTTTTAACTTTAATAATATGCTAGTTGTCTAAAATACGTTTTATACATTCCGCAAGATTTAGTCATTTGTTTCAAATGCAAACAAATACCGTGCGCTCGCGGTCAGTCGTAATGCTAACGACTAAATACCAGACCACAGAAAAACGTGCAAGCATGTGTACGCGTATCGGTGGCAAAATACAGAATGCACACTTGTGAATAATGCAAATGGTCCTACCCGCACTAGAACGCTCCCGGCTGATCGTGGTATCACTGGTTGTCTCCGCACTGCGCTCTGCCTTCCTGCTTCTTCGAATACCGCGGCTATATTCTGAGTCAACTCGCGAGCTACGGGCATCGAACTACACCGACGCGCCCGCGCCGAAGCAAGGTGATAGCAATCGGCGGCACGGCGCACGCCGATTGGCTAACCCTTGGGAAATAGATTATCGCCCACGTGCCGTCTGTCGCTGATAGGTCCACGATGTACGCCGCCGAGTGTTTATTGTCAAAGGTACCGTTGCGCGCCGCTAGGCAAGGGGCCATTCGCAGTGGACTACCTATGGTTATTCGTACAAAGCGTACCAATTCTTATACCTGCCTTCCCCGAATTAATTATGTTACAGCTTTGCTTTTCTCAAACAACGATGGTTGTTTTCCGCGAAGTTATAAATATACAAGTTGTCGTATTGTGTTGCAGCACCGCGCGGCGAACAAATTAAACACATTGAACAAGTTAAACAACAGTAGTTGCGTAAGTGTTCACCGCGACTGACATTTTAGAAATTAGTACGCGGGCTTTGACCCTCTTTCGGCAGATTTAACTATTAGTGCTAATATCTCCCAATAAACCGATTTAACATGATGCCAAACCAATTCGGGCGATTTGAGGAGATGCAACACGCCAAGTAAGTTATACCAATTTGATTTTTATTGCCATATTATTATAACAAATTGAACAGCTTTAACCGATCCCACAGCAAAAGTGTTTTGTCATAATGCGTGATATTGATTCAAGCGGGCGAAAATATGGCATACGTTATTTTTGTAATTCCAATGACACATTCAATACCGGGCAAAACGCAACCCCAATGTGTGTATGCGTAATGTACACACATTAAGGTGGTTGTAAGCAATTATCCTTTTAATCTTATGATACATGTACTGCATTTTCACGAGTAATATAGAATAGAAATAGGTGTGAAGTGGGAGGTTGGCCTAAAAGGATTTTGAGGTGGGAAGTATTAACACAATTTAAATAGATAGCACTACAAATTATGAAAAATAGCATTAAGCCTACCACTCTGCCTTTTACGGTGTCATTTCGTAGTTCAGCATATAGATTGTTGTCTAATCTATAAGATGAACTACGGCATAGATATGGCACCATTGTTATGTCTGTCAAATTCCATCTTGTGCGTAGTGTGCGAGGAATATCTAGCTATTCGGGTGGGTTATATGATGTTCTTCATAGTAATATATAACCTGTCAAAATGCGTTCGTTTACCTGCGGTATTAACTAAGTAGGTTCTATACATCGGTGCTGGGAAAAATAGAGTTACTGTTTCAATAAAATTAATATAAAACATGTAAGCCACGCAAATACACTTGACAAATCGTGTTTACTCCCAAATTGGTAAACTTTGCCCCACCCTACTCGAACTGTACTCAGGGAATTACGATGCACCTATTTGTGCAGTTTCATTAATTCGTGACGCCGTCAACGTGACTTAGATTATTAAATTAAAGTAATTGTCACGTCCGAAATCTCGCTCGCATTGGGATGCATTGCTGAACTCTTGGTTTCACACATGAAGACGTTTACTTCTTCGTGTCCAATCTGTGTTACCGTCCAAGTGTACTCCAAGTGGTGCGATCACTAGCATTTCGCCTAAGCAAATTGAACCTCAATCCGGTGGAAATTTGATTATCGTCTCCTCCAGCGTGCAAATATCCACCCCCTCATCGAATCACAACGTGGACAGACGGACAACTAGGCTGATGAATGAGTTAACGTATAGGCAAATAATGCTTTGGTGATAAATGGATTCACGAATAGAAGGAAGAATATAATCGATAGATTACTGCACTGATGACACCGTCGACCGAGTACGTGTATATATATATAGTCAAGTCTCGGTTATCCGTTCTTCGATAATCCGTTTTTTCTCCAGTAATCCACAGGCTTTTATGTGGGAACAATCTCCATGCACTGTAAATTGCTCCATTGATTCCGTTTCCGGATGCCGTTGTAACGTGATTCATTTCACAACAATCGCCCTCAACAACACTAAGGTTGTGTTTTGAACCTATGTTCAAAGCACCCTAGAGTATTTACAACCCCTGTTCAAAGCACCCTAGAGTATTTACAACCCCTGTTCAAAGTACCATAGAGTATTTACAACCTAGGTTTAAAGCAATACAGTACCACCCAAGTTTAAAACTGATCGTTTTTATTATAAAATCATGGTCGTTTTATCATGCCATAATATAGTTTAAAGTATATATATATATATATATATATATATATATATATATATATATATATATATATATATAGCACCAAACATGCATATGCGTGCACACCCGCACGCACGTACGCACACACACACACACACAATATATATATATATATATATATATATATATATATATATATATATATATATATATATATATATATATATATATATATATATATATATATATATACATATATATATATATATATATATATATATATATATATATATATATATATATATATATATATATATATTGTGTTTGCCTACGTGCGTGCGTGCGTGCGTGCGTGCGTGCGTGCGTGCGTGTGTGCGTGCGTGCGTGCGTACCGGCAAAACTGGATTGTACAACACTGGCTCAACCATTAACCCAAGCCTGATTAAAACAGTTTGACGCACGCACGCACGCACGCTATAATCAGGCTTGGGTTCAAGTGATTGTTACCTGTCTATGAATATCGACGTATTTCCAAACTGACTGCTTCATCCGGAACATAGGTTCAAAACACTACTACTGTAGTGTTATGAACGGAGGAGTGTTTAGCCGACATCTTGCCATCGTGGTTAGTCGACAAGAACAAAAGAGTGTTTCCGATTGATGTCACTTCCGTGACAAAATAACGATAACTCAACTGATTACGTCATTCGCCTTCGTTGATAGCGGTATCATGCTTGAAATAATTTGGACCCACTGACCTTGGGGGGGCGACACTCCGCGTGCTATTTGAGATTGCATACAATGGCGGCAGTGATCAGCTAATTACCGCATACATCGTACGGTTCACGCCGTGCGTAATTAGGCTCAGTAGGAAGGGACGGTGGTAGATGTTATTCCTAGCATCACAAACCACGATGGTCGGGTGGGGATAAAACTCATCCCACGTAATTGTTGCTATTTTAGGAGTTTTGTAGACAGACGTCCGTGCTACGTAATAGTGAAGATGACGTTAATGCTAGTATTGTAAATGGTAGGATGGGGCAAAACTTGCCTAATCTAATTGATGAACACACGGGGATTCGAATTAGGATTCTCTCGTTTGAGAGACCGATGTTCTAAACATTACGTCACCACGCCCCACAGTGAACGCTAAAACTGCCAAATATGTCAGTGAATAATCTTTTTATCATTACTAGGTCACAGTGACAAAAATTTGAAAATTGGTAATTTTCGAGATATCGCATTATATATCGATATTGAAATGTTGAGGGTTAAATTTGTGTATAATTATGTACAATGGTACACGTTGTCATGTGAGCGGTTAATTCCTCTCAACGGATTGCTCTGACATTTTAACACAGTCGTTTTCTCATCAAACCTCACATTTTTAGCTCACAACCCAGGTTGTTTGAAGAATTTGTTGGACACTAATATATTTACAAATGCGAGATGCAATGCAAGATGATATGGAGCGATGCGTGATGCGATGCAAGATGATATGGAGCGATGCGTGATGCGATGCAAGATGCTATGGAGCGATGCGTGATGCGATGCAAGATGATATGGAGCGATGCGTGATGCGATGCAAGATGCTATGGAGCGATGCGTGATGCGATGCAAGATGATATGGAGCGATGCGTGATGCGATGCAAGATGATATGGAGCGATGCGTGATGCGATGCAAGATGCTATGGAGCGATCCGTGATGTGATGCAATATGCTATGGAGCGATGCGTGATGCAATGCAAGATGCTATGGAGCGATGCGTGATGCGATGCAAGATGATATGGAGCGATGCGTGATGCGATGCAAGATGCTATGGAGCGATGCGTGATGCGAAGCAAGATGCTATGGAGCGATGCCTGATGCGATGCAAGATGCTATGGAGCGATGCGTGATGCGATGCAAGATGCTATGGAGCGATGCGTGATGCGATGGAGCGATGCGTGATGCGATGCAAGATGCTATGGAGCGATGCGTGATGCGATGCAAGGTGCTATGGAGCGATGCAAGATGCTATGGTGCGATGCTTGATGCGATGCAAGATGTTATGGCGCGATGCGTGGTGCGATGGAGCGAGGGGTGATGCGATGCAAGATGCTATGGAGCGATGCGTGATGCGATGCAAGATGATATGGAGCGATGCGTGATGCGATGCAAGATGCTATGGATCGATGCGTGATGCGATGCAACATGATATGGAGCGATGCGTGATGCGATGCAAGATGCTATGGAGCGATGCGTGATGCGATGCAAGATGATATGGAGCGATGCGTGATGCGATGCAACATGATATGGAGCGATGCGTGATGCGATGCAAGATGCTATGGATCGATGCGTGATGCGATGCAACATGATATGGAGCGATGCGTGATGCGATGCAAGATGATATGGAGCGATGCGTGATGCGATGCAAGATGCTATGGATCGATGCGTGATGCGATGCAACATGATATGGAGCGATGCGTGATGCGATGCAAGATGATATGGAGTGATGCGTGATGCGATGCAAGATGCTATGGTGCGATGCGTGATGCGATGCAAGATGTTATGGCGCGATGCGTGATGCGATGCAAGATGATATGGAGCGATGCGTGATGCGATGCAAGATGCTATGGATCGATGCGTGATGCGATGCAACATGATATGGAGCGATGCGTGATGCGATGCAAGATGCTATGGATCGATGCGTGATGCGATGCAAGATGATATGGAGCGATGCGTGATGCGATGCAACATGATATGGAGTGATGCGTGATGCGATGCAAGATGCTATGGTGCGATGCGTGATGCGATGCAAGATGTTATGGCGCGATGCGTGATGCTATGGAGCGATGCGTGATGCGATGCAAGATGATATGGAGCGATGCGTGATGCGATGCAAGATGATATGGAGCGATGCGTGATGCGATGCAAGATGCTATGGCGCGATGCGTGATGCGATGTAACGATGCGTGATGCGATGCAAGATGCTATGGAGCGATGCGTGATGCGATGCAAGGTGCTATGGAGTGATGCGTGATGCGATGCAAGATGCTATGGTGCGATGCGTGATGCGATGCAAGATGTTATGGCGCGATGCGTGGTGCGATGGAGCGATGCGTGATGCGATGCAAGATGCTATGGAGCGATGCGTGATGCTATGCAAGATGCTATGGAGCGATGCGTGATGCGATGCAAGATGCTATGGAGCGATCCGTGATGTGATGCAATATGCTATGGAGCGATGCGTGATGCGATGCAAGATGCTATGGAGCGATGCGTGATGCGAAGCAAGATGCTATGGAGCGATGCCTGATGCGATGCAAGATGCTATGGAGCGATGCGTGATGCGATGCAAGATGCTATGGAGCGATGCGTGATGCGATGGAGCGATGCGTGATGCGATGCAAGATGCTATGGAGCGATGCGTGATGCGATGCAAGGTGCTATGGAGCGATGCAAGATGCTATGGTGCGATGCTTGATGCGATGCAAGATGTTATGGCGCGATGCGTGGTGCGATGGAGCGAGGTGATGCGATGCAAGATGCTATGGAGCGATGCGTGATGCGATGCAAGATGATATGGAGCGATGCGTGATGCGATGCAAGATGATATGGAGCGATGCGTGATGCGATGCAAGATGATATGGAGCGATGCGTGATGCGATGCAAGATGATATGGAGCGATGCGTGATGCGATGCAAGATGATATGGAGCGATGCGTGATGCGATGCAAGATGATATGGAGCGATGCGTGATGCGATGTAACGATGCGTGATGCGATGCAAGATGCTATGGAGCGATGCGTGATGCGATGCAAGGTGCTATGGAGCGATGCGTGATGCGATGCAAGATGATATGGAGCGATGCGGGATGCGATGCAAGATGCTATGGAGCGATGCGTGATGCGATGCAAGATGCTATGGAGCGATGCGTGATGCGATGCAAGATGCGATGTAACGATGCGTGATGCGATGCAAGATGCTATGGAGCGATGCGTGATGCGATGCAAGGTGCTATGGAGCGATGCGTGATGCGATGCAAGATGCTATGGTGCGATGCGTGATGCGATGCAAGATGTTATGGCGCGATGCGTGGTGCGATGGAGCGATGCGTGATGCGATGCAAGATGCTATGGAGCGATGCGTGATGCGATGCAAGATGATATGGAGCGATGCGGGATGCGATGCAAGATGCTATGGAGCGATGCGTGATGCGATGCAAGATGCTATGGAGCGATGCGTGATGCGATGCAAGATGCGATGTAACGATGCGTGATGCGATGCAAGATGCTATGGAGCGATGCGTGATGCGATGCAAGGTGCTATGGAGCGATGCGTGATGCGATGCAAGATGCTATGGTGCGATGCGTGATGCGATGCAAGATGTTATGGCGCGATGCGTGGTGCGATGGAGCGATGCGTGATGCGATGCAAGATGCTATGGAGCGATGCGTGATGCGATGCAAGATGATATGGAGCGATGCGGGATGCGATGCAAGATGCTATGGAGCGATGCGTGATGCGATGCAAGATGTTATGGAGCGATGCGTGATGCGATGCAAGATGATATGGAGCGATGCGTGATGCGATGCAAGATGCGATGGAGCGATGCGTGATGCGATGCAAGATGCGATGGAGCGATGCTATAGTGATGCGATGCAAGATGATATGGAGCGATGCGTGATGCGATGCAAGATGCTATGGCGCGATGCGTGATGCGATGTAGCGATGCGTGATGCGATGCAAGATGCTATGGAGCGATGCGTGATGCGATGCAAGATGATATAGAGCGATGCGTGATGCGATGCAAGATGATATGGAGCGATGCGTGATGCGATGCAAGATGCTATGGATCGATGCGTGATGCGATGCAAGATGATATGGAGCGATGCGTGATGCGATGCAAGATGCTATGGCGCGATGCGTGATGCGATGTAGCGATGCGTGATGCGATGCAAGATGCTATGGAGCGATGCGTGATGCGATGCAAGATGATATAGAGCGATGCGTGATGCGATGCAAGATGATATGGAGCGATGCGTGATGCGATGCAAGATGATATGGAGCGATGCGTGATGCGATGCAAGATGCTATGGAGCGATCCGTGATGTGATGCAAGATGCTATGGCGCGATGCGTGATGCGATGTAACGATGCGTGATGCGATGCAAGATGCTATGGAACGATGCGTGATGCGATGCAAGGTGCTATGGAGCGATGCGTGATGCGATGCAAGATGCTATGGTGCGATGCCTGATGCGATGCAAGATGTTATGGCGCGATGCGTGGTGCGATGGAGCGATCCGTGATGCGATGCAAGATGATATGGAGCGATGCGTGATGCGATGCAAGATGATATGGAGCGATGCGTGATGCGATGCAAGATGCTATGGAGCGATGCGTGATGCGATGCAAGATGCTATGGTGCGATGCCTGATGCGATGCAAGATGTTATGGCGCGATGCGTGATGCGATGCAACATGATATGGAGCGATGCGTGATGCGATGTAGCGATGCGTGATGCGATGTAAGATGCTATGGAGCGATGCGTGATGCGATGCAAGATGATATGGAGCGATGCGTGATGCGATGTAAGATGATATGGAGCGATGCGTGATGCGATGCAAGATGATATGGAGCGATGCGTGATGCGATGTAAGATGATATGGAGCGATGCGTGATGCGATGCATGCTATAGTGATGCCGTAGTGCGCATGCGTATGCCGAAACCAAGACATAGGTAGCCATTTGTATTTTTGAAGAGCATTTGACCATGCCTGGTCAACTAGACGAAGGGGCAGATGAAGTTGAATGTACATACTTAGAGACAGCATCACTGCGAAGTCAAACACAGCCAACTGCTGCAAATATGCATCGTATTTTTGTCATGTGCATGCATCTAACAGAAGCCGCATATGTTCCGTTTCAGATCACGGTTTAGTCAGGCAGTATTTTGTGGCAGGCTACACGAATGTTGAAATATGTGCGATACTCGGTCGCAGTGGAATATATATCAGGTGTGTTCTTTATAAACATTGAAATACAATATTCAAAGTCCAACATTAACTCGTGCATAAAATGTCATTTAATAAAATGGTTACATTAGCAATTGCAATTGTAGCTTATTACTCAATCGTATTTATCCACTTTACATTTTCATTCGTTACATATAAAGGGTGTGTATTCTGTTCTTGAATCTGTGTCCTGAATGTTGTAGTGCATCGCATGTATATGTTTTTGACAATTGTTTCAGTAAGCGTTTAGTAGAAATTAATTTAGGAAATCGTCTGGTCTTATCCCACAAAATTGTTATGTATGATGGGACAATAGTTCCGCTAAAATGTTGGCTTGGTTGAAGAATGCTTAGAGGAAGTTTAACACACACACGCACGCACGCACGCACGCACGCACGCACGCACGCACGCACGCACGCACGCACGCACGCACGCACGCAAGTTGTTATATTAATGGGGCGGCATATATATATATATATATATATATATATATATATATATATATATATATATATATATATATATATATATATATATATATATATATATATATAATACCTATCAACGTTCAATTTACTCAACATGATGCTAATATTTAGAACTGTAGTACAGGCAAGTCTTTTGTAAAGACTGTTTTATTATCAAATGTATACTCACTGTATCACATACTATCTACTGCTATCATTATTAACAGTATTCAGACTGTAGTACAGCTATAACAATTCAAAATCATCATCATTCAAAGTGTGAAGTGATGTACATGTCTTTATTTCATATACAGGGATACCGTAATGACAATGTTGCAAATTATTGACCCTGAGAGAGTAGCTGAACGAAGGCTGCATCGATTTTCAAGGCGTGAATACTACTGCAAGGGACCCAACTACCTCGTGCACATAGATGGCTACGACAAATTGAAGCCGTTTGGTTTTGCGATACATGAGGTAATTATGATTCGATATTAGTTGCAAAGCCAGTTACAAACATAAAAACCTGATAGTCTACCATTTACACACGCTGGTTCCCCGCCCACCATCTGGGGCCATTTGTATTGCCACGAGACCCATTGGGGCGGTATAGCTTCCCATTGAATATCTTCCCACCCTAGGGTATCTCCCCACACCCCAAGATTTCTTTTTTAAATCAACCCGATCGCATAATATTCAAGATATACTTAATTTAGTAGCTGTTATAAAAAGAACACATATTAGAAGGCAAAATATCCTTAGATATCACCCCCCCAAGAGGGAATGATGACAATTTACCCATTTTCTTGTCCATATAGTATAAAATACGAAATAAAATGTATTAATATGAACTGTGTACTATTTTCTTTTCTCTCCAGTAAAGACCTCCTCCCTAAAACGTTCAGATGTCCACCCGATTTCATTGCACATTTTGAGGAGGTCCCAAAATTTGAGGAGGACCCAAAATTCAAGAAAAACTATTCAAAATATATTATTCAGGTAGCACTATGGAATGTTGTCATCTTGGAAAAATACTACTACTAACATTACTCATTATTACGTTTGGTTATTGTCGCAGCATATTAGTAAATGTTTTAATTGTCTTTGTTTTATGTATGCGGGTTGTGTTTGATTCACTGCCACGTCCAGGGGTGATCCAGTCATCACGAAACAAAACGACATGTACTGTTTCAGATTCTCCAGGAGAGTACTAAGGCTGAAGGTGGGTAGAACCAACAAGGATCCTTACGTTGTAGCCCATCATTTCATGGAGTTTGTGGAGGAGATCAATGGTACCGTTTTCTTGCTAGACATATCGTCAAATTTCATGAACATGTAAAAATATAATGCTGCGTTCCAATGCGCTCGTGTTAAACGTGAATATCAGTTCACGACATGCAAATAGAGTTCACGACTCCCCGTAGATCTTCACGTTTGTAAACATTTGCATATACCGGATGGTGCCAATGGACCGTAGAATTCAAACGAGGTACCGTAAAAAAACAAATCGCCATATGTATGTATGTATGTATGTATGTGTGTGTGTGTGTGTGCATGCGTGCGTGCGTGCACGCATGTATGTATGTTTGCATGAATACATGCATGCATGTATGCATGCATGCATTTATGGTTGAAATGGTTCAATGTGCGCTTTACAGCCGTGCCACGGTGTATTAGGATGGACCGAGGAACTTTACAGCCGTTCCACGGTGTATTAGGATGGACCGAGGAACTTTACAGCCGTGCCACGGTGTATTAGATTGGATGGAGGAACGGAGAATGTGTTTATCGAGGACATCCAGAGAGCGTTCAGATGAGACCACCTTGATGATATGTCACAAGACAACAGTGTGGTCTATGGAAGTTCACACAGAAACCAGGTACACAAATCTACAATATATATACACGCACGAACGCACGCACGCACGCACGCACGCACGCACGCACGCACGCACGCACGCACGCACGCACGCACGCACACACACACACACACACACACACACACACACACATACATATACAAATTTAGGCCTTTTATGGCGAGTACATTGCTTACTATGTTTTCGCAATTACTGACAGTGACAGCATGACGTCTATCTTTTTTCAGAGAATCGAACGTTGGTGGTTGACACTCCGGCAGAATGGCATCGACTTCTTGATCAATCTGATGAAAGACTTGAAGTCAAGATGACTCATTTCGAACGATAACGCCGTACAGATGTAATAAATTTATATAAACTCCTGAAACTACTTTCTACTATGGACATACTTTTTAATGTTGTTTACAAAATGTTGGCACCGCTCATGTTTGAAAATAAATCATCAGCATATTATGTTTATCCTTATCACTAACAGAGGAAAATAAATAAATAGCACAGATAATGCACAGATTGTGTCAAATTAATGCGAGCAGCGTGAAAATGTTTAAAAACAAAATTAAGGGCCATTTGCTTGGATGGATGGCTGTCTTGCTAAATCTTGTTAAACATTAAGTCAGTATAGCTATTGAATTATTGCCATTATATTCTACATAATCATTTCAAATCAAGTCCCAGAGCAGTTAATCTGTTGCGCTCCATTAGTTGCAACAAGTGTTGCTTAGGAATGCGCATTCTACCAAATTAACATATACACATATATTGTATGGCCGAAGTTAATTCTTCAAGAAAGCTCTTTTGTGCATTCATTTTAGGGAGTGCTTGCGATGTAGTTTGTAGGAATATTCCTTGTCAAACGTATATGGTATGACAGACATTTCATATAGTGCAATTCCACACATCATGCAGCCGACATATGTTTTGAACAGGCATGCTGAAGACTCTATATTAAATTCAGGTGTGTGCGTGTATGTATGTGTCACATTTCAAGTATATGTAAACTTCATCTACGATGTTAATGTCTTTAATGTCGTTAATGTCAATATTTACATAGAAGACCACAAATATACAAGACCATATATATATATATATATATATATATATATATATATATATATATATATATATATATATATATATATATATATTATATATATATATATATATATATATATATATATATACATATATATATATATATATATATATATATATATATATATATATATATATATATATATATATATATATATATATATATATATGTATATATATATATATGTATATATATATATATATATATATATATATATATATATATATATATATATATATATATATATATATATATATATATATATATATATGATATATAACACATGATATTGTACAATGGTGTAACTCTGAGACTCGGCGGTAGAACGTCTGACTGTCGATCGAGAGGAACGCGGTTCGAGTCCACCTGTTGCCGTTTCGAAGTTTTGGATAACTTCGTTCACCCTACTTTGCCAGAGTCACTAAAAGCCATCTATCTATCTGGTGTTTACGTCGGGGAAAGTAAAATAACCCACACATGGGGCAATGAGTAGTCTATAGTGAACTCACAATCTCTATAAAATACCCCAAAATAGGGCTAAATACGCTCTCAAAATAGCACAGCCCTATTATGGAAGACGTTCTAAGAATAGTACCACTACAACTCTACACACGTCGTTGTTCTGCTTACCGAATAGGGTACGTTGGCAGTTTACCGCGGTACAGCTCCACTGTAAATGGCATGCCATCAATTGTGTCCGGTAACGGGCTCCCACAGGTCGCAAGATGAAACTCTAGTTCTGAAACATCTAATATCTGTTGACCTCCTCCTTTACTGACACTCACTAGACCGTGGTTCTGCGTGCGTGTTGATACGTGCTTCCATCCGAGGTAGACACGCTTTGTGTCTTTAATCTTTCGTGGATGAGTCGATCCTGCCCATGCTCCCTGGTCAAACGATTGAAAATATAAACGTGATGATTGCAATATCACTAAGAACATTACTACACCGTTTATCTTGGACTCTCAATAAGCCAATTGCTTCCTTGTCCACTTGCCATCTGGAACTTGTTGTTTGGGATGGCAATCTTGTTAAATCTTGTTAAAATCTGTTTAAACTAGTCATTATAGTTATATTAAGCAGACGACTTTGATTTTATATTATGCAACTATAATGGCTTGAATCAACGGAAATTATTGGACAAATATTTGGGTTTTACAACAACGCCAAGTACCCTACTGACAACGCCAACAACCCTGCAGACAACGCCAACTACCCTACTGACAACGCCAACAACCCTGCAGACAACGCCAACTACCCTACTGACAACGCCAACAACCCTGCAGACAACGCCAACTACCCTACTGAACACAGTAAATCGCTCAATACATGAACCACATCAAAAGGAGTTAGAGTGGATGATTAATGCACATTAATTTACCTACCTTTTTTTGCGCTGAGACTGGAATAGTTTCACCCTCTTCAGTACGGATGACTTATCTAGCGATTCAGCTGTTGTTGTTGTTGCAAGAATAAAAAATAATTTAAGCTTGTATCATATTGTAGATGTTTACATTATAATAATAATACTGTGCTTCATTATTAATGTTTAGTAAAATACCTGGTCATAGGTTATTGCATATCCGACACTAGATACGCACATTTTATCTGAAAACAAATGCTTAGTTTTATGAGATTTATATTACCGTAAATTAATACATGTTTGCTCTGACGTTCATGTTCTAACACATGTAACAATATTAGTATGTATATAATTTTGTTGTCCAGATAATCTAGAATACGTACTTAATAGGTACGTTACGTAAGCAAGTAAAATGTATGCATTTACCTTCAAATGCATCACGGCATCTTTGACGAAGTGCCATTCGCTCCGCAATGGTTTGGACACCCAGCGAAGCAAATTCTTCGTCCTTCAGCGACAAGACCTCATTGGGACCAACCTGTCGTGTACACAATAAATATTCGGACCTACTTACATACGTATAGGGGAAGGAAATGTTAGTTGAGCCACTTGGTTAATTGAGCCACCCATGTTTCCTAAGAAACTACAGCAGCGACAATTACTTGGTACCACCCAGTGATCTAAAAAGAGCCAGTTTATTAACCCTATTTGGATTAGCTACATATAATTATCTATTATCTATACTATATATATATATATATATATATATATATATATATATATATATATATATATATATATATATATATATATATATATATATATATTATTTTGGTATAAAATTATCTATTAATAATAATAATTTAATAAATGAAGAAAAACAATTTGACTTAGGAATATTATTGTGTCCTAGATATCATAAAGAATGAAAAATGGCTCAACTAACACTGTCTTCCAATATCAGTTATCGTTTGTGTAAAGAAAACAGTGGATTGTGAACAGTCAATTATTTTATAGAGCGGTGGATTCTGTCAACATTTACTATAATTACGGGCACTACTTTCGACAACCGTGCCAAATTGTACCTTGTTTTCGTTGAACCTCTCTATTAAGCTCTCCAACCCCAACTCTCGACGAATTTCATCCATGGTGTCCATTGATGCCAGGAAACATTTGTGTCGATAGTGTAACTAAATTATAGATATAACAATCACAGAAGCGTTAATGCCCCATTGTGTGTATGAATTGAATAACGTATAATCGCTATATGACACATTACAGTTGTAATAGCAGAACACTTAATGCAGTCTGAACGAAACGAAATCTGGCCGGTGGCCATTGACGAGAGTAATATTTCATTTCAGATGTACAGTACATCTGTGATGGTATCGTTTCTCCATAGATTTCGACGTAAAATGCCTATTTCGGACACTTATTTGGCCACTCCCAATTAATCCCTAGTATATGTGCAACGGGTTTTGTTTTGTGCAACGGGTAAGACATGATAACGGGAAAATTGGAAAATTTCACAATCCTGGCTAAGGGCCTGCCGAAGACCCATCCTCTTTACAACAGAAAACACTCTGCTGTGATATCTACTTATATTAGACTACATCCTGACCACATCGAATCTTACTGCACTTTTTATGGATACATGAAAACAATGTATCTTGTACTATGTTCTTCGGAGTGTTATTTTCTATGTATATAGCAAATAACACTCGGATGATAGGGCAGAGTTAAGGTTAGAATACAAGCAAAATAATGAAATCGACTGTTAATGATGTGAAGAACGTATGTTGTGTTTGTCTAAGTTTAAAGGTGTCAAGTAAGCTCGTAGTGCTCATTGACATTTACTGTTTGTCTAAGTTTAAAGGTGTCATGTAAGCCCGTAGTGCTCATTGACAGTCACTGTTTGTCTAAGTTTAAAGGTGTCAAGTAAGCCCGTAGTGCTCATTGACAATAAGTGTTTGCCTAAGTTTAAAGGTGTCAAGTAAGCGCGTAATGCTCATTGACAGACACTGTTTGTCTAAGTTTAAAGGTGTCAAGTAAGCGCATAGTGCTCATTGACAGACACTGTTTGTCTAAGTTTAAAGGTGTCAAGTAAGCGCGTAGTGCTTATTGACAGACACTGTTTGTCTAAGTTTAAAGGTGTCAAGTAAGCGCGTAGCGCTCATTGACAGTCACTGTTTTTTCCCCGGATTACTATGACAACTTGCTGCAAATATTTCCAGTTGGCTTGTCTAACTTCGTGTACATTGTATGGGATATTCCTAAGTTATAATACATTGATATCTTTAACGCACAATACTATTTTTAAAATGATTTGATAAAATGCGTGCGCATTTGTATCAATATTGTTAATGGACCCATGTAGTCTAGAGTGGCAAGAATACTTTATTGTGTAAATTGGTGTATTGATATCTTGTTTATTTATATTTTATAATTTGCTATTTTTTAATATTATATTATATGGAGAATTTAATTTAATGAATTGTTAATTTAATTTAATGAAATGCCAATTTCATTTACATTGCTAATTTATTTGTTATTATAATTATAATTTATTTATATAAATGATTTGCAAATTTATTTACTTTATTTTGTGAGTGCACCTCCCACCAGTCCAACTTCCCACCTTCTGCATCAGGCTCAGTCAAAAGACGACAGACACCTCACAGGAACATCTAGTTTATGAGCTAGATTTCAAAAACTACAAAGATATAAAGACACATGCACATTACGGATTTTCTATACAAATCGCCAAAAAATAATACAGTATATATGGATGGATGCATATAGTTGCGTGTCATAACTAACTGCATCGCCAATTATCGTGTCAAGGCTAGGTGTATTACAAAAAATACTTATGTCTTATAGAGTATGTTATGCCATTTTTCACCCTTTTAAAAAAGCATCTTTATTATTTGCTAAGTTATTCCATTTTTTTGGTTTCAAAAACAAGGGGTGGGGATGTCTTGCCGACCGTTACGTTCGTTACTTTTAGAAAGGTTTTCTGTCTAGTCTAGCTGTCGACATCAGACTGAATCTGAGAGCATTGATTGCAATGCCAGTTTTGGGGATATATATCAATTAGAGGCAGAGAAATACGAATAAATCTAATTTTATAGAATTACACTTACCAGTAGGAAGCAACAGCAGAACAACTTTGAATACAAGTGTGGTTGAATTAAACGCGTAACAGCTTAAGTCTCGTTTTTATCTAGATTAGTCATACGCATGCGCACTACGGCATCACTATAGCATCGCTCCATCGCATCTTGCATTGCATCACGCATCGCTCCATCGCATCTTGCATCGCATCACGCATCGCTCCATCGCATCTTGCATCGCATCACGCATCGCTCCATCGCATCTTGCATCGCATCACGCATCGCTCCATCGCATTTTGCATCGCTCCATCGCGTTCAGCACACATCAGCGATGGCCTTTTCGGGCATCATACTAATCTAATTGATGAACGCACGGGGATTCGAACCAGGATTATCTCGTTTGACAGACCGATCTTCTAAACATCACGTCATCACGCCCCACAGTGAACGCTAAAACTGCCAAATTTGTCGGTGAATAAACTTTGTATCATGACTAGGTCACAGTGAAAACAATTCGAAAATTGGTTCAGTATTTTTCGAGATATCGCATTATATATCGATATTGAAATGTTGAGGGTTAAATTTGTGTATAATTATGTACAATGGTAAACGTTGTCGTGTGAGTGGTTAATTCCTCTCAACGGATTGCTCTGACATTTTAACACAGTCGTTTTCTCATCAAGCCTCACATTTTTAGGACACAACCCAGGTTGTTGGACACTAATATATTTACAAATGTTTGTACGCGTGCGCGAACACACGCACACACGCACTCACTCACGCACGCACGCACACGGGGGCAAAACTCGCCTGATGTAATTGTTGTACCCACGGGGATTCGAACTCGGATTCTCTGGATTGAGAGTATGATGTTCTAACTATCGCGTCACCGTGTGTGGTTGAGGCAGGACCCTCAAGCTGGAAATGCTATCGTGAAACATACGTGGAAGATGTTATTGAGAATTGAGAACAATGTTTGTCATCAGCAACACGCCCGTATGCGCCAGATGTGTATTTTGTTTAACCTTTGATATGTATAATATCAGCACAGACTGAAAAATAGTTAATTTTTTTTATAAATAAGTACTTTGGGTAAGGCACCTTTAGCCGGACATATAAATTTGTTGATACAATCTACTGACTTGGAGACGGAATTTTAAGGCAAGGGATTCGTAATTCAGATCGGCCCTTTTAAAAAATTACTACGGGTGTACAACACCCAGTAGATTTGCTGAAATTGTTTGAAATAGCAGGAACCGTATCCTTTTGTATTTTGATATGTAGCATAAGTATCTTTTGTCTACTTTTACAAGATTTAACAAGCTTGCCATCCCAAACAAGTTACAGATGGCAAGTGGACAAGGAAGCCGTTGGCTTATCGAGAGTCCAACAATTTTTTTATCTATGTGTAGCCCGCCCTTATGAAATATCTGTCAATTATATTTTTAAACATATTCACACTACTAGCATTTATACAATCATTTGGCAGTTTGTTCCATTCATTTATCACCCTCTGTGAGAAAGAGTACTTTCTCATTTCTAACCTACACTGCTCCTTAACTAATGCTGCTTTGTGTCCTCTGGTTCTATTGCCTTCTTTAAGTTTGAAAAATACTTCTATTTAGTCTCCTCTTAGTCTCCTGGTCTCTAGTGTTGTCAAACCAAATTGCGACTTTCGTAACTAAAGTCTCTCAATTCTGGAACCATTTTAGTTGCTCTTCGTTATATTCTTTCGGACAAACGGATATACATACAGACAGACAGACAGACAGACAGACAGACAGACAGACAGACAGACAGACAGACAGACAGACACTTTGATTTATATATATATATATATATATATATATATATATATATATGTATATATATACATGTATATATATATATATATATATATATATATATATATATATATATATATATATATATATATATATATATATATATATATATATATATATATATATATATATACGTATATATATATATACGTCCGTGTGCGTGCGTGCGTGCGTGCGTGCGTGCGTGCGTGCGTGCGTACAGGTAAAACTGGATTGCACAACACTGGCTTAAACGTTAATCCAAGCCTTATTAAAACACAGTTTGATGCACTCACGCACGCAGGCACGCACTCACGCACGCACGCGCGTACACTATAATCAGGCTTGGGTTCAAGTGATTGTTACATGTCTATGAATATCGGCGTATTTCCAAAGTGACTGCTTCATCCGGAATATAGGTTCAAAACACTATCGTAGTGTTATGATCGGGGGAGTGTTTAGCTGACATACTCAATTTCTTACATTCTTGGTTATCGGTAGTTAGTCGATAACAGTAAAAAAATTGTTTCCGGTTGATGTCACGGAAGTGACAAAATAACAAGAGAATTCAACTGATTGCGTAATTCGCCTTCGTTGATAGCGGTATTATGCTTGAAATAATTTGGACCCACTGACCTTAGGGGGGCGGGCAACACCCCGCGTGCTATTTGAGATTGCATATTATGGCCGCAGTGACCAGCTAATTACCGTCGTTATTCTTAGCTTCACAAACAACGATGGTCTGGTGGGGATAAAACTCATCCGACGTAATTGTTGCTATAATAGGAGCTTTGTAGACAGACGTCCGTGCTACGTAACAGTGAAGATGACGGTAATGCTAGTATTGTAAATGGTAGGATGGGGAAAACTTGCCTAATCTAATTGATGAACGCACGGGGATTCGAATCAGGATTCTCTCGTTTGAGACACCGATGTTCTAAACATCATGTCATCACGCCCCACAGTGAACGCTAAAACTGCGAAATTTGTCAACCAAAAAAAAATTGAAAATTGGTTCAGTAATTTTCGAGATATCGCATTATATATCGATATTGAAATGTTGAGGGTTAAATTTGTGTATAATTGTGTACAATGGTAAACGTTGTCGTGTGAGCGGTTAATTCCTCTCAACGGATTGCTCTGACATTTTCACACAGTCGTTTTCTCATCAAACCTCACAATTTAGCTCACAACCCAGGTTGTCTATGTCCTTTTTACGATACGGCCTCCATGCTTGAATGCAATATTCGAAATGTGGTCTAACTATTGCGTGTACAAGGGTACAATTAGCTGTTTCTCCTTATACATGATAGTTCTCCTAATTAGCCCTAGAATATTTGATTTCCTTTTGAAGCAGCAATCCGACATTGCTCTGAAACTTTCATGTCAGCACTAAATGTTACTCCTAATTCCTTTCCTTGTGTGGTTCTACCTAGTACAGCATCCCCCATTTTATATTCTACGTCCATGTTTCCATGTCCTATGTGTATACATTTACACTTCCCAAAATTTAATAACATTTGCCATTTATCTAGATCATCCTGTAAACTTTGTTTATCTGTATCATTTGTAACCTTTCTGATTACTTTTGTGCCATCTGCAAATTTTAGTACTCTGCTAGATATGTCATCTTCTAAATAATATATATATATATATATATATATATATATATATATATATATATATATATATATATATATATATATATATATATATATATATATATATATATATATATATATATATATATATATATATATATATATATATATATATATATATATATATATATATATATATAAAAACAGTATAGGGCCTAATACTGATCCCTGTGGTACCCCACACAAAACCGATTTCCAGTTTGAAATCTCACCATCTACTATTAATCTCTGTCTTCTGTGTGTAAGCCACTTTTCTATCCAGTTGATTACATCATTACCTATACCATCATTACCATTATATGAATTGGTTAATTTATATGGTTAGAATACATAAATAGTACATTAGAAAGACGAGATCTACTGAAATAATTGATGTTTTGCATCGTTTATTTAGTAAGGTAAACGTTGTTGAGAGAAAAGAAATAACTTGCTATAATTAACGGTCAGTTTGTTTTATTGTTGACCCGAACAGGTAAGAAAGGCTGAATCGTGAGGCAGTCGGCCCTTCAGGAAAATCATTGTGGGGGATTATAAAAGTGGCGATGATGGTGGGCATTTTGTAGTTTTTAAGATAAACTTCACAAGGCCAAGAATGCAAGTATGCTATTCAGAGGGAAGGGTGGGGACATTATACTGACAATGAATTCCATCTGCCGCATACCTTGTGCGTATATTAATTACTAGCCATACTCAGAAGTTGACGTAGATCACCGAACAATCGTAGACACCTGCAAAGCGTTGCTAACCATTTACGTAACCACAAACCCCTGTTGTTCTGAATTACGTAATATGTACGTCAAACGTGGACATCGGTTCCTTCGCATTATCCCCACTGCCCGGAGGATAGGAGGAATTAAACAAAAATACTCTACGAACCATCCCCATGGACCCTCGGGCACGCCTACAAAATGTGAGCCCCATACACACAAAACTGACGGAAATATGAGGGAAAATACACACACAAAGCCAAATTATTGCGACGATGTCCAAAACGCAAACTACGAATTACATTTGTGCGTTTCAAGTCAGCATCACCAACGATTGAAGCCAGCCAAGAAAGAATGTCTGCCTTGAACATGACGCCAATCAAAGGTCTGATTAAGGTGCATGCCCTCGAGCCATTCATGGAACCTATTTGCCAGGGAAACATCATTGTACGATACTTGCTGCTAGGAAAACGAACAGTATCATCTGGGCTGCTCTGGGTGGCAGGCGATTGGCGACCACGTAAAGGTAACGTTGAGGAGGCAGCTGAGAACCTCGTGAACAGGGTTACCGATGGGTATCTTGGCCGACACACGGGTCGGAGAGACATGGGACAGAACGGGAGAGACGGTGGAGAGGAAGGGGTAGATAGCGAACAGAACGGGAAGGCAACCGACATAACGGGACAGGACAGGAGGGACAAGGAACAGGGCAACAATGTGGGATTGGGGAATAAGGCTACGTGGCAGCGGTCTACGAGGGTCGTGGTACATTGGCCTAATACAGGAACACAACAAGGAGGAAAATGTGCTCATGCGTCGGAGAACAATAATACATGTCAGAGGGCGATTGGCGATGAAACGTGGATTATCATAGTGATGACGTATTGAACGTTATCGAATCACCTACCGAGGGTACATTATGACTAGGCATTACTGGTTTTATTTGAACCCCTATTGAATGAAATCATGTCCGGTATTCGTAAGACTGATGAGGAGATCATCTTACTCTTTATCAATGCACTGCGAAGAACATACCGGGACTTAGTGATCCGCATTTCTTTTCTCAAACACCACAACATGTCTATTTTATGGTAATCAAATATGAAAATGACACGACCAATTATATTTTTCATGGTTGGAAACTCGATGTGTCGACGTTTCATGGGATTCGGCCATATATGCAAATTTAACCCCACAATTTCGATATTTACATATAATATCTCGAAAACTGCTTAACCGATTTTCATGAAGTTTTCTGTGACCAAATAACCAGTGAAAATGTGAAAATTTTTAAAGCAATTTTTTAGATATCGCATTATATATAGATACTGAAATGTTGAGGGTTCAATTTGTGTATATGTACAATGGTAAAGTTTGTGTCGCGTGAGCGATCACTTCCTCTCAACGGATTGCTCTGACATTTTAACACAATCGTTCTCTCATCAAACCGCACATTTTAAGCACATAACCCAAGTTGTTTGAAGAATTGTTGGACACTAATATATTTATAAATCTATTTAAATTTTCTATTTAAATCAGTATCTCTGGGTAGTTACAATGTTACTATAATGTAGCTAGTGTTTCTCTGTTACGCAATGTATATACGTTTTCTGTTCATAAACACCTCTATAGGGTGCGGCCAATGTGTAGGTATAATTATTATCTTTACGATTACATAGAAAACACAAACATTCAACGGTTGTAATTTCCGCTACAGCCTTTTTGAAACTGTGCCCCTCACCCCCTGGGGGCCCGTGGGGGTGGTTCCCCATCCGAACCCCTGGGGGCCCGTGGGGGTGGTTCCCTATCCGAACCGCCTGGGGCCCGTGGGGGTGGTTCCCCATCCGAACCCCCTGGGGGCCAATGGTGGTGGTTCCCCATCCGAACCCCTATATCCGTCGAAAGAGGCCTTTGGGTCACCTTGCAAAGTGTCGTCCGATTTGGCACCCGAATGCGGCAGTGCATCAAACACTACAGACGGACAAACGGACAGACAGACAGGCAGGCAGGCAGGCAGGCAGGCAGGCAGGCAGGCAGGCAGGCAGGCAGGCAGGCAGGCAGGCAGGCAGGCAGGCAGGCAGGCAGGCAGGCAGACAGACAGACAGATAGACAGACAGACACTTTGTTTGATATACGTATATATATATATATATATATATATATATATATATATATATATATATATATATATATATATATATATATATATATATATATATATATATATATATATATATATATATATATATATATATATATATATATATATATATATATATATATATATATATATATATATATATATATATGCGTGCGTGTGTGCGCGTGCGTGCCTGCGTGCGTGCGTGCGTGCGTGCGTGCGTGCGTACCGGTAAAACTGGATTGCACAACACTGGCTTAAACGTTAATCCAAGCCTTATTAAAACACAGTTTGACGCACGCACGCACGCACGCACGCACGCACGCACGCACTCACGCACGCACGCGCGTGCACTATAATCAGGCTTGGGTTCAAGCGATTGTTACATGTCTATGAATATCGACGTATTTCCAAAGTGACTGCTTCATCCGGAATATTGGTTCAAAACACTATCGTAGTGTTATGAACGGGGGAGTGTTTAGCTGACATACTCAATTTCTTACATTCTTGGTTATCGGTAGTTAGTCGACAACAGTAAAAAAAATTGTTTCCGGTTGATGTCACGGAAGTGACAAAATAACAAGAGAATTCAACTGATTGCGTAATTCGCCTTCGTTGATAGCAGTATCATGCTTGAAATAATTTGGACCCACTGACCTTAGGGGGGCGGGCAACACCCCGCGTGCTATTTGAGATTGCATATTATGGCCGCAGTGACCAGCTAATTACCGTCGATATTCTTAGCTTCACAAACCACGATGGTCTGGTGGGGATAAAACTCATCCGACGTAATTGTTGCTATAATAGGAGCTTTGTAGACAGACGTCCGTGCTACGTAACAGTGAAGATGACGTTAATGCTAGTATTGTAAATGGTAGGATGGGGCAAAACTTGCCTAATCTAATTGATGCACGCACGGGGATTCGAATCAGGATTCTCTCGTTTGACAGACCGATGTTCTAAACATCACGTCACCACGCCCCACAGTGAATGCTAAAACTGCCAAATTTGTCAGTGAATAAACTTTGTATCATGACTAGGTCATAGTGAAAAAAAATTAAAATTGGTTCAGTAATTTTCGAGATATCGCATTATATATCGATATTGAAATGTTGAGGGTTAAATTTGTGTATAATTATGTACAATGGTAAACGTTGTCGTGTGAGCGGTTAATTCCGCTCAACGGATTGCTCTGACATTTTAACACAGTCGTTTTCTCATCAAGCCTCACATTTTTAGCTCACAACCCAGGTTGTTTGAAGAATTTGTTGGACACTAATATATTTACAAATGTACGTACGTGGCACGGGGGGGGGCAAAATTCACCTGATGTAATTGTTGAACGCACGGGGAATCGAACCCGGATTCTTTCGATTGAGAGTCTGATTTTCAAACCGCTACGCCGCCACCGTGCCGCACAGCGTGCGTGCATGCGTGCATGCGAGCATGCGTGCGTGCGTGCATGCGTGCGTGCGTGCATGCGTGCGTGCGTGCGTGCGTGCGTGCGTGCGGGTGGGTATGGTTGTAGGCATGCATGGTAAATACATACACATATACCGATGAATAGATTCACGTGTTAACGTGTACATCATTATACATGTACGTAGATGCAAATGATTCGGATGGATGGATGTACGTGAATTCAGGGAGTTTTTTACCAACAGATTTTACTGTTTCTGACAGTAACTATGTCACACTCTAATTTTGATTACACTAGTTCCATGTCACACTTTGTTTTCTAATTTGCTTGTGGATGTCTCATAATAGGATGGATGGATGTAGGTGAATTTACGGAGTTTTTTATGAACTGATTTTACCATTTCCGACAGTCAACATGTCACACTCTAATTTTAATTATATTAGTTCCATGTCACATGCTGCTGTCTAATTTGTTTGTGGTTGTCTCATAAAGCAGTGCATGAGATAAATGTACCGACATTATGATCAGGACACGTGTCCTGTAACCCACATATCTTACTTATAAAAAGTAAGCGACAGTTCTCTATTATCGACAGAGGAATGCCACACACCGTTAATTTGACTTGTTGAAGCATCGATTAAACAGCACAGTCGCCATACAGCCTACCAGATGGGTTGCAACGGCAGGGGTGTGTCTATGATCTGCAAGAGAAGCTAGCTTATTCACCCATGAGCTTACCATCAATAAAATGAAATAAAAAATAAGCCCAATCCCCTATCCTAAATATGCCACTGGGCAAAAATGGTCCATTCTCTCGAATGAATCTAAACTAACTTACTCAACCGTCCCTCACTGTCGATCCACAGTCAATTTCTTGAAGATAAATGTCCTGTTGGAAATAGCCACGTAATAGATGACTGGCACCGTGTCGACAACAGCAGTTAGTACACCACCCAATGTTCAGCTTTACACCGTTGCAGTATGGCAAAGTTGGAATTACTGATCAAAGAAATTAATATTTGCAACGGGGACATTCAGTCTTAGAGTAAAGGTCGTAAAGGAGCTGGCTGTATGTGTTTATATGTACACATGGAAGTGAGTGTACGCCGTTCGCTTGTATACCTGCTTTTATGTACGGACACATTCGAGCGAACGCATAAACAGTCTTGTCAGTTCGACCAAAAAGCGCACTTCGTTCTTGCTCATACGGACGTGTTGCTGATGGCAGACATTGTTCTCAATGACATCTTACACGTATGCTTCACGATAGCATTTCCAGCCTGAGGGTCCTGCTTCAACCACGACTTGCGATCTGAAGTCATCACGAACAGTAGCGTTCAGCGGTTGATACGCGTCTTCATCTTCGCATATCCCATAACCGTGGGTTTTCGCTTCGGCCTCCTGGTGATCCAACAATATGTATCCACTTTGCCGGTCCATTGCTGCCAACTGCGTTTCATGTAAGTCAAATCCAACGACTATTTGAACAGTGAACGCCGTGAAGTGGCTCAGCTTGCGTCTTCTTGCTGCAGGCAAGATATCTTCATATTGTCCGATGTTGTGGCTGACAATATTGCTGATTTCCTCATTCGTGTCATGATCCATGTATGGGATGAGCAAAATGTTATGGTAGCGTTCCATTTTATTTTAGGCCCTGCTGTTAGAGTCCATGTTTAGAGACATACCATGCTCATTAAATACACCTAACGTTTGAGCCAATGGCTGCACAGGAAATTGTTATGAACGTAGTATCTCGACCAAGACAATAATACTGAAATGATGTCATTCACTCGGATGCACACAATGGTCAACGATTAGCACAACGTGGATCATGCTGAAGGAAACGAAGATATCTGTGTGGGTGGGCATTGTGGATTTAGTTGGTATGTAATGTGTTGCGCCACTACACCACTGCGGCACTACACCACTGCGCCACTACACCACTGCGGCACTACACCACTGCGGCACTACATCACTGCGGCACTACACCATTGCGGCACTGCTGGTAACATCGTAAACTACTAGATGACTAAGCTGGCCTTTCCCTTACGCCCCCCCTTGCGACATCTTAGATACGCGACTGACATAACCGATTTTCAAGGCGATTCGAAACATATACTCAACCTTTCTCCGTGTATTATGTCAGGCTTTGACGGAGTTGCTTCATTCTATTGTCAGCGAACTACCTTTGTGAAAAAGCACGAAGAGGAAATAAACGTTTAGCTAGATTTTATTTATGGAACCACTCAGCGCGTGTATGAATCATGTTGTATGAGACACTACCGATGATGAAACACGATTATCACTTTGGTTGCTGAATCGATGCAATGCTAACATAGTCTTACACTCTGACCCAATGCGAAGCTATAGAGGATCCGCGTTTGATTATTTTGGTGAATTCTAATGTTACGTTTTCCTACGGTGATCTTATACATCTTATATGATCTTATATGATCTTGTACATCTAATATGATCTTATATGATCTTATACATCTTATATGATCTTATACATCTTATATGATCTTATACATCTTTGCGCTGATCGACGGAATAAATATGTATTTATTATGCTATATTAATATTATTATAGTGTCTTTACTCAAACGTGTAAATTGACATATACCCTGGACCGTATATTCGTTCAATGGCGCGTACAGTCATTGCAAAATCTATTAGAGTTCGTGCAAACACCTGCCGGTCGCCTGTTGATGCAAACACTTGCCGGTCGCCTGTTGGTGCAAACACTTGCCGGTCGCCTGTTGGTGCAAACACTTGCCGGTCGCCTGTTGGTGCAAACACTTGGTGCAAACACTTGCCGGTCGCCTGTGACTGTTGGAAATATCGCAAATGGAAAAGAAAAAATCCACGGATCGTATACAGGAGCAGCACGTACAATATCCTGACGCATACCGCCTCGAATTCTAGTATTTTGTTATATGAACACCTGATCGTTTCGTTCCAGGATCGCGTAGACAACTTTCTCAGGCATATCATCAGTCGTACATTGATAGGCACCGTGTATATTATCTGCGTTTTTTTTCTGAAGCCGTTGGTCACTTCTACCCGGTGTCTATGCCAGGGGAAGTAAACCACGCGCGATGAATGTGTAACCTGTCGTGTCGTGCAGTGCCATAATGCCCCAGAATGGGATATGCAATACATCTGAAAAAAAGAAAAGAACAAAACAACAGTGCTATCCCACGTCAGCGTGGTACAGCGTTATCTAGGCCAGAGTCCAGCTACACCAACAGTGGGTGATTGATGCCTCACATTGCCCTTGTGTGGCATAGGTTTAACTGACGCTCACTGTGGCTTAAAGGCACTGTAATGCAACGCTATAATATATATCTATGTCGAGAGGAAATTGCAAATACGAATATGATTGATTAAATCAATCTGAAATAAGGACTTTCATGTTTAAAACCATCACCTTTTGTTGATCCCGGAGACAAATCTCAACCACATTTATGTGACGGCACGTAGATCCTTTCGGACCACCCATCTATGCACAAATTATTTTTGCACTAACGAGATCTTGACATATTAATAAACTAGAATTAGCACACACAGCCACACATTGATCACAGCCGATGTGCGAATGTTGGGGGTGGGGATGCGGCGGGGGTTTTGTGCTCCACGACATTTCTTTTTATTCGATTTGGTTTGATTGAGACGCAGTAGGCGCGATTTTTTATGAAACTGGTACTAAGCTAAACACACGGCGCAGCGCCATCACTGTCTGCTGCTGTTGTCATGCTATTTTATATCCAATCACAGTTAGCCCTTCTCAGCAATTAACCCAGTTTCACTACTGTCTATTCTGATCGTGCTTTATTGACAATCAAATTGGTGGTCAGTCTTGTTCGTTAGCCGGTGTTTACCTTCAAGTTTATCTCCATTCACAGAAATTACAGATAGGCAGATCATCCTGTTAAATGATATCATCTTTCCCAGTACTCAATATTATTTATAAGACGGTGTCAGTATCAAACATAATTCGGTTAATATAAATTACATATTAATATTATATCCAGCAATGCGAACCACTTCGTTGCTTACCACAAGAAAGCAAAAGTAGTTTTTGCTTTACATTTCATCAAAAACTCTTCCTTTCTAGATAGTGTCGGTAGGAAACCGGTTGTTCGCAAGCCTGGTAATCGTATAATTCAGATGATCCCGACGACCACTGTTATGTTGTGTTTATTTGCATATCTGATTTCCTCTACAAAGGATACTGGTTTCAATTAACCGCCTGATCGAATCCATCCACCCACATCATAATGAAATTAGATCTACAACCTAGTTTCAGTCCATTCCAGAAAACAAGTCGACCTCGCGTTCTGCGAAAGGATGCGTTTCAAAGCGCTCAGGCAATAACATAAACGCAGACGTTAAGATAGACACAGTTTCTACAATTAACCGTTGAGAAAAAAGACTTGTAAACGTGCCTCTGTTTTCAGTAATGTTGTTGTTAATTCGTAATCGTACTAAAATGTAAATGGGCCCACCTTCGTTTCGCGAGTTTCTCACTACTGTCATCAATAATTCACAACAGTGCAGAGATACGCAGGAAAGTAACCTCGATACGGTTAATGTTAATGCTGTACATTTGAAATATTTTTTTGTATACGGCGACAGTAACAATGCCTTGTCGAACAATCATTGAATCATTTTATCCAAATAACACTAATTAAAAAACGGGCAACGTTTTTTGGCTTATAGAGGCGTTTGCCTGTCCATAAGTTGTTTGTGAACAATTTACGTAAACATCTGCATCCAATTATCATTAAATGCCGGGAATACGTAAATTCAATCAAAGAACTCCAACATTCCTTTTTTAGAACTAATTCGTTTCCCTTGCATGAACGCAAGAGACCTATGCGAATAGGTGAATAGTAAGTGTGATCTAAAGTAAAAGCCCACCAGACACATTTGCATTGATTCGGCAGCGGCGACGATACTCTACTTGAATCTGGAATTGACAGAGTTGCACTGCAGGCAGAAACTAAATATAGTAACTATTATGCGGATTAATCCGGGTCCACTTGTACGTATTTGTCGACACCTGCTTTGGCGTTCAGTGCCAGCTAATCGTGGCTTGATTTTAACGATGTTTCCGTGAGTTCGTTACCCTCACATACGCCTATACAGGTTTAAAACGAGAGGGGGTATAATTGCCGAGAGGGGGGGACGCAATATCACACGACACCTTTGAAAGTGTGGAAATCACATACTTTGTATTGAATTACTCAGAGGATGTTAGATCATCACATAATCAACATACTTTATGTAAGTCCAGCATAGACGCGTCCCGGTTTTATGCAACAAAAATAAACCGTTTAGCGTTGACAACATTTTGTCTTCGAAAAATCATGCACTGACCATATTGCCACATCGAAAATAATCACAGACCAGTCAGTTGAGTGGCAGTCACATCTCTATATTAATTTAATAGATTTCGAGAAAACTGTTGGTAGTGGACGTTATTTAGATGCTGATGCATCATCACGGAATGAATCCCAGCAACATTTGGAACACTAATCCAGCGGATTATGAAGACTACACCTGCCATGTTATACATAATGGAAAACGATCTGATACACTTATACTTGAAGCAAAGATTAGCAAAAATGCAGTATATTTCTATTAGGCAGTGCAAAAGTGGCATCCAATGGACATTCACTGTGATCTTGACTTTGCAGATGACATCTGCCTATTATCACATTCACACAAACATATGCAAAAGAAGAACAGCCGAATTAACATAAGAAGAAGCCTGAGAATAAATATACAGACGGCAAAATGATGATGAACAATGCGCAAGTATAATTTAAAGTACAGCTGAAAGAGAAATTAAAATATATAGAAGAGGGCAAAACACGTCCCTATCTGGGCAGCGTAGTGACAGCCAATGGATGAACAGATGAAGATATAAAAAAACAGGATTGGAAAGGCCAGACATGCATTCATCACCTTAAAGGCAGTGTGGAATACACAATCCTTCTCAGTCAGAAACAACATCAGAATATTCAACACCAATGTGAAATGTGCGTTGCTCTATGGCTCTGAGACACCAAGGCAACAACCAGAACACTGTAAACATTCATAAACAAATGTTTCAGATATATTTCCAGCATTAAATGGCAAGACACGATAACAGACACAGAGCTCGCGTGGAGGGCAGGACTACACATCATCAGGAAGGAGGTTGAAAAAAGGAATTGGACATGGACATGACACACCCTTCGGAAACCAACCACCAATATCACAATGCATGCCCTAGAATGGACTCCCAAGAAAAAAGGCAGACTAACAAATATTGGAGGAGGTCAGACAGGAACTGAACACATGTACAGCCCCGTCCGGCAAGTTTCTCAGATCCCACATTCCTACAGGCATGACGATAACATATATACATCAAGAAGTCGTCATGAACATGTAATGCAAAGAATACAGACATTCCACCACGAATACACAAATTTAATTACAAACAAGTGGGGCCATTTCGCCACAAGGTCACACACAAACCTGTGACCACCCCACCACGACCTATCAAAACCATAAATGTCTGTTTTACGCAGGAAGGCGTCAAATGTGTCAATGTAGGGGCTTAATGATAAAATAAACATCAAAACTATTGCTTTATAATCGAATTTATTTACGATCGAAAAATAGTATTATTGACGAACAAACAAGATTTAACAAGATTTGCCATCCAAGCCAAAGGCCCAGATGGCAAGTGGACAAGGAAGCCATTGGCTTATCGAGAGTCCAACAATGTTCATCTACTTATAACCCGCCCTCCTGAGATATGTGTCAACCTTGTTTTTAAACATATTCACGCTAAAACGAACAACAATGGAAAATCAAATGTGTATTTGAAAAGCAACATTTTAGAATTTGGGAGTTTCCTTAAATGTGACAACTAACCGTTGAAAATTGCAAGTTTCTAGACCGGATGCTTACACAGACATCTAAACAATAAATGGAACGAATTCATCACAAAGATGAAGTCCTCAAAAGAGCAAATGCAGACCCAATCAAGTCAACAATAGTGAAAAGAAAATGGATATAGTTGTGCCATGTCCTTAGAATATCGACAAAAAGAACACCGAAGTAGGAGTGTTACTGGAAACCATCTGGAAAACGGAAAAGGACGTCTAAAAGAAAGGTACAAACGAACCATCGCAAGAGAGGCACAAATCCAGAACAGAAGACACATAAAGAATGGTTGAAGAATGCCTCTCCGTGCACTCAGGGAGTAAGCTTCGCCTACTGAAGGAATTGAAACGTATTTGTGTCTGCAATTACATTTCCTTGAAAACGTTGAATCTCTGTCCAATTCACTGCAGAATGAGGATCGTCTTATATTACATTCAGCGTTATCAACTGTTGGGATGTGAACACCCTAGTCATGGTTTGTTTCCTGAAACCTTCAGTTGCTGGAAAGATATATTTGAAAGCAGTTGTTGTCTGTGTAGAAGTGGGCAAGCCATTTGTGTCAACCTCGTTTATGCATGCATTAAATAAACTCGAATCTGCTGCACAGAATGGAGCTGTGAACGTTCTAACACGTTTCTACAAAATGGAAAGGAAGCTTATCAAATGCCTAGTCGTCTGCATCGACTACTAGGCGCGATGTTGAAGCAGACACTTATGTACAGAAAATATCACATAAGGCGAGGAAATAGACACATTGCCAAGTGGAATGTATGTCAAGCCAGATATATTTGACATGATTGGCACATACTTGAGCTGTTTGCGAAATGTTGGATATCATGCACATGGTGAAGTTGCACACAGAAGGTCAACATTGAAGCAAACAAAAGGCTGCTAGAAAATGACACCAAAGACATATGCGAAATACCAGTAGTTCAATGCCTCGGGGACGTTGCCACTAAAAATGGAAGCTTCACATAAGAACCTCGAAAAAGGTGGAAAGTTAGTGATTGATTCCAATCGCAGGGAAGAAGTCAACTGCACAATGATCTTCTCACTGAGCGGAACTGCCATGTAACAACCTTCTTAGAATTACGAACCACCAAGTGAATCTATAATCTATGAACTAAACAAATGCTGTAGTCCTAACTGTCGAGCTAATGTTTACCTATCATCGTTTAAATAATACCTTGTTAACTATTTTAGTTTTGAGTTACTAAAATAATAATAATAATAATAATGTTTTTTTACTTCTGACAATCAATCAGTATATCCATATAAAATAATAAATACATAGATTAAAAACAGTACATTTAAAAATTATACAAAGCTAAAATCCATTGATATAATTATTAAATAACTGCATATTTTTTAACCGTTTATCAGTATTGAACTGGTGGTAATTATGTATGAATTATTTTCAAAGGCTTACGACCTTCACGGCGCAAATCGTGACTTTCAAGAATCAATTAATTTTGCAAAACTTACCCAATCACCAAGTACTTAATTCAAGACGTTAACTGGGTTATAAAGACATATGTGAAAAATGTGTTATGCCCTTTTCAGTTGTAGACCTACATAGAGTCGTTTTTGTAGACAACCTTCCTTGCGTTGGGTGGAAGTTGCCTTCACTATGGCGTTGGTCACATCCCACGCGGGACCTATAGGGATTAGGTTTGGGTTAGATTTAGGGTTTGGGTTAGGGTTAAGGTTATGGAATCCTAACTGGTTGATTGAGCTAAACTTTTCGGTGAATAAACATTGTCTGATGAATAGGTCACATTGAAGCTTTTATGAAAATCGGATAGTAATTTTCGTGATATTGCATTGTGTATAGATATTGAAATTTCTGGGTGAAATTTAAATGACTATTATATGTATTATGGTATACTTTGTGTTATATGAGCAGTCACTTCCTCTCAACGGATTGCTATGAAATTTTAGCACACATGTCTTTTAATCTAACTTAACATTTTAGCATATGCATGGCTGTTTAAAGAATTTGTTTGGAATTTGGAACACACACGCACACGCACGCACGCACGCACGCACGCACGCACGCACGCACGCACGCACACACACAGCGCAAAAGCACTTTGCTGGCTTTCTTAACATTGGAGCAAACACCGCTTCTATTGCTTGTTATGTCAACATCCGTGTTCTTTGTGATCGTCCTCTTCGACATGAATACTTGCCGAATGTGCTTGCATGTGAGTCCGCGTGTATCTTTGTCGTACACACCCACACGACGCTAATAGGCTCAGTGTTCGTGCTCGATGTGGCAGTGGGCGAACACAATGATGAAATACTACCACGCTACCATTTCCAACCTTGTTTGTTTGACACATTCTATACACAGCTGCAAGAGCCAGCTGCGAATATTGCACACTTGGGAAATTATACGAATTTACTAAATCATGCGAGAGCACTGTTTATCGAAAGCGGCCGTCTGTTCGCTAATGTTTACAGACAACGGCGAATGTTGACCAGGATGGTCAAGGCAATCATGTCGTAATCCTAGTCATCCTAGACCCGCCGTAGGATACAACCAACCGCTCCCGCAAGACAGACTTTTGAGGGGGTGTGGCAGGGGTCTCAACCTCCATTCTCCCACCTGTTTTGGGGGCCAATCTCCCACCTGTTTGCGGGGCCAACCTCCCACCTCCCACCTGTTTGCGGGACCAGCCTCCCACCACTTTTCATAGTTTACCTCCCACCACCCACCAATTTCTGAGCTCAACTTCCCACCGTCCACCATTTTAAAGGTTTACCTCCCACTTCCTCCCCAACCCATTCTTCTGTCTCCGTTGTGAGAGCGTCGGCCATTATAAAAGGCATATTTAACCAAATTAAAACAATATCGCCGATCCAGATGTCATCTGGACACCAATGTCTAACAAGGATTATAACAGAGTTGCCACCTAAAGCCACAAGCCCCAGATGGCAAGTGGACAAGGAAACCATTGGTTTATCGAGAGTTCAACAATCTGTTATCTATGTATAGCCCGCCCTCCTGAGATATATGCCAATTATTTTATAACATATTCACACTACTAGCGTTAAGGCAATCATTAAATAATTTGTTCCATTCATGTATCGTCCTCTGCCAGAATGAGGGCGCGTGTGGCAGGGGTTTTAATCTCCGATGTCCCACCTAGTTTGGGGCTAACCCCCATCTCCCACCTTTTTGGGGGACCAGCCTCCCACCATTTTGAGAGTCAACATTCATCTCTCGTCAATCCCACCTCCCACCGTTTTTAGGATCAACCTCCCACTTTCTGCCCCCCCCCCCCTCCATCATGAGTACTTTCTTATAATCAACTTACATTATTCCTTAACAAATGCTGTTTGGTGCCCTTAAGTTCTACTTCCTGTTGCTGGCCAATCGATAGTTCCACCATTGGTCATCTATGAATGTATGACATGTATATGTCAAAAACCTGTCAAACATGTGTTATGTACATTTATTATGCTAGCATTTACATCAGAAGAAAACATTAATTTGAAAGGTATTCCCGCAGGTGAACTTTAGATTTGCATCCAAATAAATATGCTCGGCTGCGCTTAATGATCACCATTATTCCGTTGATCATTCAGATATGGTCTTCTAGTTAGCAACAGCTGATACTGATATGCGCTGCCTATTCAATGCAGGTGCCAACGTGTAACTTGTTGGTGAGTGACCATTACTATTGTTTGTAAAGATTAGCATTACTGATGCTGTTTTCTATGCGGGTGTCTTCCTTTGCTACCAACTGTCCTTGTTCACACACCATGGGCATTACTGATGCTGTTTTCTATGCGGGTGTCTTCCTTTGCTACCAACTGTCCTTGTTCACACACCATGGGCGTTACTGAAGCTGTTTTCTATGCGGGTGTCTTCCTTTGCTACCAACTGTCCTTGTTCACACACCATGGGCGTTACTGAAGCTGTTTTCTATGCGGGTGTCTTTCTTTGCCACCAACTGTCCTTGTTCACACACCATGGGCGTTACTGATGCTGTTTTCTATGCGGGTGTCTTCCTTTGCTACCAACTGTCTTTGTTCACACACATGGGCGTTACTGAAGCTGTTTTCTATGCGGGTGTCTTCCTTTGCCACCAACTGTCCTTGTTCACACACCATGGGTGTTACTGAAGCTGTTTTTTATGCGGGTGTCTTCCTTTGCTACCAACTGTCCTTGTTCACACACCATGGGCGAACGCTGACGCATGCAGCCACATAAGACGTTGCAAAAAGCGGAAGGCTTTTATAGTGAGAACGCATTTTAATAACCAGAGCATAATTAAGAAGTCGCCACTATAATTTGGCTCAGCAATATACAATAGCCCACTCCGTCGATAGTTTACCAAAATGGTACATCACCTTCTGTTAGTGGAGAACCGTAAGCTGTAAAGGTGACCGCAGACAATGCACATGTACACTGGCCTGCATCCATGATCACTTACTTATTTTGGTCGAGTGAGTTCCACGAATTACAATGACCGTCCGTGCGTTTCTATCTCGCATTGCGGTCTTGGTTTCCTCCTTTTTCAAGCCTTTGTCACTGATATTTTTTTTCTTCGTGTACCGGGTACAATTCAACCCTCTCTCCAGTGCTTACAGACTCGGTGTGTGTGCACACGTGCTAAACCTAAAGTGCTGTAAGAGAAAAGTAATAAAATAATAAAAAAATCGAAAGAAAAAAGACGATAGTGTGCGTGCAGTACTGCAGTTTGAGGAGAGGAAGCATTGATAGCGTCAAAGATGCAATATGAATTAATGTTGCAAGCTGGAGATCCTCTGTCTGAAGATCTCCAAACTTGGCTCTGTAGCTGCGTTGGCTGACAGGTTGTTGCGTTGGCTTGCAGGTTGTTGCGTTGGCTGGCAGGTTGTTGCGTTGGCTGGCAGGTTGTTCCACTTGGCTGGCAGGTTGTTCCACTTGGCTGGCAGGCTGTTCCACTTGGCTGGCAGGTTGTTCCACTTGGCCGGCAGGTTGTTCCACTTGGCTGGCAGGTTGTTCCACTTGACCGGCAGGTTGTTCCACTTGGCTGGCAGGTTGTTCCACTTGGCCGGCAGGTTGTTCCACTTGGCTGGCAGGTTGTTCCACTTGGCTGGCCTGGCAGGTTGTTCCACTTGGCTGGCAGGTTGTTCCACTTGGCCGGCAGGTTGTTCCACTTGGCTGGCAGGTTGTTCCACTTGGCCGGCAGGTTGTTCCACTTGGCTGGCAGGTTGTTCCACTTGGCTGGCAGGTTGTTCCACTTGGCCGGCAGGTTGTTCCACTTGGCTGGCAGGTTGTTCCACTTGGTTGGCAGGTTGTTCCACTTGGCCGGCAGGTTGTTCCACTTGGCCGGCAGGTTGTTCCACTTGGCCGGCAGGTTGTTCCACTTGGCTGGCAGGTTGTTCCACTTGGCTGGCAGGTTGTTCCACTTGGCTGGCAGGTTGTTCCACTTGGCTGGCAGGTTGTTCCACTTGGCTGGCAGGTTGTTCCACTTGGCTGGCAGGTTGTTCCACTTGGCTGGCAGGTTGTTCCACTTGGCTGTTGTACGGATTAAGAAGCTGAACTTGATGACTTGCTTAGTGATTAGAGGGAGTTGAAAAATTGCGTGTGTTGAGAGGGTCTCGCAACGGTTATAAGTTTGGGGATGAGGTCCAGGGCGACTATGCCATGTAAGGTCTTATAAAGCATGACAAGGCGGCTGTCGGTTCTCCTTTGTTGGAGGCTGCTCCAGTTTGGGTGGTTGAGCATGGTGACGGCACTGACTTCACGACTGTAGTTGTTGAAGACATATCGTTCTGGCCGTATTTGGACCATCTCTATTTTGATTTTGTATGTATGTGTGTAGGGGTCCCATGTGGAAGCGGCATACTCCAGTTGGGATTTAACTAAGGTGAAATAAGCAATGGTTATTAAGTGTTCCTGGCCAACTTGGGGATTTCTTCGTAGGAAAGCTAAATAAGCATTTCCTTTTTTGTGACACAATCAATATGTTCATTCCAGGACAGTGTTTTTTTTTATAAATCAAGAGATGTGGGTGTAATTTCGCCCCTGGAGATGTGGATGTGGTTTAGTCCGTGGCGATGTGGGTGTAGCTTCACCCCAGTATATGTGGGTGTAGTTTCACCCCTGGATACGTGAGTGTAGTTTCACCCCTGGATATGTGGGTAGAGCTTCACCCCTCGATATGTGGGTGTAGTTTCACCCCTGGATATGTGGGTGTAGCTTCGCCCCTGGAGAAGTGGGTGTAGCTTCTCCACTGTAGATGTTGATGTAACTCTGTCCATATATGTGTAGATGTAGCTTCTACGTCCACTACCGCAGCACTGCTATCCTTGTAATGGTGGTGGCTAACAACATTTGATATCAAATTAATATAAGTGGTGAGATATAGGCCAGATTTCCGGAGAGCCGAGGTACTGCGACAGCCGTCAGTGCAAGGTGTGCCGTAGTCGTTAATCATGTGGAACAAGGGCGACATTCATCGTGTGTTCGCCCGGCGATCGACGCCAGCGGTGATCAGAGTCGACGCGGAATGAGAGGTGGCAGAAATTGACAAATGATTGCGTTTAATGGCGCGTCACGCCAACTGCGCCACGACGGCGCTAACTACGCGCCGACATACGGTTGACGAGAATGAGCGAAACACAGCCAATTATCGCCCATCTGTATGAGCGACATGCCGCATCTGGCATTGCGACGGACTCGATTCCGGTCTCTCCCGAGCGAGTTCCGCTTTATGACGTGTCACTTCCCTTCTACGTTGTTTGTTGACGCGATTTGCAAGATTGGCGACGAAGGTTTACGAGCGCTCGCGTGGCTATTAATCAACGCAATTCTTCAAATTGCGTTTAGGAGGTCCCGTGGGACAGAACTGGAGACGGCGATGCATACTGTGTATTTAGTGCTTTCGGGTGTTTATGCCGGTTTGCTATGCTGAGGGGTTTGTAATCGTAGCTGCTATTATAGAATGTTGACTATTGGGATAATTAATAAATTAAAGCGCATCCTACCTTGCAACATTTTAGCATCAGCAACTGGTAATGAACTAATATCTTCTTTTGTAAACACTGAACTGAAGTAACCATTTAGGTCTTCCGCCATTAAAAACCCCTGTGATATTATTATTTCCAGCACTGTCTTCTAGAGGTCCAACCTTGTCTTGTACGTTTTGTTTACTCCTGACATATGCATAAAAACTCTTGCTGTCAGTTTTTATGTTACATGCCAGTTTTTGCTCATAGCTTCTTTTAGATTGTCTGATTTCAGTTGTAGCTGCATTAAGTGCCTCTTTGTATTTTGCATAGTCTTCTTCCTTTCTGGTACGCCTATAAACCCTCCACATAGTTTGTTTTAGCATTATTTTTCTAATTGCCTCTTTTGACAAGTGTTTCTTTCTACACCGTTTTCCTTGTTTTCGGAAGGGAACAAATTTATCAATGATACTCTCAATTTCATATTTTAGAATATTCCAACATTCAATTGCAGTCTTATTCATCAGCATGTTATTCCAATCTAGCTGTGCTAAGTATTTTCTCATATCTTTGTACTTACCTTTGTGGAAGTTTCTCTTGTACGTTTTCTTATTTTTACTTTCTGATTTTACATTGATGTCAAAATGTATTTGATTATGGTCACTATTACCCAATGGTTCAAATATTTTTACATTGTCCACTAATTCTTTTTGTGATGACAAAACTATATCTAATACATTTTCTCCCCTGGTTTGTTCTAGTACGTGCTGAGTAAGAAAGCTATCCTGGATTAAACATAGAAATTGTTGATCCTCAATCCCTGTGCTCTCTAGAGAATTCCATTGTATGTGTCCATGGTTAAAATCTCCCATTATGATACATTCCCCTTTACTAACTTCCTTTATAGCGTTTTTTATTTTTGTGTTGTCCTCTTCGTTTATGTTTGGACTTCGGTAAACTAATCCAATAGTTAATTTTGAATTTCCTGAAACAATTTTGCACCAAATAGCGTCATCGCAATCTGCTTCCCTTTCTAGTTTTATTTCATAAGCCTGAATAGATTGTTTAACATATAAAATAACTCCCACGCCCCTTCTTCCTATTCGATCTTTCCTAAACATTACGTATCCTGTCAGTCCTAATTCAGCATCTGTTATATCTATGTTGGCCCATGATTCAGTTATACCAATTATGTGAGGGTCAATATCTTCTACCATAATGTTTAATTCGTTTTTCTTATTTACTATGCTCCTTGCATTTAAACATACGCATCTATAACCTTTTTCAGAGATGTTTTTCGGATGATTTGATATTGGTTTATCTGTGCTAGTGGCCTCTTGTTCTGCTTGAGACACCTCTAGGTAACCCCCCCTGCACTTCTAGTTTAAAGAATGTTTACTTCCAAAAATATTTGTCATTGTACCCAAGTCGCTATCTACTGCTGCTGAAAGTTTGTCCGCGAATACTGCCGCCCCCTTTCCACTTAAATGAAGCCCATCCTTCATGTACATATCAGCCCTCCCAACAAAACTTCCCCATAAATCCACAAATCCAACTTCCTCTTCCCTACACAGCCTCTGGACTAACATGTTAATTGCCATCCCCCGACAATTTCGATATTTATGACCCCTCCTGCCCATTACAGGTAAAATCCCTGACAGTGTTACCTGCTCAACCCGCGTCTGTTTTAGTGTTCTGACCAACTGCCTATATTTCCTAACTATGGCAGTTGTACCCTCCCTCTCTACGTTATTTGTCCCTACATGTACTAAAACGGATCCACCCTTACCCGAGCCTACGATGTTTTTTACCCTCTCGGTTATCGCCTCTATTTTGGCTCCAGGCAAGCAGACCACCACATCATCTCCCTTGTTTAAGACTCTGTCGGTCTTCCTAACTATCGAATCCCCCACAAACACCCTCGCTCTCTTCCTCACCCCCTCTATCACTGCTTCAGAATAACTCTTCCTTTCGATCCCCTCCATCACATTCTGTCCTGACCCCTTCCCTTCCGTCTCCCCCACTCCCTTCTCCTTCCCTCCTGTCTCCCCTACTCCCCTCTCCTTCACTCCGGTTGTTTTCCCTCCCGTCTCCCCCACTCCCTTCTCCTTCCCTCCTGTCTCCGCTACTCCCCTCTCCTTCACCCCGGTTGTCTTCCCTCCCGTCTCCCCCACTCCCTTCTCCTTCCCTCCTGTCTCCCCTACTCCCCTCTCCTTCACCCCGGTTGTCTTCCCTCCCGTTCCTTTCCTTCCCGTCTCCTTACGTCCTGTCTCCCTATGACATGTCACCTTCCCTCCTCTCAGCTTCCTCCCAGGCTGAGGTGAGCTCTCCCTAGCATCTCTTGTGTCTTTCCCCACTTTATCGTCTACTGTTCCCTCACCGGAACTACTGGCACAACTCCCTGTTCCCTTCCCACCATTGCCACAACGAGCAGCCTCAGCTCTTCCAACTCCACCTCTAGTTCCTTCATCCTTGCGCATCCCCTACACTCAAAACTAAAACTATCTGCCTGGACCTCAGCCCAGGACTTCTCGCACCCAGACTTGACGAAATCTACCCAGTTACTACAACTGCCACAAATTAAGTGCCTTGTGGCCTTTAACTGCCGTTTGCACGGCGCCATCATGCAATTTAGTTTTAATTAGTTTGCTACGTTAGCCTTGAATAAGGCTGTTTTTGTGATCAAAAGAACACTTTAGGCTAAAAATCCTGCCACCTAGCGAATACGGAGAACACTGTGTAACAAAACAACGAAGTCAGTGTGTACTAATTTACGCTAAAATCCTGCTGTTAATTCCTTTTTACCGAAAACGTTGACTACCACTATGTCAGATATTACCTTATGTATGTAATTTAAGTAAATAAATCACTTTATCTTATATATATATATATATATATATATATATATATATATATATATATATATATATATATATATATTAGCTAATGTAAACGATAGGTCGATGCACGGGTTGAATGACCTGTAAACAAACTCCCTTTTATCACTCGTTGAGTTTGAATCCGGGAAAAAAAATACTACCTCTGTTAACAACAACGGTTTCTTAATATATGTCTACAAGAAGTTGGTGAACAATATATGTATAATACTAATACTTATTCTAACCAATATTCACTGTTACTGACTATTCACTATGTTATCTAAATTTTCGAATTGTAAACACCCCTATTAACGCTCGCTGAATTCCCTGACAGAATCCGAAACTAACTTACTCTAAAATACTCCCTCTGACTAATAATTAACAAAACCTGTTTCCTAATATATGTCTACAATACGTTTGTGTATAATATATATGCAATAGTAATACTTATTCTATTTGATATTCCACATATTTCTGTAAATGATCTACACCAAATTCAAGTCGCTGCACCAAGTCCAAGTAGCCGGAAGTTGTTGTTAGTGTTGGCTAGTTGCATAGAATAAATAGTTTGATAATGTGTGAATATTAAATTAAATAAAAGTCAGTTTTATTTTAAAATTAGTGTAATTTACATACTATTATTTTAGTGTATATTTTGCTTTAAGTTTGATGTTTGTTAGCTAGTATTAGTAGTTATTTATTATTAGTTAGTTAGTTAGATAGTTAATATTAAATAGTGTTAATTAATTCTCATGAATTACTCATTAAATAATGTTTATTACAATAATTATTGTGCTAATATAAATTTGTATTAAAATTATCAATTAATCAACTGGGTGACTCTTATGTTAGCGGCAAACATCACGCCTTAATAAGAGTCTCCCTGACCATACATTCATTTATATATGTGTGTGTGTTTGTGTGCGTGCGTGCGTGCGTGCGTGCGTGCGTGCGTGATGGAAGGGGGATGCAGGCAGTTAGGCAGGAGGTTATTAATGGAATGACCTCCAGCTGTAGTTAGCATGGCAATTTGATGCAAACAGTTACGTGTCTCAACCAAGGATTACGGTTGTTGTCATAGCTACTGTTAAGTCCTAATGTACTGTGGCGTGATGCAATTGTTGCCTGGCGGATATCCGTGATTTCCGCTCGTTATATAAAACGTGTGGACATAAACACATTCTGACCTGGTCATCTACAACATGTTCGCGGGTGTTCGTGAAGAGTGAAGATGCCAATGGCAACATGCTGTCATGGTACTCAAACACACGCACGCACATACGCACGCACATACGCACATACGCACGCACGCACGCTCGCTCTTCGATTAGCATAATCTGTTCAGGACTTCGCTACCGATATCAGTTGGTGAAATCGATCATTCTCCAACTATTCTACCTGCTGCTGCTGTCGCCGTTCACACGATGTCCTTCTTCTATCTTTGTCGTGGCCTGCCTACGCTTCCTTTCTTGGTCACAGTGCCACAATGAATCGTCTTTTACAATCCGTCGTGCCTCTCAAATATCTCAAGTTTTGGCGCTTGATAGAGCTGCACAACCAGTTTTGCGGTAAGCCCTACAACCAGTTCGCTCAATACACATATACGGCTATGTGATATATGCACTATCCACGAGGTATGCGCAGTATCGTGCGGTAAGATTTGATCTCAAAGACACTTTTCTCTTGACTTGGTGACGTCACCTCCCCCCCGGCAGAGTCTGAAAACTCACCGATTGTTGTGCAGAGTATGGCAATATGTTGGCTTAACTTATATGCCAACAAATCGTACTATATAGTTACTGATAACAAACTTCAGGACAAGAAAATTATTCACCCTGTTGCTATCAATAACCATGTACTACCTCACACTGAGAAATGTAAATACCTTGAAAGGCAGAACAGATATATTTATGGTCAAGCAAATGTTTTAGCCAGACAATTTCACTTACGCAGCAGCACCATTAAAACAACTTTATTTAGTTTGCACTGCGGTGCAATGTACAGTTCGGGTGCAATTTAAAAAAAAACAGTCTGAAAGGCATTACTATTGCACAATAAGAACGGTTGTAGAATGAACGCTATACAACTTGTTACCCCGTTGTAGTGCAAGTCGTATGTTCGCTACATATTATGTTGTGTCTGGGTAGCTTCCGTGGACAGACACGACTGTCTTGGATCGACGCTTCCTCAATTCCATTATTCTTCATATCTTCACCAAGTCCATGTACCGGGACTTAGGTCTGCCTCCGCGCCGTGCCCCAGGAACAGTCTGGTTTAGGGCTATATTGGTTGCATCATTGCTACCTCGCAGTCTCACATGGCCATACAAGTGCAGTCTTCGCTTCAGGTGTGATGGCAGGTCGAGTACTCCAGCTTT